>SJYA01002912.1:401156-420403 GCA_006410615.1 Neotragus moschatus | reverse complement strand
CCTCCAGCGCCCCCGCCCTCCCGAGGCCCCTCTGGCCGGCGGCCGGGTGGGGCCCTTCTCCCCGATGGCCCTGCATTGTGGGGCCGCCTGTCGGCTCCACCCGGCGGTGACCTGTGTGGGTCGAAGGCTGTGGGGCTGGTCCCCTGGGCTGCCCCAGCGGTCCCTCCACCCTCCACAGCAGAGCCTCCTGGGGGGCCAGAAGCCCGCCCGACCCCCGCGCTCCTCCCACAGCTGCCCTGGGGGGCGGAGCCCCACCTCCTGCTCTGGGGCCCAGCGCCTCCCCGGCCCTCCTAACCCTGCGCCCCGCCCCAGCCTGGCCATGCTGTCTCTGGTGAGGTGTCTCCTTATCACGTGACCGCGGGGAGGCAGCGAACCCTACTCCAACCCGGCGGCTGCCTGGGGCGACCCCTTGTTGACCGCCCTCTCCCCCGCAGCTGCTGGATGGCCTGGGAGCCCAGCCTGGGCGCCTTCTACGGGCCGGTGGCCTTCATCGCCCTGGTCACCTGCGTGTACTTCCTGGGCACCTACGTGCAGCTCCGGCGCCACCCGGAGCGCAGGTACGAGCTCAGGGAGCGGACAGAGGAGCAGCAGCGGCTGGCAGGCCCCGAGGGTGGCGCTGGGACCCCGGGGGGCACGCCGCCCGCCGCCGACGGCCTGGCCGCCTCGCTGCTGCAGAACGAGCACTCGCTGAAGGCCCAGCTGCGGGCCGCCGCCTTCACGCTCCTCCTGTTCGTGGCCACTTGGGCCTTCGGGGCACTGGCCGTGTCGCAGGGGCCCTTCCTGGACATGGTCTTCAGCTGCCTGTACGGCGCCTTCTGCGTGACCCTGGGGCTCTTCGTGCTCATCCACCACTGTGCCAAGCGTGACGACGTGTGGCACTGCTGGTGGTCATGCTGCCCCGCCCGCCGGGGCCGCCCCCCTGCGAAGCTCAGCGCCCGCCCTGCCCTCGACGCCAACGGGGACGCGCTGGGCCACGTGGCCTGCCTGCAGGACTCGCCGCGTCCTGGCCAGGCGCTGGGCTTCAGCCACCCGTCCGCCAGCCACTGCAAGATGACCAACCTGCAGGCCACCCAAGGCCACGTCAGCTGCCTGTCGCCAGCCACGCCCTGCTGTGCCCAGATGCACCCTGAGCAGCTCGTGGAGGATGCAGCCCACGGGCACGAGGGGGACGCCTTCGGGCAGGACACGCGCCTGCACATGTGTGTCCAGGGCAGAACTAAGCCGCACTACTTCAGCCGGCACCGGGCAGCCACGGCCGAGCAGGAGTACGCCTACCACATCCCGTCCAGCCTGGACGGCAGCCCGCACAGCTCGCGCTCGGAAAGCCCGCCCAGCTCGCTGGAGGGCCCCGTGGGTCCTCACGCACTGGCCTGCTGTGCCCAGGGTGACCCCTTCCCCCTGGTCAGCCAGCCCGAGGGTGGCACCCCCAGCCCTGTGCTCTACAGCTGTCCACCGCGGCCCGGCAGGGAGGCAGCCCACGGCCCGGCGCGCCTGGAGATGCTCCGCCGGACACAGTCGCTGCCCTTCGGTGGCCCTGGCCAGAACGGGCTGCTCAAGGGCGACATGCGGGACGCTGCCCCCTTCGGCTCGGACGGCACAGGCAGCATCCGCACGGGGCCCTGGAGGAACGAGACTGCGGTGTAGTGGCCGGGGCTGCCCCAGAGCAGAGCCCTCGGCCCCGGGGCGTGGGGTCACCTCTCGACCCAGCCTCGGCAGACGCCCCCCACTCACCCTGCTCAGGAAGGATGTGAGAGGGAAGGCGCTCTGGGCCATGGCTGCCCCAAAGCAGAGCCCTCTGCCCCAGGGTGCGTGGGGTCACCTCTCGACCCAGCCTTGGCAGACCCCCCCCCCCCACTCACCCCTGCCCGGGAAGGACATGAGAGGGAAGGAGCTCTGGGCCACGGCTGCCTCCACGGATCCGGCGCTCAGGAGCACCAGCTGCCCCCCCCCATCACCTGCTTCCAGCCCACAGCGCCCCACCCCCGGCAGCCAGGGGGAGGGCCCGCCCCCTCCGTGCGCCTGTCTGACCCCTGCTGCCCCGATGGGCCTGGCTGCGGCAGGAGGCACCACCACCGTCTCCCAATGTCTCACGCGTGCGTTCTGTTAAGGTTTGTTCTTAGAGGCGGGCAGCCTGCCTGTCGGTCCAGAGCGTCAGAGGACTCAGCCAGCTCTCTGTTCACCCCGGGCCGGAGACCATCACAGGTGTCTCACTCCGGGGACCCTCAGCCTCCCCTGGGGCTGGCAGGGTCTCTGAGGGGTCTGTGCCCTGGAAACGCCCACCACACATCCTCTAATGTTCACTCGACTTCTGAAGTTGGGCGCTGTCGGGACTGGGTCCTGCCCACCATGGCGTTTGGGAACAATAAAGTTCCTGCCACAAAGAGAGAGGGTCTGGCATTTCCATGAACATGTGGGTGCAAAGCCCCGACTCAGAGGACACACGTCAATGACCGAAGTCCTTCTGTGACAGCAGCCGTGTGTCCCACTGGGGGCTCTGGGTCCCTGCAGAGGCAGAAACCCAGACAGCCCGAAGGGAGAGCGTGTGCACAGCCTGGACTTCCCCGCCCTGGATCTGTGCATGTGTGTGCCCACACCCACACCCACACCCACGCGTGTGTGGGTGCACTGCCACACGTGTGTGCACTGCCGTATGCGTGCACACGCCACACGTGTGCACTTAACCATGGGCACACACATGCGGTGTGCACGTCACGTGCCCTGCACACAGCATACGTCACATACACCGCCCGCGTGCACACGTTGCTGCACAGCCACGCACACGCGTGTTTTCCAGCTCCCCAAGCACCAGGCTTTCCTTGCCTGGCGCAGCCTCATCACCAGGCTTGTTAGCATCTCCGTGGGGGCGGGGGGCTCCAGGAGAACCAGATCTTTCCCCACACCTGCCTGTGGGGCGGGGAGGGGCGGGCGTGCCCAGGGTCCCAGGCGCCTTGCCTAGTATCTCAGCACAGGGGCCTCGATTCCCGGGGTTCTTGTAAACCTAACAGTGACCTTGTATCTGCATCCTCACAGGACAACCAGAGAAGCTACCGATGACCGCCGCGAGGTGGCTCTCGTCTCCACCCCCCAGCCTGGTGCCTGCCCAAGTCCCATGACCAGTGCCCCGGGGCAGCGCCGAGCACTCAGTGCAGACGCTGAGCCGGGGGGCCGAAGCTCTGTGCTGCCCTCGTTGGTGCTTTGTGAGGCTGGTTCATAGATGTGCGAGCCTCTCTTTCCCTCGAGGGGCAGGCCCCCCAGTGCCCGGCTCAGGGCAGGCCGGGGAGCCACGAGGCTGCCTCCAGCCCCTCCAGAAGGCATCTCCCGCCCTCCTGCCCCGTATCCCCTGGCAGAGCAGAGAGTGGCTCATCCCTGAGACCAAAGAAACTGGATGGGAGCCAGTGAACCTCGTGGGTCCTGGGGCTGCGCCAGCCTCCGGAGCCCACTGGGCAGTGTGGTGACACAGTCCACAGTGAAGTTCCCCAGGAGTAAAAATCCATGACACGACCACATCCAGGGGCACCCCACATGGACAATCTCCCCAAAAGATGCGAGGCCAGAGGTCAAAGCTGCAGACCCCTGTCTGAGGTCTAACCCTGGGTTGCCACTTCTTAGTGCTGTGTAAGGGCACACAGGAGGGGTGGAGCCCGAGTGTGCCTCCTGCATGTGTGTGAGAGCATGCACGAGTGTGCCCGTGTGCCGCGTGCATCTGTGCATTGTCTGTTCGAACTGGTGTGTGCACACGTGTGAGTCTGCATGTCACATGTAAGTCTGTCGTGTGTGTACACTGTGAGAACATATGCTTCTGAATGTGCTGTTGAGAGGGGTGGGTGTGTGCACGTCTGAGTGTGTAGTGTGTGTGAGAGCACAATAGTGAACGTGTGCAGACATGCGAGCGTGAATGTGTGCGCACTTGTGAGTGCACGTGTGTGTGTGTGAATCGTGACTGCATGCATGGAGAGGGCTCTGTTGTACATGTGAGTGCAGAAGTGTGCACGCATGTATGTGTGTGTGTGCAAGTACATGCCTGTCACAGAGGGCGTGTGCAGCAC
This sequence comes from Neotragus moschatus, assembly GCA_006410615.1. Classification (NCBI taxonomy): domain Eukaryota; kingdom Metazoa; phylum Chordata; class Mammalia; order Artiodactyla; family Bovidae; genus Neotragus; species Neotragus moschatus. The sequence goes on along the minus strand of SJYA01002912.1, from coordinate 416,357 downwards.
CCGTGCCCTGGCCTGGCTGCTGTCTAACTGCCCCTCAGGGCAGCTCTGACAGCGTCAGCCGGCCGGGGCCTCAGGGTGCCTCAGCCGCCCTCTCCCCAGCGTCGCAGTCCACCCCCAGCATCAAGGTCCCTCCCCAGCATGAAAGTCTGTCCCGAGTGTCCACTGTTGGGGAGCCAGCTGCCAGGGGCCCGAGAAGCATTAGCCCACAGGCATGGCCAGCCCTGCCATCTGCAGGGAGCGCTGGCGCTCAGTAAGAGATCCCTGCTGACCCCCGACTTCTCCAGAAGCCCCTGAGCCACCTCTTAACGTTCCAGCCCTTGAGCCCCTCGGGGTCTGCTGGCGTTGGCACAGCCAGGCCCACAGGAGGGGCAGGGCCAGGATCTGGGCCACTGGGCTCTATGAGACAGACCGTTGAGGGGAGTCTCAGACCCCAGGACCCCCAGCCTGGGACAGAGTCACCTCAGAGAACAGAGCCCCAGCTGTTGGGTGGGGGGGAGCCCCAAGAGTGGCTTCAGGGGTCGGGTCATGGGGCCCAGGTCAAGTCGGCAACAGCAGCCGTCAGGCTGGGCCATCGCACTGGGCTCCAGTGGGGCAGTGGGGGCAGCAGCAGGGTCTGCAGCTTCGGGAGGCCTGTCCTCTGCCAGGCCCTTCCCGCAGCACCCTGGTGAAAACCCGAAGCCCCGTAGCCCCGCCACTGGCCCCAGACCTCCGGGGTTCCAGGTGGGGAGGGGACACTGGCGGGCCTCGGGGCTTAGGGATGCCAGCAGCCAGATGCAGGCCGACCGGCCAAGACCCGCCTGAGCCCCAGCCCGGCGCTGTGGGTGTGCCCTGGCCTGCTGGCCACACCCAGCCTGCACACCCGGTTCTTCACTGGGCCGAGGCTTCAGTAGCAGCTTTCCCCACGAGCGATCATCAGGCGCCTGGGGATGTAAAGTGGCCTGTCGGATCCACCTGCTGAGAGTGACCTGGGGTCCACAGGCCGGGGAGGGGCACCTGCCAGAAGCTGGGACTGTGGCCCCAGAAGCTGGGACAGGAGGTGGTGAGAGGACACGGGCAAGGCCACTGCGCTCACACCAGCGTGGGGAGGACGGCACGGCCCGGGGGTGGGGAGGACAGTGCGGCCCAGGGGCGCAGGCGCGGGGAGGATGGCACGGCCCGGGGGTGCAGGCGCGGGGAGGACGGCATGGCCCCGGGCGGGGAGGACAGTGCAGTCCGGGGGCGCAGGCGAGGGGAAGATAGCACGGCCTGGGGGCGGGGAGGACGGTGCGGCCCGGGGGCGCAGGCGAGGGGAAGATAGCACGGCCTGGGGGCGGGGAGGACGGTTCGGCCCGGGGGCTGGGAGGACGGCACAGTCCAGGGCACTGGGAGGCCGAGGGTGCAGAAAGGCCACACGTGGGCGGTCACGTTGCTGAGAGGCGGCTGCACCCCACAGCTGCTACACCAGACAGCCTGGGCCAAGGTCTGCACCCACGGGTCTGGAGGCCCTGCTTATACCCCCAGGAGGGCCGGGGCAGGCGGGACTCGGCTGGGGAGCCCTGGCCTGTCTACAGCCCTGGTGGCCTGTCTACACAGTCACCGCTGGATCCTGGGGGGCCTGCAAAGGCAGGAGAACCCGCAAGGCTGGTCAGATGCCGAGACCTCCTCTGGGGAGCACGCGGGAACGTCAGCAGGGGTGGGGAGGCCTGGGGACCAAAGCAGCGCGCACAAGGCTTGAGGGGCCAGTGGGGCCAGGAGCCCAGAGCCCCCGGGGCGAGATGGGGGGGCCGAGAGGGTGGGGCCACTTGAGAGCACAGGCCAGAAGCAGCCAGCCCCTGGGGGGCTGGGTGAGCAGATGCTCAGGGCAAGATTTCAGAGGCCCCTAAACTCAGTAACTAAGACGACTAAAGTTGTGATACAATGTTTCAAAAAAGACTGATGCAAAAATTCATGAGACCAGCATCCAAACCTTAAAGGAGCGAGAATCAGTGTTGCTGGTGGGCCCCGGGGGTCCCAGTGTGGGCGTCGAGGAAGCCTTGCTGACATGCGGCTCAGAGGACAGTCCACGCCGGTGTCCACCAGGGCCTCCCCAGACAGTGACCAACGCAGCCACAGGGAGAGGGGCAGAACCACCCAGAGCCGGGGGAGACGGAGCCACCCGGAGCCGGGGAAGAAACGGAACCACCGGGAACCGAGAGAGACGGAACCACCCGGAGCCGGGGGAGACGGAGCCACCCGGAGCCGGGGGAGACGGAACCACCCGGAGCCGGGGGAGACGGAGCCACCCGGAGCCGGGGAAGAAACGGGACCACCGGGAACCGAGAGAGACGGAGCCACACGGAGCCGGGGGAGACGGAGCCACACGGAGCCGGGGGAGACGGAGCCACCCGGAGCCGGGGAAGAAACGGGACCACCGGGAACCGAGAGAGACGGAGCCACACGGAGCCGGGGGAGACGGAGCCACACGGAGCCGGGGGAGACGGAGCCACACGGAGCCGGGGGAGACGGAGCCACCCGGAGCCGGGGAAGAAACGGGACCACCGGGAACCGAGAGAGACGGAGCCACACGGAGCCGGGGGAGACGGAGCCACCCGGAGCCGAGAGACGGAGCCACCCGGAGCCGGGGGAGACGGAGCCACCCGGAGCCGAGAGACGGAGCCACCCGGAGCCGGGGGAGACGGAACCACCCGGAACCGGGGGAGACGGAACCACCCGGAGCTGAGAGACGGAACCACCTGGAACCGGGGGAAACAGAACCACCCGGAACCGAGAAACGGAACCACCCGGATCCGGGGGAGACGGAGCCGGGGGAAACAGAACCACCCGGAACCGAGAGAGACGGAACCACCCGGAGCCGGGGGAGACGGAGCCACACGGAGCCGAGAGAGACGACCCGAGCCAGGCGCAGTGGACAGAGTATGGACGGACACGCCAGAGTCAACCTGCAGAGCAGAGGCAGCCCATGGCTGGGCGAGGGGCCAGAATGCGCACTGCACGCCGCAGCTTTCGAAGGGCAGGGGGCGCCCTGGGGGGAGGGGCCCACACGGGTTGCAGCCCCTTCCAGCCCCTCAGCTCGGGGACCCAGCAGGCCCGCGCGGGCAGGAGACGTGGGGTTCACGGAGGACAGTGGCCCTCCCACCCTGCCCTCAGGGAGGGTCAGGCACTCCCTTCCCTGCCTCCATCCTCCCCCGCCTCCACTCAGGACCCACCGGGAAGCGCGCCCCCAGGGTTCACGCGGAACCACTCCCCCCTCCTCCAGGGCCCGCTCCGTCTCCACCCACAGACTCCGTGCCCCGCCTGTCCTGCCCCCTCTGCCAAGCCCGACTCGTGGGCCAGGAGCCCTTCACGCATCACCTGTCGGATGCCCGCGTCGAGCCCAGGGAGCAGGCTCAGAGAAGTCAAGCGACTTCCAGCATCTCACAGCATCTGCCACCCGCTCTCCCGGAGGCCCCGGGGCGCCAGCTCAGACAGCACGCGTGCCAGGCCCAACCTGCAGGGCCGGGGTGGTCGATCCGCCAGAGACCCTCCGTCTTCACACGGCAAGCCCGCGGCAGGCTCGGCTCACTGCCTGCGGCCCATGGTCCACGGCTCTTTCCTGCTTGGTCCATGTCCTCGGAGCTCCAGAGCGGGTGGGGGGCTCTGGGACCCCAGTGATCTCCGTGTGGGCTGGGAACCCGGCAGGGCAGGACAGGGGCTTGGGGGCCACGTTCGTGGGAGGAGGTCCCAGGGCGCCTCCTGGACGGGGAAGTGGCATCGATGGATGGGTGGGGATTTCCAAGTGAGGACTTCAAGACCTCAGACTGAGCTCCTAGGATGAAGCTGACAGGCAGGGAGCGGTCCTCTCGTTTCCTACAAAGGCTCCAGAAACAGGCGGTGAGTACAAATGCCTGGAAGGTGCACCTTCTGGAATGTTCACTGAGGTGGAATTCTCTCCACGGGCTGCAAGGAAACGTCCTACACAGGAAGCGTCGGCCTCGGGTTCCAGGAGAGGGCGGCCCCCACCAGAGGTGCCGCAGGAGAGGAGGGTCTCGGCCAGCAGGCCGAGCGAGGGAGGACCTGGGTCCTGGGGAGGACCTGACGGGCTCTGAGTGAAAATGATGGAACTGAGCCCCCAGGAAGACGGGAGAAGCTAGTCAGCGAGCCGGCGGGTGGGAAGCACTGGCCAGCGGCCGGGCCCCTGAGACGGCCCGGGAGCCCGGCCCAGGTCCCCGGCGGCGTGGGAGCCTCCACAGCCGCGCCCCGCGGAGACCCCGGGAGGGGAGCTCAGAGCAGACAGGGCAGGAACGTGGGTGGAGTTTGGAGCAAAGGGGAGAGGCAGTCCCTGGGCCCTGCTTCCCACCGTGGCCCTGAGGCTGCTGATTTCGGTATGTACAGAACAGGCAAAAGAAGAAAAACATAACTGTGAATCTGAGACTCAACTGTATTTATTTTTTGGAGAAATGTACCACATTGAAGCGAATGAAATGGAGCCTCTGCTGTTTTTCAGGAAACATGAGACATCAACGCCCATCCAGGAAAGACGGAGCCGCTCCAGCGTCTTGCTCACAGGGACCCATGGCGCGAAGGCAGTGCAGTGTCTCGCGTGGGAAAAATAGCCAACCTGCTCCGTGTCCTGGCAACATCTTGTTTAAACTGGGTTTAACTGAGTTTATTCTGTAGTTTTGTTTTTAATGATCAACATTTGTTTATGATGGATCAGTGTTAGTAGTCTAGGAGCAAAGAAAGTCTCAGCTGAGCCTGCCGGTGGAGCCTGTGAGATGAAGGGACCCCCTTCCTGTTATTAACACAAGGGGTTGCTGCTAAGTCACTTCAGTCCTGTCCGACTCTGTGCAACCCCACAGACAGCAGCCCACCAGGCTCCCCCGTCCCTGGGATTCTCCAGGCAAGAACACGGGAGTGGGTGCCATTTCCTTCTCCAATGCATGGAAGTGAAAAGTGAAAGCAAAGTCACTCAGTCGTGTCGGACCCTCAGCGACCTCATGGACTGCAGCCTTCCAGGCTCCTCCGTCCATGGGATTTTCCAGGCAGGGGCACTGGAGTGGGGTGCCATCACCTTCTCCAACACAAGGGTTAGGCTTAGGCAAAGAGGCAGAAAGCCCGCAGAGAGTCCAGAGTGCTGTGGGGCGGGCGTGGGGGGTGGAGCAGGTAGAGCAGGAAGATGCCCCACCCAGGCATCGGTGGCAGGCCGACTCTGCACTTGAAGGGTCCCGGTTCCGGCCAGCGAGAGGCCCCGGGCCCCAGGCCACTGGCCAGCAGGGGAGCAGTGGAGCCTCTGAGGGCCAGGCCTCTGCTGTCCTCGGCAGGAGCCACTCAGACAGCCTGGAAGGAGGCACAGCAGGCCCCAGTCACTCAACCCTCAGTCAGGGCAGCAGCCGCCCAGCGTGGGGAGGGCTTGCGGGAAGCGGGCTGAGGTCCCCCAACACCTGGGCCTGTCCGGTGAACCAGTGGGAAGATCCACCTGGCCACCCAGTAAGGACACCATCTCTGTCAGGCAGCGGCACAATCAGGACCCTCACGAGCCCCCAGCCTGGGGGCACAGATGTCCCTGGGGCCAGGCCCTGCAGCAGGTGGTGACAACAGGGGGAAGGCTGCCTTCTGCAGCAGCGCCAACGGAAACACAGGCACGCGGCCCGCCCAGCAGTCAAGAAGGCTGCACGCAGCCTTGTCACCAGATCTTAAAAGTCCTCCCCAGAAGCTGTAACTATGTGAGGTGGCAGACTTACTGGGGTGAGCATTTTGCAACATTCAAATGTAAAATGACCGTACTGCCCACCAGACACTCACGTGATGTTAGGTAATTACTTCAGTTAAAACAATTTAAGCCTTGTCTTGCTAAAACTGTTTAGAGAAAAGTTATAGCTTTAAATAAATTATAGAAGAGGAAACAGCTGGACTTCCTGGTGGCTCAGTGGCGAAGAGCCCGCCTGCCAGTGCAGGAGACACAGGTCTGCTCCCTGGTCCGGAAAGCTTGCACAGGCCCCAGGAAGCCAAGCCCGGGCACCACAGCTGCTGAGCCTGCGCTCTAGAGCCCGGAGCCTCAACTCCTGAAGCCCATCCTCCGAAACAAGAGAAGCCCCGCAGGGAGAAGCCTTGGCACAACCAGAGAGCAGCGCCTGCTCACCACAGTAGAGGAAGCCCAGGCAGCAACAAGGACCTGAGCAGCCAAAATAAATACAGTTTTCAAACCAGCACAGGGGAAGGCGAGTTACGCATCCATCTCAAGAATTTTGAAAAATAATCCCCCAATAAATTAAATGAAATAGTGAAGATAAAAAATGTTGATTAAATATACATTCTTTAATAAACTTAGTGTGATCAGCACTGCCCTGGCAAATCGAATCAGGACAAAACAGAGCAACAAACAAGAACTGAGGGAGGCGTTATGACAGATCCCAGAGACACTGAAAGCTAAAGAGGAGGAGACACCTGCCACGCGAAGCCAGTGAGTCTGAGACAGGAAATGAGACAAAGCCCTAGGAAAGCACCACTCAACAAGACCGGCCCATGAAAACACAGGAGTAGCTTCAAGACTCATGCAACCATTAAAGGAAAAGAAAGTCAAAGAAATGCAAAAAAGCAAAATGGCTGTCTGAGGAGGCCTAACAAATAGCTGTGAAAGAAGAGAAGCGAAAAGCAAAGGACACAAGGAAAGATACACCCGTCTGAATGCAGAGTTCCAAAGAATAGCTGCAAAGTAGAGATAAGAACGCCTTCCTCAGCGATCAGTGCAAAGAAATAGAGGAAGATGAGAATGGGAAAGACCAGCGATCACTTCAAGAAAACTAGAGAAGCCAGGGGGAACACTTCATGCCAAGATGGGCTCAATAAAGGACAAAAATGCTATGGACCTAATGAAGCAAGCGATATTAAGAAGCGGTGGCAGAAATACACAGAAGAACTATACAAAAAAGATCTTAAAGACCCAGATAACCACAATGGTGTGGTCACTACCCTAGAGCCAGGTATCTTGGAATGCAAAGTCAAGTGGGCCTTAGGAAGCATCACTATGAACAAAGCTAGTGGAGGTGATGGAATTCCAGTTGAGCTATTTCAAATTCTAAAAGATGATGCTGTGAAAGTGCTGCAGTCAATATGCCAGCAAACTTGGAAACCTCAGCAGTAGCCACAGGACTGGGAAAGCTCAGTGTTCAATCCAAACCCCCAAAAAGGCAATGCCAAAGAATGCTCAAACTACCACGCAATTGCACTCGTCTCACACGTTAGTAAAGTAATGCTCAAAATCCTCCAAGCTAAGCTTCAACAAAATGTGAACCGTGAACTTTCAGATGTTCAAGCTGGATTTAGAAAAAGCAGAGGAACCAGAGATCAAATTGCTAACATCTCCTGGATCACTGAAAAAGCAAGAGAGTTCCAGAAAAACATCTATTTCTGTTTTATTGACTATGCCAAATCCTTTGACTGTGTGGATCACAATAAACTGTGGGAAATTCTGAAAGAGATGGGAATACCAGACCACCTGACCTGCCTCTTGAGAAATCTGAATGTAGATCAGAAAGCAACAGTTAGAACTGGACATGGAACAACAGACTGGTTCTAAATAGGGAAAGGAGTACATCAAGGCTGTATATTGTCACCTGCTTATTTAACTTATATGCAGAGTACATCATGAGAAATGCTAGGCTGGAAGAAGCACAAGCTGGAATCAAGATTGCTGGGAGAAATATCAATAGCCTTAGATATGCAGATGACACCACCCTATGGCAGAAAGCAAAGAAATAAAGAGCCTTTTGATGAAAGTGAAAGAGGAGAGTGAAAAAGTTGGCTTAAAGCTCAACATCCAGAAAACGAAGATTATGGCATCTGGTCCCATCACTTCATGGGAAATAGATGGGGAAACAGTGGAAACAGTGGCTGACTTTATTTTGGGGAGCACCAAAATCACTACAGATGGTGATTGCAGCCATGAAATTAAAAGATGCTTACTCCTTGGAAGAAAATTATGACCAACCTAGACAGCATATTCAAAAGCAGAGACACTTTGCCAACAAAGGTCCATCTAGTTGAGACCATAGTTTCTCCAGTGGTCATGTATGGATGTGAGAGTTGGACTGTAATGAAAGCTGAGCACCGAAGAATCGATGCTTTTGAACTCTGGTGGTGGAGAAGACTCTTGAGAGTCCCTTGGACTGCAAGGAGATCCAACCAGTCCATCNTTCATGGGAAATAGATGGGGAAACAGTGGAAACAGTGGCTGACTTTATTTTGGGGAGCACCAAAATCACTACAGATGGTGATTGCAGCCATGAAATTAAAAGATGCTTACTCCTTGGAAGAAAATTATGACCAACCTAGACAGCATATTCAAAAGCAGAGACACTTTGCCAACAAAGGTCCATCTAGTTGAGACCATAGTTTCTCCAGTGGTCATGTATGGATGTGAGAGTTGGACTGTAATGAAAGCTGAGCACCGAAGAATCGATGCTTTTGAACTCTGGTGGTGGAGAAGACTCTTGAGAGTCCCTTGGACTGCAAGGAGATCCAACCAGTCCATCCTAAAGGAGATCAGTCCTGGGTGTTCATTGGAAGGACTGATGGTGAAGCTGAAACTCCAATACTTTGGCCACCTGATGCGGAAATCTGCCTCATTGGAAAAGACCCTGATGCTGGGAAAGATTGAAGGCAGGAGGAGAAGGGGACGACAGGATGAGATAGTTGGCTGGCATCACCGACTCAATGGACATGAGTTTGAGTGAACCCCAGGAGTTGGTGATGGACAGGGAGGCCTGGCGTGCTGCAGTCCATAGGGTCGCAGAGTCAGACACGACTGAGCGACTGAACTGAACCATTAAAGAATTGAATCTATCATTTAAAACTTTCCCATTAAAGAAAAGCCTCAGGTCCAGACGGTCGGATGGCTTCACAGAGAACTCCACTGAACATTTAAGGAAGAAATCGTGTGAATTTTACAAAAACCTTCCAGAAAATAGAAAAAGAAGAAACACATCCCAATTGTTTCGTGAGGTGAGCATAACCTTGATGTAAGGGCATCACGGGAAAAAAAAATCTATGGCCAGTGAAAATAAATGCAAAAATCCCCACAAAAAATACCAGCCACAGAGGTGAAGGATGTCCGCAAGACGGGATGTGTCAGCGGCGGGTCGGTCTGCTCCCCGAGCACAGAGCTAGTCTGACTGAGACACAAGCGCAGTAGCAGGATAAAGGGAGTTAAACCGCCACCTTCACAGGCACGGAAAACACATTCGATGAGATTCAACATCCGTTTGTATTTTAAAAGGTTTGGCAGGGACTTGCCTGGTGGTCTAGTGGTTAGGAATCTGGCTTCTAATGCAGGGGACGTGGATTCAATCCCTGGTGAGGGAACCAAGATCCCACCTGCTGCCAGACAACTAAGCCCCCGAGCTGCAGTGAGGAGCCCACCCACTGCAGTGAAGAGCTGACCAGCCGAAAAATGGTTTTCTTTAAAAAATAATAAAACAGTAAGTGTGTCTGTTAAGCCGCTTCGGTCATGTCTGACTCTGCAACCCCATGGACTGTAGCCCGCCAGGCTCCCCTGTCTGTGGGCTTCTCCAGGCAAGAACACTGGGTCGCCACGCCCTCCTCCAGGGACCTCCCAGGCACAGGAGTCACACCCGCATCTCTTACATCTGCGTTGGGGGGAGTGTTCTTACCACTGGGCCACCTCGGAAGCCCCTTTTAAACAAACAAGCAAAAAAGAGCTTTTGCCAAATCAGCAGTAAAAGTGAACATCATTAACCTATAAAAATTGACAGCAAAAGTATCCTTGACCGTGATGAAGCAAAGCGCAGCCGCTCACCTTGGGAGCTCAGCCCAGAGGACCATCTCGCCAAGTCTGCTCAGCGCTGTGCTGGGTCCCACGGTCCTCTGGTGGAAAGCGTGGTCAGGATGGGAAACTGAGAAGCTGAGCTGACTCCCAGGGAGTGTGATCGCCATAGGAAGTCCAGGTCAGTCCCGATCAGAACTACTCAGTAGGGTTAGCACCCTGCTGGACACAAGGTCATGGGCAAGAGCCAATCTGACCCCTGTAGGCCAGCGCTAAACAGGAAACAGAATTTTTACAGAGATAATTTATAGCAGAACCAGAATACAGCTGATATTCATGATAAATCCAGTAGAAGAAACGCAAGTCCTCCCATTGAAAACTACAAAATACAAATGAGAGACGAGAAGGGAGCCTGATTCTACAGGGAGGCACCCGCGTCGGGGGCTGGGACATCTGCGGCCCCTCAGGCCTGCGGGTGTGCAGACTGCAGCCAGAGCCCACCAGGCGGCTCGGCCAGGAGCCCCTCTCACGGGCCAGGACGCTGAGGCGCTCAGGAGGAAAGGGGGGCAAAGCCAGAGCGTGGGGACTTCCCACGGGTGCTTCTGCCAGGCTGACCACAGACCGCTGGACAGACTCACACACGTGCACGCTGAGAGTCTTTCCCCCAGAAGGAGGCTGGGCACGTGCCTGGACTCAAACGGCAGCATCTCGGCTGACCTGGCCAGAACGTGCGCACGTTGCCTGCACATCAAGCAGCGTGTGTCCCCGCTGACACCCCAGACCTAGGACGGCCCAGACGTCCGTCAGCGGTGGTTCCATATACTTAACACAACTCGGCAACAACGAGGTTCCTGCTCCCAGAATAACTCTAAGGGAGAGAATCCAGACAAAAAAAGAAAATGTGCAGCGTGATTCCACTTATACCAATTACCAAAAAAGAAAGAAAAGAGCAAAACTAAATTATGTGTTTAACAACATATGCTCACTGGTGAAACTCTATGAAAAAGAGCACAGGAAACTCCCTGCAAGCGGGACGGCGGCTGCCACCGCGGCTCAGGGGTGGTCGGGGCTGAGGGGCGTCACTGCTGTTCCTCCCGATACGTCGTGGGGGACCCCTCAGCCCATGACCGGACGCTTTCCTGCAGCCCCTGCTCAGCGCCCCAGGACGTGCCCTCCGCGGCTGCAGCTCCCCCTTGCATGGGACCTGCTCGCCGACGGCATGCTGGTGGCTTCATCTGTGTCCCAGTGGAGCTGACGGTGCAGCCACTGTGTCTTTATAGAAGGCAGGCTCGCTACCGACACCCGGTGTGGGCATGTGTCCCCGCCAGAACCAAGGGGCTCCAAGGTGGACCCCCAGCACTCCAGCCCGACTCTGAGCTCTGGGGCCAACACTTCCCCTGGATGTTCACAGGGGCAGCAAAGACCTGCAGCAGGAGGGCCGGGGGACATCTATGGTCAGAGTGAAAGGGACAGCTGATTTAGCGTCAGAAGCGCACAGCTTTGGGGAGGAAAGAGTGTGTCAGAGACACGATTTTCTGACCAGGATTCCGTCAGTCTGCCCACCTCTAGCAGGCGTCCTGCCGGCTCCATCCATAAGGGGACCCCAGGCTCCCGCAAGCTCCCTAGCCGTGAGAAATCGCATCTGGGGTCTTCGAGTGCTCCCCATCAGGAATGTTCCAGCTCGGCTCAGCTGGACGGGAGATCTCTGTGGACAGAGCCCTCACCCTGTCCCCCAGCACCGGGACGTGGCCTCTGGGAAGGCAAGGTGCTCGGCTGCAGGGCGTGGGCAGCACGTGCCCTGAGGTGCGAGCCCTCGAGCCTGGCCACGCCATCTCCTGGGAAGCGTGATGCATGCTATGTGACCGCAAGGGCATGCGCCATCCGTGAGAGAAAGGAGGTGGCCTGGGTCCCTGCGGGGTCCGCCACACCAGTAACATCAACAGAGTCCATGTGCAGGGAACCAGGGCTGGAAGGAGCCAGGGCCCCACGGACAGAACCTGCAGGAGGGGCTTCCCCGCCGGGGGGCAGTGGGGCGCAGACCTCTGAGGAGAGCGCCGTGGGGCTGGAGTCCTGGGGGAGCTGGAATCAGGACCAGCCCTGCCCCAGGGAAGAGCAGTGGAGGGGGCCTCCTCCTGCTGGCCAGGCCCTCACCCGCCCCACAGAGGCCAGCAGCACAGGGGCAAAGTGACAGGCACGGAGTGGCGGCCCCCGAGCCAAGGCCCTGCTCAGGCCCTCCGAGCAGAGCCGGTCGGCCGTCTAGGTCCTCAGTGCGCGTCTCTCTCGGGAGAAGTGTGGTCAGAATTTACGGTCACTGAAAACAAAAATGTTTTAAATTTTTTAATCTAAGAAGTATTCAACTTAACAAAACTTACATGCATTTTCTTGCAACGTATTGTGGAGAATCTACAGAAATTTTCAAGCATGAAAATATACCACAGTAGGATAAAATTCTGGCCAAAGTTAGATGACTGTAATGAGTTTGAGGAAAATGTTATGGTGGAGATGCCTGACTATCGAAGAAAAACATGCTATGTTTTTACGTTGTTCTTTTCTAACTGATTGATAGTGGGTATCAAAACCACTTTGGTTTTTAGCTCCTTGGGTACATTCACAGGAATGACAGCTTTATTGCCAAATGTCAGTATTTAAATCACAACAGAAATTACATTCTTTGCAATGATTTACATTTATTTTTTCAAAGCCATGGATGTCAATTTCAAAATGTACAAGTGGTGGGACAGCTTTTCAAGATTCTTTCTGGGAAAACAGGAGCCAAGGCTTTGAAAACCCACCCTCAGTGCCCCTCCCAACCCCACCCCTGCACTCAGAGGAACTGCACTCGGAAGCCAGGAGAGACAGGCTCTGAAGAACAGGCGGGGTCCATGCATGACGAGGGCCAAGCCTTGCGTGGAGCACAGCCCTCCTGGTCACTGAGCTGGAGGGAGCCGGGGGAGGCCCAAGGCTGGGCATTTGGGGAGGGCGCTCAGTCCAGGGCTTGCTTGGAGGCCAGTGGAGGATCTTGGAGGAGATGGGGGTACAGCAGAGAGAGTCTTGGGGGGTCAGAGGGATGAGGAGGCAAGGCCCTCCGGGTCGTGGGCATAGCCGTGGAGCTGACGGTGCAGCTGGAAGCCTCTGCAAATTCTGGTGGCACCAAGGGCCCCCAGGAAGTGGGCTAGCTCACCAGGCGAGTCCGGAGACGCCTCGGCCAGGGTGAAGGGGCCCTTCCTGCAGTCTGCTCGTGAGGGCTCGGGCCTGTCTGGGGCTCACGTTAACTCTGCGTGGGCCCAGCTCTGCCTGGAGGTCCTTGTCCCACGGACGCCATCCCATCAGCTCTGGGGAGGCCGAGAGGCCTAATCGGAAGCCCTCTCTCTCAAGCGCAACGTCACAGTCACGTAAGCACACTGACAAGCACTCACCACACCAGGACACAGGGGCCACACCCTTCCTGGGAGCAAAGCCTGCCGTAAGCAAGGCAAGTGTGCAAACACACAGTGGGACTCGCAGAGCGGGCAGCGCAGGCGTCTGGCCACTGCCCCGAGCGTGGGGACTGGCGGCCACAAGTCTCCAGGAGACGAGCGAAGGGCAGTGCGGGCCCTGCCGGGAGCGCCTGGCCCAGGGTCCCGGCCCCTCCCCACTGGCCCAGGTCCCCGGTCCCCGCCTGACCACGGAGACGGGTGAGGCCCACTGAGCACCTGTAGGCTGCAACAGCCGGAGCTGACTCAGCCAGCATCTACAGCCCGCGAGCTCGGTATGTTACCCAAATCGGATGCCCCTCTTCCCAAAGCAGACCACGCCATTAGACCCAGAAGCACCCATAGTGAGACGGCTCCTTCAGTTAGGGGGCGATCTTTGCCCCAGACCCTGGGCCTGGCAGCCCGGAGACCCAAGAACCAGCTGACAGTTGGCACACAGCCCGAGGCTCCCAGAGGGCGCGGAGGCTGGGTGGCGGGCCAGGGTGTCAAGGCCACACACTGGCTTCAGCAGCGCCTCAACACCAGCCCTGGACAGGGAGGCAGCAGCCCCCAGCCACGCAGCACACGGACGCTGCAGCCAGGGCAACCAGCTCTGCGGACACGGGGTCTGGGCCAGGCCGCAGCCGGAGCCCTGGAGCAGGGCGCCTCCTCCTGAGACACCAGGCAGTGCCCACTCACAGCCCAGACACACTGAGTCTGAGCCCAGCTCAGCGCCCAGACAGCCAGAGCCCTTTCTGCTTCAGCTGCCGGGGGTGCGCTGCGCAAGGTGAGGCTGCCCGGAGCCCCGGCCACCAGCCTGAGGCCTCACTATCCCCGGTCTCTCCCCTGACCTGAGTGCACCCCTGGGGTCACATCACAGGCCCCGAGGCCCTGAGCCCTGAGCCAGGATGGAATCGGTCCCCCGTGTCCTGGGACTCTGCAGGGCTTACCACAAGTCCACTTCTTCACCAGCAGTGTTTACAGAGCGACTGCTGTGTGCCCGGCCAGGCTGTGAGGGTGTGGCTGGCAACTTGGCCGCAGTCCCCACTCTACTGTGGGAGCTCTGGCCCACTGCTCCACCTGGGGGGGGGGGGAGCCAGCCATGCCCACACAGGCTGGTGAGACCACCATGCCCCCTCCTGTGGAAATAGGGGTGCTGTGCGGGTTGAATCTCTGCGGGGCGGGGAGGAGGGGGCCTGGATCTTCACTCCCCTGGGAGAGGAGCGCCCTGGATCTTTGCTGGGCTGGGGTCAGGGTGTCCTGCGCTTTGCCCAGCCACAGGTCCCAGCCTGGGGCAAGGCTGGCCCTGGTACAGAGGACACTGGCCAACAGAGCCTAAGGGGGCGGTGAAGGCCGCCAGATTGAGGGAGGGGCTGTCCCTCCGGTTTCCTGTCCGCAGCCAGCTGCCAGGGTTGGGATGGAGCTCTAAGTGCTCGTCCTGTCTGTCACCCACCGAACTAACTGAAGAAGCCGCCGGCCAGAGTGCAGCTGTTCACCGGGTCCCCTCCTGGTCTCCACCCGACCCGCGCTCCTGCCGTCCCCGGCGCCCCTCTCCCCGGGCTCTCCGCACCCACCCCGGGAGCCTCTGCAGCGGCCAGCCCACCCCGCGCGGGGACTGCGGCAGCCCCGCCCTCGGCCGGTGGGGGCGGGAGCGGGGTACCGGCGGAAGGTGGGATAGCCGCTTGCCAGCCTGCTTGCGGTGGACCACGGCCCCAATCCGTGTGCCCTGGAGGGCGCAGACCCCGCGGCAACCTGCTACGCACAGCTCAGGAACACCTGCCCCGACCCCGAACGGCGCACAGACCTCCAGCGCCCCCAGCACAGCCCCCGGAAACGGCCAACATCCCCGAGGGACAAAAATCCCCAGAAGGCCCCTAGAGGCTCCAGGCGCCCCCAGCTGCCCGCCGAAGTGAGTGCGGCCCTCCGAGTGCCCTAGTCCGGCGCCCAGGTGTCCCCACCCCCCGCTCTGCTCCGGAGACACTGCGGCAGCGCGCGGGCGGGGCGCCGGGG
>SJYA01002912.1:340902-376833 GCA_006410615.1 Neotragus moschatus | reverse complement strand
CCCCCCCCAAGCACAGGGCTCCTAAAGCGGGAGTGGATGGCAGCAGGTGGGGAGCAGAGGCTGCCCCGGGCCGGGGGCGGGGGTGGCTGGGGGCGAGGCAGGGGAGGCTTGGCCGGGATCGGTGGTCCCGAGGGCCCAGGGGCGCTTGCCTCACACGTGGAGGAGGAAGGGCATCTGCTCAAGCGCAGGGGAATCCCATACTGGAGCCACAGTGGCAGGACAAGAGGAAGGCAGCCTGCCCCCATCCCCAGGTGCTGGCTGAGAAGGCTGAGCAGCCAGCCTGTGACCCCCGAGCTCCCAGCAGCGAGAAGTGCCCCACCCCAGCAGGGGCGGTGCCCAAGGAGGCCTAAGGAAGAGTGGCGACTTTGCCGTTGTCCACTTTCCCTCCAATAGTCACTAAGAAATGAAATAGTTGTAAGTCTAACAAAGTATGTACAGGACTTGTATGCTGAAAACCTAGTGAAGTCTCAACGCAGTGATCTCAGCTCGCACCTCAGACACCAAGAGAATGAAGGGCAAAGCAGAAGAAGGAAGCAGGGCAGTGGAGAGCAGACGCCGATGAAGCGAACACGGAAAAACAGCAAAGGGAGCCAACGGGACGCGGACCGGCTCTTGGAAAGACCAGTATAACTGATAAAGTTGCTGAAGCGAGAAGGGAGGCATGAACTACCAACGTCAGGAATGACGGGGCACGCCTGCAGACCCTGCGGGCACCAAAAGGGAGATGGCACAGCACAGGTGACCCCCACACGTGGAGCGGCTCAGATGGAGGGGCCAGCCCCTCAGAAGACCTCAGCTCCCTCAGCTCACCGTGATGAGATGTACCCTGAGTGGCCCCGAAACTGCTGAGGTGATTGAGTCGCAAGTTTAAACTCTGAATCTCCAGGCCCTGACGGTTTTGCCTGGGAGCTCTGCTGAGCCTGTCAAGAGGGACTAACGCCAGGTCCACACCGTCTGTTCCAGCGCACAGTAGTGAACACTTCCCAAACCATTGTATCGAAGCTGTTATTATCCTGACGCCCAAACCAAAGGTGCTGCAACAAATATGCCTATAGGTCAGTATTCCTCAAGAGTATAAAGGCAAAAACCCTTAACAAAACATATGC
The DNA here is from genome assembly GCA_006410615.1 of Neotragus moschatus. Classification (NCBI taxonomy): domain Eukaryota; kingdom Metazoa; phylum Chordata; class Mammalia; order Artiodactyla; family Bovidae; genus Neotragus; species Neotragus moschatus. Next base: position 375,727 of record SJYA01002912.1, on the reverse strand, counting down.
AAATAGAATTCCCTGATGTGTAAAAACAGTCATACACCATAACCAAGTAGGGGTGATTCCAGGGGCGTAAGTTCAGGGATGCTGGGAGCCAGGATGTATGGTTCGGTATCTGAAAACCAGTTTAGTCCAACATACTAACCAGCTAAAGCAGAAAAATCCCATGATGACAGTAACTGATGCACAGAAAGCATCTGGCAAAATTTAACATCCATTTATTAAAAAATAAAAAATAGAAGTAGAAGAAACTTCCTCAAAGACGCCTACCGAAAGAACCATACAGTTAGCACCATACTTAGTGGAAAGGCTACGGTCCAGAGCAAAGTGAGGGTGCCCCCTGACTCCACCCCGTTCGACGTTGTACTGGAAGTTCCAGCCACTACAGGGATGCAAGAAAAGCCTAACCCAGGAAGGAAGAAATAGCAGTCTGCAGGTGACGCGACTGTGTCCACGGAAGATTCACAGGCATTCCAAAGAGTCTACAAAAAAAGGAAAAAAGCCTCCCGGAACTTAGAAGTGAGTTGAGAGGTCACAGCGCGTAAGATAAACATTCAGAAATCAATTGCACTGTTTCTGTGTACCAGCAATGAACATGTGGACACTAAAATTTAAAACATCACACGTTTATCGTCACTCAAGACAGATCAAACAGAGAATGTACAGACTGTATGCTGAAGGCCACAAAATGCTGATTTAAAAAAAGGAAAATTGGGGGGATGGAGGGCTAGGTGGAGCTAGATTCGGCACTAAAAGCTCTTCCTCAGATTTCTCCTTAGGAGGAAAAATGGGTAAATTGAACTTTTCATCGAAATTTAAAATTGGCGAAATGACATTACTCCGTGTGTGGAAGGCGGACTCAACAGCTGAAAATCAGTGTGACACATTGCATAAACTAAAGAAGAAAAGTCTTATGTTTGTATCCGTAGATACCAAGCTTTCAACAGAACTCAAAACTCATTCATAATAAAAATTCCCGGCAAACTAGGAACAGAAGGAAATTTCCTCAACTTGATGAAGAATATCTACAAAAATAGCCAACAGATAATTATCGGTGAGAAGCTAGGTAATTCACCCCAAGACTGGGGAAAGGCAGGAACGCCCCTGCTCGTCATTCCTCTTCAGCATGGTGCTCTGATGTCAGCCTTTCTGCTGAGGGCGAGGCGGGAACTCACTGTTTCAATTTGCATTCCCTAAATGCCACGTGCACGTGCGTGGGCGTGCACAGCTACCCGCGTGTCGGTTTTTATCAGCTCAGGTAACGCAGCAACAGGGCAAGAAGAGGGAATGTGTGGTGATCGAGAAAGAAGAGAGAAGACTCTCCTTGTTTACAGCTGAGATGATTGAGATCATGTCAGAAAGCCCCAAAGAAGGAACAGGAATCTGGAGCCGAGCAGTTGTAGGAAGCCCTCAGGCAGAAGAGGAAAGATACAGCTGTCACTTGCTTCCCTGTTTACCAGCAACGAGCAATCAGGGTTTGAAATTTAAAAACAATGCCATTTACGGTAGCGCAAAAAAAAATCACGCATAAATATAACAAGATGTGTGAGACTAGTAGGAAAGACCTCACCTGCCAGTGCAGGAGACGTAAAAGACACGGGCTCAATCGCTAAGTGGGGAAAACCCCTGGGGGAGGGCCCGGCAGCCCACTCCAGTGTTCTTACCTAGAGAGTCCCGTGGACAGAGGAGCCTAGAGGGCTCTGTCCATGGGATCGCAGAGTCAGACACGACCGAAGTGACTTAGTATGCACGCATGTGAATAAGATGCGTATAAGGAAAACTAACAAAACTAACATGAAAGAAACCAAAAAGCTAAAAAAATGGGAAAGTAGTCCCTGTTCATAGAGTGAGAGACTCAATGTTAGTACCATGTCAGTTCTTCCCAGTCTGACCTATAGACTCAGTGCAGTTCCAGTGAAGATTCCAGCAAGTTATTTTGTGGCTACTGATGAACTGATTCTAAGGTTTATGTGAAGAGGCAGGGGACTCAGAATAGCAGACACAGTATTGAAGAACAAAGTCAGAGGCCTGGCGCTGCTGCTGCTGCTGCTGCTAAGTCGCTTCAGTCGTGTCTGACTCTGTGTGACCCCACAGACGGCAGCCTGCCAGGCTCCCCCACCCCTGGGACTCTCCAGGCAAGAACGCTGGAGTCGGTTGCCATTTCCTTCTCCAAAGCATGAAAGAGAAAAGTGAAAGTGAAGTCGCTCAGTCATGTCCGACTCTTAGCGACCCCAAGGACTGCAGCCCACCAGGCTCCTCCGTCCATGGGATTTTCCAGGCAGGAATGCTGGAGTGGGGTGCCATTGCCTTCTCCACCCAGTTCTAAAACTGATTGTAAGCAACAGTGATCAAGCGTGGTTTTGGCAAAAGGAAGGCAAATAATAATGGAACAAATAAAAGGAACAAGGCTGCCCAGAAACACCCACACGAACACGGTCAGTGGCTCTTCGGCAGAGCAGCAAAGGCAGTCCTGGGAGAAGCGGCGGCCTTCTCAACAGGCGGTGCTAAGACAACAGGACAGCCACGTGTGAAAGAATCCTCGCACGGACCTTGCACTTTTCATGAAAACCAGCCCAGAACGGACCAGAGGCCTCGAAGCTGTACAGCTTCTAGAAGATAATGTAGGAGAGAATCTGACAAGACTTCAGACGAAATCCAGGCAGAGACTCGCGTGCAAAGCCAGAAGCACGGCCTGTGAGAGACAATGGGAGAAGGCAATGGCGCCCGCTCCGGCGCTCCTGCCTGGAGAGTCCCAGGGATGGCGGATCCTGGCGGGCTGCAGTCCACGGGGTCGCAAAGAGTTGGGCACGACTGAGCAACTTCACTTTCACTCTTCACTTTCATGCATTGGAGAAGGCAATGGCGCCCGGACCAGTGCTCTTGCCTGGAGAATCCCAGAGACACTGGGCCCCCGTCCGTGGGGTTGCACAGAGTCGGACACGACTGAAGCGACTTAGCAGCAGTAGCAGCAGCAGGAAAGAAACAATCGGTTAGACTTCATTAAAATCAGATGCTTCTGCTCCATAAAAGATGCAGTTAAGAGAGTGAGAGGTCAGGCCAGAGACGGGAGCAACACCCACGTCTGACAAAGGACGTGTATCCCAAATATGCCAAGAACTCTTAAAAGTCAGCAACAGAGTGCCTGAAGACCTATGGACGGAGGTTCGTAAAATTGTACAGAAGGCAGTGATCCAAACCGTCCCCAAGAAGAAGATGCAAAAAGGCAAAACGGTCGTCTGGGGAGGCCTTACAAATCGCTGAGAAAAGAGGAGGAGCTCAAGGGAAAGGAGGAAGGGAGAGATAGAAGCATCTGAACGCAGAGTTCCAGAGGACAGCAAGGAGCGTGAGAGAGGCTTCCTCAGGGATCAGCGCGAACAAGGAGAGGAAAGCAGCAGAAGGGGGGACGGGAGCTCCTCAGGAAAATCAGAGACACCAAGGGGGCAGCTCACGCACAGACAGCTCGATAAAGGACAGAGACGGCATGGCCCAACAGACGCAGCGGATGTTAAGAGCTGGCAGGATACACAGAAGAACTGCACAGAAATGGTTTTAATGGCCCAGATGACCACGGTGGTGCGGTCGCTCACCCAGATTCAGACATCGCGGAGTGCAGCGTCAAGCGGGCCTAAGGAAGCATCACTGCAAACCGAGCTGGTGGAGGTGGTGGAGTTCCAGCGGAGCTGTTTCAAACCCTGAAAGATGATGCTGTTAGTGCTGCACTCAGTGTGCCAGCAAATTTAGAAAACTCAGCAGTGGCCACAGGACTGGAAAAGATCGGTTTTCATTCCAGTCCCAAAGAAGGGCAGTGCCAAACAAGGCTCAAACTACCGCACAATTGCATTCATCTCACATTTCTAGCAAGGACATGCTCAAAATCTCCAAGCTAGGCTTCAACAGCATGTGAACCAATAACGTCCAGATGTACAAGCTGGATTTAGAAAAGGCAGAGGAACCAGAGATCAAATTGCCAATAACCACTGGATCACAGAAAAAGCAAGACAATTCCAGAAAAACGTCTGCTTCACTGACTACGCTAATGCCTTTGATTATGTGACTATGTGGATCACAACAAACCGTGGAAAACTCTTAAAAGAGATGGGGATACCAGACCACCTTACCTGCTTCTTGAGAAACCTGAATAGGAGTCAAGAAGCAACAGTTAGAACTTGACATGGAACAACAGACTGGCTCAAAATTGGGAAAGGAGCACAGCAAGGCTGTGTATTGTCACATAATTTTGAACAGACGCCTCACCAAAGGAGATATCGTATGGCAAGTAAGCACATGAAAGACGTCCCACTCCGTCCAGCACTTGGGATGCAGAACAGAGCAGTGCGTTCCCACCACACACTCCGCAGACAGGCTAAGATCAAACGCTGACAGCAGCGAAGGCCGGCAAGGGCAAGGAGCAGCGGGAGCTCTCGCCCTTGCTACGGAGGCCCAGACAACCAGACGCTTTCCTTAGAGGAATGAAACTTGTGTTCGCATGGAGTCCTGCACACGACTGTTCATAGCTCTGCCGGCCACAGCCCAGCCTGGAGGCCTTTCGGCCCAGATGTCTTCAGCGGGCGCAGGGCAGCCCAGACTGGCAGCGGCGATGGGGCCGAGAGAGAAGCGTCAGCCCCGAAGGCTGCATGGCGTGAGATCCCATTCATGTGAAATGACGAAACTAAGAACTGGGGAACAGGGGAATCGCTGCCAGCAACTAAGGCCAGAGGGGACAGGTCAGACCCTGCTGACAGCAGGGCCCCCCATCCCGTGGGGCCCACACCAGGGGCCTGGCTGTGGCACTGCGCCCAGCAGGGCGTCCCCGCCGGGGCTGGGAGAGGGCACCTGGGCCTCCCTGGGTCATCCCCTGCAGCTGGGTGAATCTACAGTTATCTCAAAATTAGAAGAAAGTTGATAAATACCCAAAACAACTTCCTAGTGACCTGAACTAAACTGGGAACTAAAGAGCCTCTGGAGGAGGGTGAAGAGGAGTGAGAAAGCTGGCTTAAACCTCAACATCCAAAACTCTAGCATCAGGGCATCCGGTCACATAACAGATGGGGAAAAGGGGACAGATTTTACTGTGGCAGATTTTACTTTGGGGGAGGGGGCTCCAAAATCAGTGCAGATGGTGACTGCAGCCATGAATTTAAAAGACGCTTGCTCCTTGGAAGAAAAGCTATGACCAACCTAGATGGCATATTGAAAAGCAGAGACATTACTTTGCCAACAAAGGTGCGTCCAGTCAAGGCTTTGGTTTTTCCTATAGTCATGTATGGATGTGGGAATTGGACTATAAAGAAAGCTGAGCACTGAAGAATTGATGCTTTTGAACTGTGGTGTTGGAGAAGACTCTTGAGAGTCCCCTGGACAGCAAGGAAATCCAACAAGTCCATCCTAAAGGAAGTCAACTCTGAATATTAATAGGAAGGACTAGTGTTGAAGCCGAAACTCCAATACTTTGGGCACCTGATCCCAAGAGCTGACTCGCTGGAAAAGACCCTGTTGCTGGGAAAGATTGAGGGCAGGAGGAGAAGGGGACAACGGAGGATGGAATGGTTGGATGGCATCACTGACTCGATGGACCTGAGTCTGAGTGAACTCCAGGTGTTGGTGATGGACAGGGAGGCCTGGCGTGCTGCGGTCCATGCGGTCGCAAAGAGTCGGACACGACTGAGCGACTGGACAATGACTTGGTGTAGTCGGCTGTGTCTGTGCTTCCGGGTGGGAGCCCCGCAGGAAGGGCCCCCGTGTCCCCCACCCCCTGACTCCACTGCACCAACGGCTGGGACCTGGCCACGCGTGAGTCTTCACGCCGTGGAAATCCACCAGTGCTGAACTCAGGGCTTGATTCCCTATCTTGTCAGTCGGCTAGACTTAATGATGGCTGTGGCGGACGAACATGACAAGATTGAGCCAAAGAGTGCGTCAGGTCCGGGAACGGCCCTGCGGGGTTCAGCCGCAGCCACCTGCCTCGGCACGGAAGGGCGCTGGGTCTCTGGTTTCGCTTTCACTCTTTGAGAGAGACAAAGGTAGTGGCCCCGTGCAGGTCAGAAGCTCGAGCTGGTCACAGGTCGGCTGCAGATACAAGAGCCAGGTAAAAATCAGCAGGAGCCCTCGGGGAGAAGCGGCCAACTCCACAAGCTTGCAGAGAGGAGCGTCGGCCCTTCCGTGACGCTCTTAAGTGCGCGTGACACTCCCCTTGTGTCAGCACATTCTAGAACAGACCCCTGTGGGCGCCCGGAGGACGTGTTGCTGTTCAGGGAGCCTGTTGTCAGCATTTAGCAGCACGGTAGGCTTCGGGGGGACTCCAGGCCTCGGGCCCCCGCGGGGCGCCTTCCCCTCATGGAGAGCAACCTGGAAGGCATGGCCAGGGCCCAGGTCCTCCTGCTCACGCCGAGGCGCTGACGCCTGTGGGTACTGGTCAGAGCCCCAGGCCGGAGCCTGGCATGCGGCTCGGAGTCTGTGGTGGGGCCTCCAGGCTCTGAGGACGCCCCCCGCTCGTGGGCAGTTCTGAGCCCGCGGCCCACCCCTCTCCCCACCCAGGCCTCTGTATACTGTGTGGCCGCGGTCCTGTGGACGGCCGCCAAGTTCAGTGTCCCCCGAGACCGCAAGCTGGCCCTGCCACGCAGGCTCAAGACGCTCCTCCTGCAGATGGCCAGACGCAGTGCCCAGGAGCGGCCTTCTGCCGCAGAGGCCATCGAGGTACCTGCGCTGTGGAGGGCCGGACAGGCTCTCGTCTCTGGGGGAGGTCGGGGTTGGGCGGGGAGAGCATGGGTTCGTTTGTGGATGGGCGGCCGGGGGCCTCCGCTGCTCATCTCACGACCTTCCCCCAGCCTTTCCTGGTCTCCAGGGCATCCACCAGCTGGATGGATGGGGGTAGCCGGGCCCGAGCACTGACCCCCACATGCCCAACTTCTCCATACTCCTCCACGGGTCCGCCAGGCTGGGTGTAGCCCCTCGATCCGTGGCGTCCCAGCTGACCACGGCAAGGACAGCCAAGGACTCTGAATCACAACCCAGCCCCCAGGCTCTCCACACTAAGGGGTGCTGTGGGGTCCTCCTGCCGAGAAGCTGCCAGGCCTCCGGCTGCCACCGCACACTCCGACCGGCTTCGCCGCGGGAGTGCACAGCGTGTGTCTGGACTCTGGGCTGTGCTTGCTTTCAGACCTGCAGTGGTTACCTCCTGCAGCGGGGCATGGACAGCCGCAAGATCCTGGCCCACCTGAGGGCGCTGACCTGCCGGGTAAGCTGGGCGCAGTAGACCCCACATCCCCTTTGTGCTACCCCGGGCTGTTGGGGGGGAGGCTCCCACTCTTCCTGCTCAAGGAGGAGGAGACCCGGGCCAGGGCAGCAGGTCACTCCCCATCCGCCGGCCTGACTGCGCCACTGTCAGGGGGCCAGGCCCCCGCCCTGGTCTCTGCTGAACCCCTGGCACATCCTGGGGGTCGCAGAGTGACCCTCAGCTTCCGGGCGTGCTGACCGGGCGGGGTCGTGTCAGATGGCGACACCGTCCCTTGGCTGGGACATGCACTTGCTACCTTCGTCCACGTGAGGCCTGGCTGCCCCAGGCCTGACCGGCCCCCACCCCAGGAACCAGCGGAACCCGCTGCTGCCAGAGGCCCATGTGCCCCAGGGGCTCCCGCTCCAGAGAGACAGAAGCCAGGCCCGTCAGCGCTGGGGGTGCTCGGGCTGCATGAGGCCACGCCTCCGGGGCACCGCGTTCATCCTGCGGAGCTGGCCGCGTCCTTCTGCCCCAGGTTTACCAGGAAGAGGAGAACATTGGTCTGCAGCGTGCTTTCTCGGTGGTTGAGCTGGACTCCAGCCTGGCAGCCGCAGCCAGGCCTAACTCAGGTGGGCCTTGGGACTGGTCCTGCCTGCCTCCCCTGCCCCAGGCCCGTCACTGCCCCTGCCTCCAGGAGTCCAGCCCCGTGTGGACGTTGGATGTGGCCAAGGACCCCAGACGGCGTGTCCAGAGCTGGCCCCCAGCCGCCCTGCCTCATGCCCCCCGGCTCCTCTGACCCACATTCAGGCCTCCCTGTGTCCAGTGGCCAGAGCAGGCGACTTGCCTCTCCCTCGTGGCCCATGTCTCCCAGTGCATCCCGCCAGCACAAGACCCACGGAGCCCCCCGTCTGCGACCGGGCCACTGGCCTGTTCCAGTCTTCCAGCCGCTCAGCCAAGTACTGTACCCTCCCTGCCAGCTCGGGGCAGCCCTGGACGCACCTCCCTCAGCCTCTCTCCTTGGACTCTCCCTCACAGCGGCCCTGGGCTTGCTGGGCCCGTCCAGGCAGCGCCCATGAAGGCCCGCACTCCCTATGGCCAGCCCCCATGAAGGCAGCGTCCACAAAGGCAGCACCCACTAAGGGCCGCACTCCTGATGGCCCGCACTCCCGATAGCCGGCCCCCACGAAGGCCCTCGCCCACCCCGGTCACCCTGTGTTTGTCCCCAGGCCTCGTGCGGACCGCTGGTGACAGCAGGCTTGTGGCCATACAGGGCCCGGTGCCCAGTCAGCCCTCTGGCCCCCGAGGGGCCGTGCCGCTGCCAGAGACGCTCGCCCCTCCGGACACTCCCTGCAGGCCCAGCGTCCTCACTGCAGATGCAGGTGTCTCCAGGTGAGGGCCGCTCCTGGGGGCTGGTGGGGTCCCAGGCGCCCCCTGAGCGTCGTCTGCTCCACTCACAGGGACAGGCCTGCCCTGACCTCAGGGCCAGCGGAGAGCCCAGAAGCCACAGGAGGCCAGCTGGACCCACAGGGTGACGGGAAGCAGGCTGTCACGGCCTCTAGCCCAGAGACAGCCGTGCAGCTTGCGCCCAGCCCCCCAGGGCCCCTCAGGGAGTCAGCATCAAGAGGCTCAGCCCAGGGGTGCCCCTGGACCCCCACCAGCCCACCAGAGGGGCCGTCAGTGCCAACACCACAGTCTCCAGCCCCACCCCCGCCCCTGGAGACACAGGAGTCCTCAGAGGATCAGGACAGAGGGGCAGAGGAGCCCAGCCCAATTCAAGCATCTTCTGCTGAGCTTGGGCCCCCCACAGCGCCCCCCAGCCCTCGCCCCCCAGCTGAGCCGCCTAGAAGCAGGACCACCCAGGAGGCAGGCCAGGAGCCTGAGAGCCCCCCATTAGCCGCACAGGGCCCCTCCCTGGCCACACGGAATCCAGACAGCCCTGGGGCCACCCCAGGAGGCCAGCCGGAGGCGCCCCAGCCAGCAGACTGCAAGCTCTGTCCATCCAGCGTGGATGCCCCGCCCCTCCCGGAGGGGACGGCCTGCCCGTCACTGCAGGAGGCCACGCGCCTCATCCAGGAGGAGTTTGCCTTCGACGGCTACCTGGACCGCGGGCTGGAGGCTCTGATCATGGGTACCAAGGGTCACAGGGCCCAGGAGCAGGGGTGGGCACGCGGGGATCGGGGACATCACCACGGAGCCCGCTGCCACGATGCGGCCCAGCACGGGCGGAGCAGGAGGAGGGTCCGGGACCGCCTGCCCCTCCCCTGGCTGTGCGCCCTGCCCTGCCAGCCCCCGGGACTGGGACCGGAGAAGCGCTCACCACATCCTGACTCTTCCCTCCGCCAACGCAGGGGAGTACATTTACGCCCTGAAAGACCTCACCTACGCCACGTTCTGCGGGGCCATATCGGAAAAGTTCTGCGACCTCTACTGGGGCGAGAGGCTGCTGCAGAGCCTCTTCAACGTGGTGAACGGACGGACGCCGCCCTCCGGGAGGTAAGGCCCTGCTGGCGCAGACCTCCGGCTCCTCTGCCCAGGCCCTCGCCCCCGCCTGCCCCAGGGCTCGCCTCCTGCCCCAGTCCAGCTGGGCACCGGCCCCAGAGCGGCCACCACGTACCCGCTTCTGGCCGAAGCGCTCCCTGCGCAACTGCTCCTCTGGCGGGAAGGGGGCGCTTCCCCTCCCTGGGCCGGCCCCCTGGGGCATGGGCGGGTGCCCCTGCAGGGACACGTTCCCCTGCCCAGCTGCCCAGCTCCCTCCTGGGTCGAGGTGAGGTGGCAGCTGCAGGAGTCAGGGCTGGTGGGCTTCCCTCCCCAGCACTCCTGGCCCCCACCCTTCACAGGACAGGCCTGGTGACTGTGGCCCAACCCCTGCTGGGGGGCTGCAGAGGGCGATGTGGGCGGGGGACCTGGCAGGCCTGTGCCTGGAAGGGCCCGGCGCACTGACTCCCAGGCCAGCTCAAGCCCCGTCTCAACCTCAGTCCTCCCGGGCCCCCAGCACCCCACACTGAGGGCCACGCACACCTGCCTTGCACCCTAGCCGAGCCCTGCTTTCACAGCACTGCGAGAGGGGCCTCGAGGGGAGACGGTGCCCAAAAGGCCCTCCGTCCAAGGGCCCGTGTGCACCACGCTTGCAGCCAGGCTGTCCCAGAGGTGCGGGCAGCGCCTCCGTCCTGAGGCCTCACCTTCCACCCGGGGGCCCCTCTGGTCAGACTGGGGGGCGTCCCGGGGGGTCTGCAGGGTCCTCCGTTCTGACAGTGCTTCCGAAGAGACTGGGTCGCAGCACGAGGGGAGCGGAACCTGTGCTCCGAGCAGCTGCTCGCCGTCCAGCAGGAGGGCCTCGCGCCTCGGGCCGGGCGAGACAGGGCTCTGGGGTGAGACCCTCCTCCAGGGGGTCTGTTCTGTGGGGGGAGGGTGGGGGCCCGCAGTAGGCGGCAAGGTTGAGGGCTGGGTCAGCAGTGTGGTGATGGGGAGACAATGGCATCCTTGCTGCACACGAGCCATTTAAGACCTCGAGGTCCTTCCTGCAGCTGGAACCTGGGCTCCTGATGACTCCCCAAAGCCTGTCTGATGGGTCCCCGCCACAGGCGCCAGGCAGTGCGGCTGTGCTCACGCGCAGGATGGCCCCGGACCGCACGCATGCTCGGGCACTGTGCGCCAGTGGAGGTCCCCGAGAACAGCCCGCTGCTCGCGGGGACCCTGGGTGCCCAGGTCCCTCTGCCTCGTTTGAGAACAGGCCCAGGTTCCCTGGGATTTCCGCCCTGACTCCGCCCCGCACTGCGGCCCACTCAAGGGGACCCCGAGGACCCTCCCAGCCCCTCCTCGGGACCTGACGCTCTTCTCCCAACGGTCAGGGCTGGCCTATCTCCGGAACCCACGTCGTCACATGTGACCCCCTCTCCTCTNGGATTTCCGCCCTGACTCCGCCCCGCACTGCGGCCCACTCAAGGGGACCCCGAGGACCCTCCCAGCCCCTCCTCGGGACCTGACGCTCTTCTCCCAACGGTCAGGGCTGGCCTATCTCCGGAACCCACGTCGTCACATGTGACCCCCTCTCCTCTGTCCAGGGAAGGAGAAGCCGGGTGTGGACTCAGATGAGCTCTCTCGGGGCAACTTCGAAGTGGGGTTCCGGCCTCAGCAGTCCATCAAAGCTGGGAGGGAGCAGCAGCTGGAGGCCCAGCCACAGGGCGAGGGCCTGGCCGGGGGTGCCGAGGCCGAGTCCCGGCCCCCCCAGCCCCCCGTTCGTGGCCTGGCGGTGAGCCCTGCCCCACCGGGCGCGCTGAGCTGCAGCCCCGGCTGGAGCAGCGCCTTCTACGAGGCCGACTGCTTCGGCACCGAAGTGCACAACTACGTGCAGGAACTGGCCAGGCAGAAGGCCCCCGGGGACCCTGTGGCCGACGCCCAGAGTCCGGTGAGCCCCGCGCTTGTCTCGTCTTCGGGGTGCTCGGCCCCGCACTTGTCTAGGCTTGGGGTGGGGGCCAGTGCTCGGCCCTGCGCTTGTCTCGACTTGGGGGTGTGGCGGGGCTTGGTCCCGGCACGCTGCAGGCCAGGGGGACCTGTGTGAGCCAGGGCTCCCAGGTCCCACCTGCTCCGCGGCCACCATGCCGGGCGGGCCCCCAGTGTGTCTTCCGAGGGGGTTTGTGCTCATGTGCGTGCACGCCCCACCTCGGGCAGGAAGTGGCTTCCCTCTTTTGGGCTCTTGGCCACCAGGGGCCAGCTGACAGGAGGTCACCTTGCCCTGGGGACCGCAGCTGGGTCAGCGTGGCAGGTGAGAACCACGTGGCGCACGGCGGTCGGCTCGGGCCAGCTTGGCCAGGCCCCAGGGTTGCTTTTCCGGTGGGCAGCACAGTGTGTACCCTCTGGGTCAGGCGTGACCCCGGCTCCTCCCAGGTCAGCAGGGTGACGGCAGGCCCCGAATGGGAGTGTCCAGGCCTGGCCAGCCCACGTGCAGGGCAGCCCCACAGAGCCCCGAGCTCCGGGTCTCTGCCCTGTCACTGGGAGTCTGCCCCTTCAGGACCAGGAGCCTTGACCTGGACTGCAGCCCCCCTCCTGCGTGACCAAGGCTCCCACCTGGGTCACAGCCACAAGGGGTGGGCCCCAGGGGGCAGGCAGGAGGGAGCGGCCAGCAGCCGGGCGCTCCACTCCCGCCCCTGCAGCCCCCGCAGCCCCGCGCCTTGAGCCTCAGCGCCGCCCGCAGCCCCCGCAGCCCCGTACCGTGAGCCTCAGCGCTGTCCAGCCGCACCTTCCTGGGTGCCCTCACCTGGCTAGTCAGTCCCAGGAGAGAAAGAGCCCAGAGGCCTCAGGCCTGGAGAGCCAGCAGCCTCCCGTGCTCTCGGCAGCCACGCATCGTGTGTGTGCTGAGTCATGCCCGGCTCTGCGACCCCAGGGACTGTGGCCCGCCAGGCCCCTCTGTCCGTGGGACTCTCCAGGCAAGAACGCTGGAGTGGGCCCTCCCCCAGGCGTCTCCCCGCCCTGGGACTCCCGCCTCTGGCACCGGCGGGTGGGCTCTTTGCCACTGCACCACCTGGGAAAGCCCACACGCGCTGTAACTGAATCTGATAGAGAAGAGACCCTAGGGTGGGGGTCCCTGAACCCTGTGGGCTTCCCTGGCACCCCCCAACTCCGAACCCAGGCACCCACAGCGTCCCACCAAGACACTGCTGCCACCGTGACCTCAGCTGGACCAAGAGATGGGACCCCAGATGAGGGCCACTGGGCGGTGGGGCCAGGAGGACGTGGCCGGGTCAGAGGCAGCTCCACGCGGACTTGCCAGCAGCCCCCACTCAGCAGTGCTGGGCAGGGTGGTGGGCTGGCCTGGGTGTCCTCTGATGGCATGGGTCACATGCTCCAGTGTCAAAGGTCATGACCTCTGACACNGGGCCAGGAGGACGTGGCCGGGTCAGAGGCAGCTCCACGCGGACTTGCCAGCAGCCCCCACTCAGCAGTGCTGGGCAGGGTGGTGGGCTGGCCTGGGTGTCCTCTGATGGCATGGGTCACATGCTCCAGTGTCAAAGGTCATGACCTCTGACACAAGTCACGTCCTCGGATGTCACAGGTCATGACCTGTGTATCACAGATCACATCCTTCTATATGACGTGTCATGACATTTGACACCACAAGTCACAGCCTTGGATGTCACAGGTCACGATCGCTGGTGGCATTATGTCAGTGTGGGCCCCTGAGGACAGGCAGCCCGTTTCCAGCCCGCGCTGTGCTCAGGGCTGGGGAGGGTGCCGCCTGTGGCCTCCTGGGCAGGGGCCGGGTGGGGTCCACGGGGCCCCTGTCCTCAATCCCGGGCTCTCCCAGCACGGCAGCTCCTGGAGGGAGACTGGACGATGGAGGAGCCCGGCTGCCCCGTGTCCCATGAGGGTGGTCCTTAAAGGTGGATGGGAGACCAGCTCGGGTCCCAGACGCGCTGGACCGCTGTCTGTGGCTTGCTCACTCACAACCCCACGGCCAGGAGGAGGCTCCCACGCTGGGTCCCACGGCAGCTCTGCAGGCGGCGCACTCGGGGGACGGTCCCGAGGGGCGCGGTGGGCAGGGGAACGCCAGGCAGGATACTGGTGGCCGTGTCTCTCCCTTCTTCCTGCCCCCGGAAGGCATATCCCCTGGAACCTGAGTGCAAGCAGGTGGGTGCCCGAGCACTCCTGCTGTTGACCCGGGTGACCCTGATCCCAGCTCCACACTCGGAGACCCACCGTGTCTGCTACAAACGGGCCTTGGGAAAACACAAAAGGCATAACAATCCCGTGGACTCATTTTACTTCTGCTCCCAGAAGGCGCGCGTGTGCGCGGCCTGGGTGGGCGGAGCGCCAGAGGGCGCGCGGCCACTTCCCGCCGCTGACCACGCGGGGGCGCCGTCCGCCCGGCCGCGCCGCGGCCTGCGGTCCCGCACGTCTCTGGTCCTAACGAGGCTCTGCTCCCAACGTTTAGCTGGGAGGCACTGATCCACGTTCACCTCCGTCTTCTCCTTGTCCACTTCCTGGGTTTTCCAACTTGTGAATCCTGCTTTATTTATTGTCCACCTCAGGTGCAAGTAAATCCAGTGGCCAGTGGGCCTAAACTATGCCTCAGGCCATCCCCGTTTACTGGTCTGGTGAACGGAGGCTCCTTTAATTCTGTGAGAGCCCTTGGTCGGGTTAGGGCAGGAGGAAGTAACCTCAGTGTTCATGTGGACCCACCACCGGAGCCCGCCTGGGCCCAAGCCCGCCGGTGTGCCTGCCAGGCTGTGCCCAGGGGGTGATGCCCTCTCACACCAACCACCCTGCGAATCTTCGTTCACACGTTTATCCTTAAGGTCTTGGCCTGGCTGATGCCCCTGCTGCCTTGGGGCTCTAAACAGAAGCCCAGTGCTGGGCTCCAGGGTGCTGCACGTGGCTCCAGGGCTGGCTTGGTGGGCTTCCAAGGTCTGTACTGCTGGCCGTGTCCAAGGCAGCTGAGCATGTTGGGGGGGGGGGCAGCCCACATTGCACAGGGGCCCTGAGGGGCGGTACTCGTGGTGGGGGGCCTCAGTGGGTGGGTCTGGGGCCACAGAGGGGCCTCATGGAACCACAGGTGCCCGCGGACGCTCACTCACGGCCAATCCCTGAGACCGGGGAAACCACGAGAGGCATGGGCCCAGGTCCCCCCAGCTGGGGATGTGGCGCCTGGAGTTCTCTCCGGGAGGCAACCCCTCTGACCAGAGGGCACTGGACGCGCCCACCCCGCTCTGCCCGCCTTTCTTCCTGGGTGGCTGCGGGGAGGCCGGCGGCCTGGTGGGCAGGGCTGGTGGTCACCGACAGCACGCGTTTGGCTGCCTTGTTCTGAGCGAGCCCATCGAATCTGGTTCTTTCCGCTCTTCTGAGATGTCTTCCAGCGCCACTGAGCAGACGCGGACGTCCCAAGGCCTGCCTCAGCCCTGTGGACGAGCCTGCCTCCCCTGAACCCCGGAGGCCGGGCGCCGTGGCTTACGGCTCTTCCCTCTCCAGGAGCTGGAGCAGCAGCTCACGATCGAGAAGAGGAGCTTCCGAAAGACCCTGAAGTTCTACCGGAAGCTCCTACAGAAGGGCGAGAGGAGCAAAGGTAGCGTCGCGGGCCGGGGCGGGCCGGGGCGGGCGACCCGCGAGGCCGGCCCCCGTGCTGACCGCGCCCACCCCCAGGCTCCGACGTGAAGGCCGTGCTGTCCAAGCTGAAGGGGCAGCTGGAGGAGATGCGGGCCAAGGTGCAGTTCCTCGCGCTGGCCAAGAAGTACCTCCAGGCAAGGCCCCGCCCCCTCCAGGGGCCCCTCCCGCCAGACCCCCGGAAACACGCCCGCCTCTGGGCGGCGCCCGGCCCAGGCACGGGGTGAGCGGGCGGCGGGCAGGCAGATAGCGCTGACTCGCGCCCCAGGTCGCGTACGCGGAGCAGTGGGGCCTGGAGCCCTGCGCGCTGCCCGTGATCGTGAACATCGCGGCCGCCCACTGCGACACGCTGGACTTCAGCCCCCTGGACGAGTCCTCGTCCCTCGTCTTCTACAACGTCGGCAAGCACCCGCGCGGCGGCCGGCCCCCCAAGGCGCGCGTCCTGCAGGCCGGCACCCCGCTGGGGCTCATGGCCTACCTGTACTCCAGGTGCGGCCCGGTGGGCACGCTGGGACCCCTGTGCCCCCCGGGCTCCCAGAGACCAGGGGGCACAGGCCCAGGGTGGGGTGGAGGAGGCGGGCGTCTCCCTGCGCTCCGGAGGCGGGGCTACATGCTTCCTGTTTCCATCAGAAATCTAAGTTTGTCTGTGTCGGCGCCCACTGGCCTCCTTGGCCAGGCTCCTGGCTGAGGGGCCCAGACCCACACGCATGGGTCTGGGGTGTGGGTCAGGTGTGCAGGGGGCACTTTGAAGGAGACCCCCGGGAACCCGGCCACCATGACTGACAGCCTGGCTGGCTCCTGACTCCACACAGCTGGGCCCCCCCACGAGGCACCATGACCGCACCCAGCTTCCTAGGTCGGAGGCCCTGGAACTAACAGGGGGCTCCAGAGCTGCGGGCAGCTTGGGCCCAGCCAGCTCTCCACAGCGCTGCTGGGCGTGAGCAGGGCTAGGCTCACGTGCACGCGTGCTAAGTCACTTGAGTCACAACAGCTCTACGCAACCCTAGGGACTGTAGCCCACTGGGCTCCTCTGTCCGTGGGACTCTCAAGGCAAGAAGACGAGTGGGTTGCCATGCCCTCCTCCGGGGATCCTCCTGACCCAGGGATCGAACCCAGGTGTCCTGTGGTTCTTTACTGCTGAGCCACCAGGGAAGCCCCTTATGCTCATAGGACCCCAACTAACAACATGGGCGCAAGGGCCCGCCTGCAGCAGGGCGGGGCCAGGCCGCTCACTCCCAGGGCCCCAGGCACCCCCCCTTGATGCACCCATGAGCCCCACATGGGGCTCAGGCTCCAGGCAGCCTCCTTAAAGGCCCATCCCTCCCAGCCCCAACGGGGATGGACACAGACCTCCTCCCACGCGATGGTGGGAGTGTCACCCCACGGTGGCTTCCAGGGGCTCAGCACGCCGCTCCAGAGCCCCTGGGATCTTCTCTGGGCTGGAGGCTGTTGACAGCCAGTGGGGGACAAGGCCCTCCAGGGGCAGCTGTCTCTGGTCCCCAAGTCGCCCTCCCCTGCTGGGCTGCCGGGGTCCTCCTGCTGGGGGCGCTTCAGGCTGCCCCTCAGGCTCAGGCCTCCTCCGCCTCCCCTGCGGGAAGGGGTGTCCNCTGGAGGCTGTTGACAGCCAGTGGGGGACAAGGCCCTCCAGGGGCAGCTGTCTCTGGTCCCCAAGTCGCCCTCCCCTGCTGGGCTGCCGGGGTCCTCCTGCTGGGGGCGCTTCAGGCTGCCCCTCAGGCTCAGGCCTCCTCCGCCTCCCCTGCGGGAAGGGGTGTCCCTCAGCACCACAGCCCTCCAGACTCCCAGGATACAGCGTGTGTGCGTCACGGGGCGTGTGTGTTACGCGTGACCACAGCACCCCCAGGAGGGCGCCCCCTCTGCGGGGAGCCGGACCCCCACTGCCCAGTCCCGCCTGTGCCTGGCTGGGTCGGCAAGGGACCAGCGGGCCCCAGGGCCTTGCTCCTGGACCCCCACCTCCTTTTTGTTCTCTTGGTACCAGGGGCACCCCGAGGGGGCCCTGCCTGAGGCCGAGGACCCACGAGGCCCCCTGCCTCTCTCCTGACACTGATTTGCAGCTGGGGAAGGGCCCCTGCACTTCCTCAGCTTTCTGAATTAGCAGTTTCTACAAGGAGACAGGGAGAGCCTGAAAAACTCAGATTAAGAAAGTCTTCAGGGACCTCCCTGGCACCCAGTGGTGGAGACCCCAAGCTTCCAGTGCAGGGGGCGCAGGGCTCCCTCCTTGCTCAGGGAACTAGGTCCTGCATGCCGCATAGCGCAGGCAAAAAAACCTTTAAAAAAATAAAATTTAAAAAAGTCTTCAGACTGAAAATGTTGAGGAATTTCTAATGTGATCAGTACCCCACACCCCCGGCTCATTGGTTGAGTGGTGGTCCAGCACAGGGCTCTCGTGTTCACATGTAAGCAAACATACCCGCACACATACACGTGCACACAGACGCACTCACACTGACGCCCTCGCACACAAATACAGCCACACACCTACCTGTGCACACCCGCACTCACACACAAGTGCACACAGCTGCACACTCACACCCACAGACCTGTGCGTTCACCTCTGCACACAGCCGCACTCACACTGATGCCCTCACGCACAAATACAGCCACACATGCACTCATCTGCACACCCACCCTGCACACGCTCACACCCGCACTCACTCCAGGACCGGGTGCCGGCCGCCCGCACTGACTGCCCCCCCCCCCGCAGCGGCGCCTTCCTGGAGGGCTACGTGCAGCAGTTCCTGTACACCTTCCGCTACTTCTGCAGCCCCCACGACTTCCTGCACTTCCTGCTGGACCGCATCAGCAGCACCCTGCCCAGGTAGCCCAGGGTCCAGGGAAAGGGCAGCGCCGGAGAGGGGGGTGCAGACGGGCCAGGAGCGGCCACTGATGCCCACGGTGGGGAGGAGCCGGGTGGGGGCAAGGAAGGTGGGACCCCCATAGACTGGGGGACGTATGGGGGATCCCAAGGGCCTCAGCCAGCAGGCAGGGTCAGCAGAGGAGGGCGTGGTGGGTGGTGCTGGACGTGCTCTTGCCCTCTCTGAGCTGGCCTGTGCTTGCCCCCAGACGCCCACACAAGCTCAGGCTGGGGGCCCCGGGAGGGGACTCACAGAGGCCCTGCCCACCCCACCGCTCTGGACACCTTCCCAACCTCAGAGCAGGCTGGAGGGGGCGGTGGCTGCAGTGGCCCGTCTTGTGCCCAGGTGGGCGGGCAGCATGGGGCGAGACTTCGGTGCCCTCTGAAGACAGAGCCATGCTCCCCTGCCCCGTCCCGTCTGGGGGTGCTCAGGGGGCCCTGCCCGGCTCAGGCCTTCTCTGCCTCCAGGGCCCACCAGGAGCCCACCTCCACCTTCACCAAGATCTACAGGCGGAGCTTCTGCCTCCTGCAGGCCTGGCTGGAGGACTGCTACGCCGTGGACTTCGTGAGGAACGCCGGGCTCCTGGGGAGGCTCCAGGATTACCTCTCCTCCCAGGTGAGGCGGGGGGCGGGGGGGATGCACCCCCGGGAGGCGGTAGGTGACCCCACGTGCTTCTGCCCAGATCCTGCCCCTGGACAGCTCCGCAGAGCACCTGCTGGGCCTGCTGGAGGTGGGCAGCGAGCGGCGGGCCGAGGGCACCACAGACCTGGAGGACCCCAAGGAGGCGGAGGAGGACGCCAGGCCCCTCAGCGCCCTGTGTAAGAGGCTCTCGGAGGACGCCGTCTCCCGGAAGGTGCGGCCTCTCCCGGGAAGATGGGCGCCAGTCCTGCACGGCACGGCGACACCCACACGTGCATGCCTTTTCGCGCAGACGGGCAGAGGGGCGCGCTCCGTCCTGCAGTTCTGGGGTGGCAGCCCTGTGAGGTGGGCACTTCCTGCCACAGCCCCAGACGAGGACAAGAGGGCCGACCCGGGGCTCAGACCGCCCCACTGCCCTGACCCTGCGCCACGGGCAGGGTGGGGTGTGGCCGGGACCGGGCCGGGTCTCGGGGGCCTCATCGTGACGCATGCAGGCAGCACCAAACCGCATGGCTCTGTCCGCAGAGCCGCTGAAACCCCGGGGTCCGGGCGGCCGCGGGCAAGAGGGAGGGCTCTGCCCCGTGGCTCTAGCTGAGCCAGGCTGGGGGCCCCCTGCCACCCAGGCCGCCCTGACCCAAGGGACCCGCCCTGCAGAGCTTCCCCTGGCGGCTCTCCCGGGGCAACGGGCTGGCACTGCCCCACCACAAGGAGCGCCAGTACAGCATTGCGTCGGCCCTGCCCAAGCCCTGCTTCCTGGAGGACTTCTACGGGCCCTACACCAAGGCCGGCGAGAAGGGGCCCTACTTCCTGACCGAGTACAGCGCCCAGCAGCTCTTCAGCCAGCTGACGCTGCTCCAGCAGGTGGGGGCACCAGGCCCACATGGCCTGCAGGGGGCGCCCTGCCCTGCACAGGGCCCTTCCTGCTAGAACCCAGCAGGCGGTCAGCCCCTAAGTGCCCCTCCCCAGCTCTCGCCGACCCAGGCCCCGCCACCTGGCAGGCGACCTCAGGGACAGGGACCCAGCGGCCACCCACCCCCTGCCGCCACCGGGTGGACGTGGAGAGCCCCCCCCCCCCGAGCCCCAGCCCTGAGACGGGGNACTGCCCCACCACAAGGAGCGCCAGTACAGCATTGCGTCGGCCCTGCCCAAGCCCTGCTTCCTGGAGGACTTCTACGGGCCCTACACCAAGGCCGGCGAGAAGGGGCCCTACTTCCTGACCGAGTACAGCGCCCAGCAGCTCTTCAGCCAGCTGACGCTGCTCCAGCAGGTGGGGGCACCAGGCCCACATGGCCTGCAGGGGGCGCCCTGCCCTGCACAGGGCCCTTCCTGCTAGAACCCAGCAGGCGGTCAGCCCCTAAGTGCCCCTCCCCAGCTCTCGCCGACCCAGGCCCCGCCACCTGGCAGGCGACCTCAGGGACAGGGACCCAGCGGCCACCCACCCCCTGCCGCCACCGGGTGGACGTGGAGAGCCCCCCCCCCCCGAGCCCCAGCCCTGAGACGGGGTGCTGCTTGCCCTCTGTGTCCTCATCCCTGGCAGGAGCTGTTTCAGAAGTGCCACCCCGTCCACTTCTTAAACTCGCGGGCCCTGGGCGTCACGGACAAAAGTGCAGCAGTCCCCAAGTGAGTGTCGCGGAGCCGGGGGCGCTGTGGTGGCCAAGGGGCTTGAGGGCTCCACCCGGCTATTTCCGCCTGGTGGAGATGCCTTTCCAGACACTCTGGCTGACGGGCAATGCCTTGGGGTTCCGGGCTGGGCACCACCCTCCTCCTCAGGGTCCCAGGCACTGCTGTCCTGGCTGGGACTTGCTGGACCCGTGCCTGCATGTCTTGTAGGGCCAGCTCTTCCGAGTCTCTGTCAGCCAAAACCTGCAGCTTATTTCTGCCCAACTACGTCCAGGACAAATACCTGTTACAGCTTTTAAGAAGCGCGGATGACGTCAGCACCTGGGTGGCTGCCGAGATCGTGACCAGCCACACCTCCAAGGTCCGTGCCCGAGGCTCCAGCCCCAGCACAGGGTCGGGGGTGCCAGCGGTGAGGGCACTCCCTGGGCCAGCCCGTCTGCTGGGGGTGCACGGAGGCGTCGCAAGCTGAAGCCCCTGGAGCAGGCGAGCATGAGGGGCCCTCAAGGCAGGGCCCCTGCGGTTCCCCAGCCTCCACCCCCACCAGTGACAAAGCCCCAGGGCCCACCAGCACATGCAGAGCTCCCCAGTCTCTCCCCTTTCAGGGAGAATCTCCCAACTTCAGAGGTTTATTAGCTGACAGACTGACCCCCCCTCACTTGTGCCGGGACGTGGGCACCGGGAGCCTGCCCTCGCCCCCGTCAGCTCCAACCCTCAATGTCCTCCTGAGCGACAGCAACCTGCAGCTTTCCGCTCACCCCATCAAGGGCATCACATGGGCCGCCAAGTGCTGTGGGGAGACGTGGGGGGATCGGTGCCCCGGGTGCAGGCCAGAGCCGTCTCCAGCCCCACCTGGGGCGGCGGCCAGAGGACCGTGCCGGCGTCACTGTGAGCAGAGGATGCAGGGAGGGCTGTTTGCGGGGCGGTGTGACGTCTGCAGGGACAGCACGGGGCGGGGGTGAGGGAGCGCGCGCCCTGGGCGTAGGTGCTGGTCGAGCCTGAAACACACACGGTCCCCGCCACGTGTGGCTCGCCGTGCCGTCACAACCACCGGAGACGGATCTCAACACGTAAACTCTGCTCGCAGAAAACGGTCAGAACTCAAAAGCTGAGCCAGAGGGTCTAACAGGAAGACTCTACACACAGACGGTCAACACTAAAATCAGACTGATTATATTCTTTGCAGCCAAAGATGGAGAAGCTCTATACAGGCAGCAAAAACAAGACTGGGAGCTGGCTGTGGCTCAGATCATGAACTCCTTATTGCCAAATTCAGACTTAAATTGAAGAAAGTAGGGAAAACCACCAGACCACTCAGGTATGGCCTAAATCAAATCCCTCATGATCATACAGTGGAAGTGAGAAATATGAGCCCAGATCTGATAGACGGAGTGTCTTACAAACTATGGGCGGAGGTTCATGACATTGCACAGGAGGCGGTGATCAAAATTATTCTCAAGAAAAAGAAATGCAAAATGGCTATCTGAGGAGACCTTACAAATAGCTGTGAAAAGAAGAGAAGCAAAAAGCAATGGAAAAAAGGAAAGCTCTGAATGCAGAGTTCCAAAGAATAGCAAGGAGAGACAAGAAAGCCTTCCTCAGTGATCAGTGCAAAGAAATAGAGGAAAACAATAGAATGGGAAAGACTGGAGATCTCTTCAAGAAAATTAGAGACACCAAGGGAACACTTCATGCAAAGATGGGCTCAATAAAGGAGAGAGATGGTATGGACCTAACAGAAGCAGAGGATATTAAGAAGAGATAACAAGAATACACAGAACTATACAGAAAAAAATAAAGATCCTCATGACCCGGATAATCACGATGGTGTGATCACTCACCTAAAGCCAGACATCCTGGAATGTGAAGTCAAGTGGGCCTTAGGAAGCATCACTATGAACAAAGCTAGTGGAGGTGATGGAATTCCAGCTGAGCTGTTTCAAATCCTGAAAGATGAAGCTGTGAAAATGCTGCACTCAGTATGCCAGCAAATTTGGAAAACTCAGCAGTGGCCACAGGACTGGAAAAGGTCAGTGTTCATTCCAATCCCAAAGAAAGGCAATGCCAAAGAATGCTCAAACTACTGCACAATTGCACTCATCTCACACGCTAGTAAAGCAGTGCTCAAAATTCTCCAAGCCAGGCTTCAACAGTACATGAACTGTGAACTTCCAGATGTTCAGGCTGGATTTAGTAAAGGCAGAAGAACCAGAGATCAAATTGCCAACATCCAATGAATCATCAAAAACGCAAGAGAGTTCCAGAAAAACATCTATTTCTGCTTTACTGACTATGCCAAAGCCTTTGACTGTGTGGATCACAATAAACTGTGGAAAATTTTAAAGAGATGGGAATACCAGACCACGTGACCCGCCTCTTGAGAAATCTGTATCGAGGTCAGGACAGCAACAGTTAGAAGTGGACATGGAACAGACTGGTTCCAAATTGGAAAAGGAGTACGTCAAGGCTGTATATTGTCACCGTTTATTTAACTTATATGCAGAGTACATCATGAGAAATGCTGGGCTGGAGAAAGCACAAGCTGGAATCCAGATTGCTGGGAGAAATATCAATAACCCCAGATATGCAGATGACACCACGCTTATGGCAGAAAGTGAAGAGGAACTAAAAAGCCTCTTGATGAAAGTGAAAGAGGAGAGTGAAAAAGTTGGCTTAAAGCTTCAGAAAACGAAGATCATGGCATTTGGTCCCATCACTTCATGGCAGAATGATGGGGAAACAGTGGAAACAGTGTCAGACTTTATTTTTGGGGCTCCCAAATCACTGCAGATGGTGATTGCAGCCATGAAATTAAAAGACACTCCTCGGAAGGAAAGTTATGACCAATCTAGACAATATTAAAAAGCACAGGCATTACTTTGTCAACAAAGGTCCAACTAGTCAAGGCTATGGTTTTTCTAGTGGTCATGTATGGATGTGAGGGTTGGACTCTAAAGAAAGCTGAACACTTAAGAATTGATGCTTTTGAACTGTGGTGTTGGAGAAGACTCAGATCCAACCAGTCCATCCTACAGGAGATGAGTCCTGGCTGTTCATTGGAAGGACTGATGCTGAAGCTGAAACTCCAGTACTTTGGCCACCTGATGCAAAGAGATGACTCACTGGAAAAGACCCTGATGCTGGAAGGGATTGGGGGCAGGAGGAGAAGGGGGCGACAGAGGATGAGACGGCTGGATGGCATCGCCGACTCAGTGGACGTGAGTTTGTGCAAGCTTCAGGAGTTGGTGACGGGCAGGGAGGCCTGGCATGCTGTGGTCCATGGGGTCGCAGAGTCAGACACGACTGAGCAACTGGACTGAACTGAACGAAAGCCCTCAGAGGTGGCAGCACATCCCGTCCAGACGCCATCCCTGGGGACGCGGGAGCAGAGGCACAGAGGGAGGCAGCGCGGCGTCCGACGGAGGGAGCCACTCGGCCGTGTCCGCCTCTCTGGACTCCAGGGCTGCACGGCCGTGGGATCTGCCAGGCCGGACACCAGAGTGCGCGGCCTTTCCCTTCTCCGGGGGGTCTTTCCAACCCTGGAACTGAGCCCAGGTCTGCTGCATCGCAGGCAGATTCCTCACCAGCAGGGCCGCCAGGCAAGCCCTTGCCTTCGATGAGTAACAGTGGGAAACGCGGGCTCTGGCTTCAGCAGTGGGCGCAGAGGTCACAGAGCACAGTGGTGAGATGGGGAGGCCACTCCGTGTCCACCAGCGGTGAACGGGCCGACCACGCGGCCACCGCCCGAGCCGCGGCGTGCTGCTCAGCCCCACGTGGGGACAGCCGGGCACACAGGCCGCGGTGCTGAGCCTGGGGGCGGGAGAGAGGCCGGCCGCCCGATACCACCACAAGACCCCAGCGTCCGAGGCCGGCCCCCATGTGGGCCAGCTCTGCCTGCAGTGGCTGGGGGCTCCTGCTCTGCGTCTGTCCAGACCTGCGAAGAAAAAGACGTCAACGGAAGAAGCAGGCGTGTAACTGTTCTTAGGCCAGGCAGGGGGTGGCCACGTGCTGAGTGACCCCCGGGCCGTCCCGGGACCTAGGCGCTGGCCAAGCACAGCAGCAGGGTGTGTGCTGGGGTTGCAGGTGGCGTCCCCCGGGAAGGACGGTCCACGGGGGTGCGGCTGAAACGTGGGGTCAGCTGAACCCTCCAGAATCCTCCAAGTCACCGCAATCATGTGAAATCCAAGCACTGACTGAGGGGCCGTGCACTGGGCAGTGGGCAGAGACTCCCTCAGGGATGGGGGCGGTGTGGAGGGTTCCCAGCCGACCCAGCGCTCTGCCCTGCAGACCAGCGACCCCGTGGAAGCAGGCACCACAGCCCCGTCCCGCCGGCCAGGCAGAGGAGGCGCTGCCATGTCTCCCTGTGGGCCCCCCCCCAGACGGGTGTGCCCTGCCGCCCCCGTCTGCCCCGAGCCGAGGTTTGCCCACGGGAGAGTGAGCACCGGGCCTGCCTCTGTGCCCGTCCCTGTGGGCCGCCCACCCAGACGCCACCCCTGCCCCGCGCCCCTCAGAGCTCAGGATGCAAGTGCCTTGGTCTCCGGTTTCAGCTGCAGGTGACCCTGCTCTCCAAGTTTCTGCTGATCGCCAAGTCTTGCTACGAGCGGAGGAACTTCGCCACGGCCATGCAGATCCTGGGCGGCCTGGAGCACGCGGCCGTGCGGCAGTGCACGGTGGGTCCCCCACACGGCTGGGCAGGGGGCCCCCGCGGGGCCGGGGGCTCACCCGTGCTGTTACTCTAGGCCTGGAGAATCCTGCCCGCGAAGACCGCGGAGGTGATGGAGGAGCTGAAAGCCGTGGAGGTATCGGTGTGCGTGGCTCCCAGGAGCTCGGGTCCCCCCAGGGGCAGCGGGATGGGCAGAGGCAGGGGCGCTCCAGGAGCCCTGCCTGCCGGCTGCGCCTCCGGGGTCTGACTCCCGCTGGAGGTGCAGGTGTCCGAGCCCACCGCCTCCTGGCGGCTCCTCGAGAGAGAGACAGGCGGTGAGGACACCGCCTCTGTCTGACGGGGCGAGGCGCCAGGGCAGCCTGTGTCCAGCCCAGGCCCAGCTCTGCCAGTGGGAGGGCTCCCGTGTGTCGTCCGCTGACAGCAGCCGGGGGCGTGCCGCCGGCCAACCGGCGCCGTCTCCTTAGGGTGGGGGCCCCTCAGCGCGCTTCTGGAGCCGGCACCTCCGCAGCAGGACGGGCATGTCCTTCTGGGGGGTCCGTGTTCCTCCTGTGCCCACGTTGCAGCGCCTGGGCCCCCAGCCGGGAGCCAAGGGGCATTTTAACTGGATGGCAAGCGGGTGTGGTGCCCCACGCACCAGGGCCCTCACCCCTGCTCCCCCCGCCCGTCCGGGCCCCAGGTCTTCCTGAAGAGCGACAGCCTGTGCCTGATGGAGGGACGGCGCCTCCGGGCCCCGCCCACCCTGCCCTCGGCCCACCTGCTGGCCATGCACATTCAGCAGCTGGAGACTGGAGGCTTCACCATGAGCAACGGGGCCCACCGGTGGGGCAAGCTCAGGTGAGGGGCCCACGGCCGAGCCGGCCAGGTGAGGGGCCCACAGGTGAGCAAGCTCAGGTGAGGGGCCCACGGACGAGCGAGCAGGTGAGGGGCCCACAGGTAAGCCAGCAGGTGAGGGGCCCACGGGTGCAGCAAGCTCAGGTGAGGGCCCTGGGGCACAGAGCCCAACATTTCCACCTGTGCCTGTGAGACCCCTTCAGTCCCCGAAAACAGTAGTTTAGAGATAAGACCGTTATCTACAAGGCATACTTAACTGCAAGAGGTCCATGGCGGTCAAAGGGAAGCGGGCACTGAGGGAAGGCCACAGTCCAGAAAGGGCCTGGAGAGGCTCCGCTCGCGTGTGCTCCTCCTGACGCGGTTCACGGGCGCGCGTGTTCGCACACCTGTCTCCTCATTAACAACGGAGGCACTCGCATGGAACACACCGCGTCTTCACCCAAAACCAGGGTGGGCACATGTGTCTGGGGAGTCCACAGCCTCCCCGGGCAGAACCAAGGCCTGCGGCTCAGAGGCGCCCATTTTCCGGATGACGCCCTGTGGAGTGCCAGCCGCCGCCTGACACTCAGCTCTGGAAGGCAAAGCTGGCTCCCCGCATGGCCGGTTCCCTGGGCACCACGTCCCTGAACCCTCCAGGATGGACTGGCCCGCGTGCACTCGTCTGCCGCCTTGGGCTGCCGCCCGCTTCCTTGTTGCGGGGGTCTCCGCACTGACCGGGCCCCACAGCGCATCTCCAGTCAGCGTTTGTGGGATGAAAGGTGGACGGACGGACGGAGGGAGGGAGGGAGGGACGGACAGACACAGGGCAGGTGGGCGAACGTGCCTGGGCCTTGAGACGAGGTCTGGCCTGTGACTGGACGGCAGGCTGGCCCCTCGCGGTCTGAACTCTGACACGGCTGGGCTGGGACTGGCCAGTGCCCACCAGCTGTAACACTGCCCCCGAGACGCGTGCAAACTCACGTCCCATTTCTTCTCGACACAGAAACATCGCCAAGGTGGCGAGCCAGGTCCACGCGTTCCAGGAGAGCCCCTACACGTTCGCCCCCGACCCCAAGCTGCAGTCTCAGCTCAAGCAGAGGATCGCCCGCTTCAGCGGGGCCGACATCGATATGCTGGTGGCGGACAGCGGGGCGGGCCCCCGGCAGGCGGCCAGCGAGAAGCCCTCCCGGAAGATCCAGGACAAGCTGCGGAGGATGAGAGCCACGTTCCAGTAGCAGAGGCAGCAGGCCGGGTGTGGACGGGGACCCCCCGCGGTCCAGGAGGGGCGTCGGACAGGAGCGCGGGCTCGGACACGGACTGGAGATGGCACCGGGGGGCTGACTGTAAAATTTAAAGATGTACGATGTAAGCCAGACTGGGGTGAGTAGGCTCCCATGAGCCGTCCCCTGGACGCTCATTATGTTTCGCAGAGACAGCTTCCGCCCAGCCTGCCCCCAGAACCCTGCACCCCCGCACCCTTCGGACTATAAGCCGGGCGCCCCTGAGCAGTGTTTGCGTGAGTCTGCCTGTGTCTGCCACAACGGAGGTCCAAGACGGACCCCTGGTCCCCCTGCTAACGACAGATTCCAAGAGTTCAGGCTTCCAGGGGCCGCAGCCCAGCCTCGGGCTCACAGTTCCCCGCCAGAAATCCTGCCCTCGGCCCCAAGCGCTGGCTGCTCGCCCTGCCCTGGGGGTGGGTGTGCCCGAGCCTCGCAGCCTTCACCCCTGCCAGCCTCCTGCTGCCTGCCAGTGCCTCGCAGCTCCCACCAGCCGCTCCCCATGTAGCATGGCCCGGGTGCCCACCACCCACCACTGAGGGCACTGCCCCATGGGGCGGGTTCCCCTGTGCTGAGGCCCCGCGTCCAAGGCCTCAGGACTCAGACAGCAGCTCCAAAGCCAAGACGGCCTCAGCGGCCCCTCCGCGACCCCGCTGGGTGGGGGGCGCCTGGGGGGTGGTCCCGGACGCCATCAGCACCCACGCGTGCAACACACACCGGCGCCCACCTCCCATGGCTGGCTGCCACTGCGCTCTGAGAGGAGAGGCGCCTGCCGCCTCGGGGCACTGAGCGCTCCCCAGGGCTGTTTTAACCGGCCCGCTGGTGTCGCCTTGCCCAGCGTGGGCAGGACACGCTCGGCTGGCGGCTTGGGGACCAGGGCCGGGCCTCACACACCTGCAGCAGGGAGGCCAGTGCCCCGGACCATCCCAGGCACCAGCATCCTTACGTTGCAAATCGCCGCAAGACCCGAGATTCTTCTTTTGAGTTTTAGGATTAGTGATTCTTTGGCGCAACCAGCTAGCAGTATTTCAAGGAAAACCATTACCTGGTAAAACGCTGAATTTCTAACGTCAGGGTATTTCCCCACATATATTCATTCCCAGCACCTAGCTCCTGCGTACGTGAAATACAAGAGGCGTGTGGAACGCCTGGCCCTAACGTGGCTTTCATGAGGATTCGGTGCTGCAGGTGAACTCCTGGGTTTTCAGCACTGAGCTCAGCATGAACACACGCTCCCGCCGGACCCGCTCTGCCCGGGAGCGGCCGCCTCGGCCCCGCGCGCCCGTCTGCATGTCGCGCTCGTGCACTCCAGTTTCTAATAAAGCCGTTTCCACCAAGACGGCTGCCCATGGCTCCCGCGCTCTGTCCGCCCCGCGGGTCACAGGGGGCTCCCCACAGCCACAACGACATCTCCAGGGCTGCTCGTGAGGGCGGGCAGCAATGATCTTGGGCGACAAGCCGGGGGCAAGGCAGCCCCAGGGCTGAGCCCCACACCCCAGGGCCTGCAAGCTGCCTCCGGAGGAGAGGGCCAGCCTCCCACAGTCGCCGCCCGTGGAGGCCTCCAGGCACCACAGCCCCAGCCTGCCCGCCACAAACCCTGCCATCCCGGGCCCAGCCACTCAGACCTCGCCCACAGCCCGCAGGTTGGATGGCCAGCTTGTCCTCGTGGGGGGACTGAGGGGAGCCCCGGGCCTGTCACCACCAGGAAGGGTCCTGCTGCTGCGGTTCAGGGCTGGCAGGCACCGAAGGGCAGGGGTCTCTCTGCTGCGGGGCCGCCCGAGCCTAAGGGTCTTCTTGGCATCTCTGGGCTCCGCCCTCCAGATGCCAGCAGCATCGCCCCCCCCTCCACAGCTCTGACAACCCACAACTCTCCAGATACCACCAAACATCCCCTGGGGAGCAGAAATGCCTCCAAACCAGAGCCCCTGAAGCACTGGCACCCCAAATCTTGGTTCCAGCTAACATTCAGGTCTCCAAAAAACAGGAAACAGCTGAACGGCTGATTCCAGGGCTGGGGAACGTATAGCAGACGAGTCAGGAGCTAAAGGGAGGAAGGGGACAGAGGCAGATCACGTCAAAAGGACACAGGACAAGAGGGAAGGAGCTGCCCCCACAGCCAGAGCCGACCACGTGCGCCCCACGCATGCCAGTGACAGGCTACGGGCAGGAGGAGGGCCAAAGTCTGAGTCCTTCCCGGCGTCAGCGGACAGCTGAAGGAGAGACGGGAATAACCAGGGGAGCCCGAACGGTACGCAGGGCCGCCCCGGGAGGTGAAGCTGGCCCCCCTTTGAGTGTGGGGGCAGCTGGCGACTGACCCCCTGCGGGGCAGGACAGGAGGAGGGTGCCGTCACGGTGGGAGACGCAGGCTTCATCCTAACTGCAGGGGAGGGTGCCACTAAGCAGATGGCACGTCACTTCTCGGGTCTCATCCCAGGCCCTCGAGCCCCGGTCTAATCGTGAGAAGGCACTAGACGAGCCCGAATTGAGGGGCAAGCCTCTAAATACCCACCACTCTCCTCAAAGTGTCAAGTACGTGGGGAAGAAGATCTAGAGGACCACGGGGGCCGACAGAGAACACAGGGAAACCAAAGGCAGCTGGAGCGCACGAGGGTGTGAGCAGAGAGCCCGCGGCACTGCAGCTTGGTCAGCAGGACTGTGCAGCCACCGACCTCTCAGCGTTGCCAAAGTTCCAGGGCCGGGAAAGATGCCAGGCACTCTTTGCCGACTGTATAGTCCGGGTGCATATTTAGAATTATCCCACACCAAGGCGTCTAAGAAAGGCAACGCCAAAGAATGCTCAAACTACTGCACAATTGCACTCATCTCACACACTAGTAAAGTAATGCTCAAAATTCCCCAAGCCAGGCTTCAGCAGTATGTGAACCATGAACTTCCAGATGTTCAAGCTGGTTTTACAAAAGGCAGAGGAACCAGAGATCAAATTGCCAGCATCCGCTGGATCATCAAAAAAAGCAAGAGAGTTCCAGAAAAACATCTATTTCTGCTTTATTGACTTTGCCAAAGCCTTTAACTGTGTAGACCACAATAAACTGTGGAAAATTCTGAAAGACATCAGAATACCAGACCACCTGACCTACCTCTTGAGAAACCAATATACAGATCAGGAAGCAACAGTTAGAACTGGACATGGAACAACAGACTGGTTCCTAATTGGAAAAGGAGTACGTCAAGGCTGTATATTGTCACCCTGCTTATTTAACTTATATGCAGAGTACATCATGAGAAATGCTGGACTGGAGGAAGAACAAGCTGGAATCAAGGTTGCCGGGAGAAATATCAATAACCTCAGATATGCAGATGACACCACCCTTATAGCAGAAAGTGAAGAGGAACTAAAAACCCTCTTGATGAAAGTGAAAGAGGAGAGTGAAAAAGTTGGCTTAAAGCTCAACATTCAGAAAACGAAGATCATGGCATCTGGTCCCATCACTTCATGGCAGAATGATGGGGAAACAGTGGAAACAGTGTCAGACTTTATTTTGGGGGGCTCCAAAATCACTGCAGATGGTGACTGCAGCCATGAAATTAAGACACTTGGAAGGAAAGTTATGACCAACCTTGATAGCATATCGAAAAGCAGAGACATTACTTTGTCAACAAAGGTCCGTCTAGTCAAGGCTATGGTTTTTCCAGTGGTCATGTATGGATGTGAGAGTTGGACTGTGAAGAAAGCTGAGCACCAAAGAATTGATGCTTTTGAACTGTGTGGTGTTGGAGAAGACTCTTGAGAGTCCATTGGACTGCAAGGAGATCCAACCAGTCCATCCTAAAGGAGATCAATCCTGGCTGTTCATTGGAGGGACTGATGCTGAAGCTGAAACTCCAGTACTTTGGCCACCTCATGGGAAGAGTTGACTCACTGGAAAAGACCCTGATGCTGGGAGGGACTGGGGGCAGGAGGAGAAGGGGACGACAGAGGATGAGATGGCTGAATGGCATCACTGACTCGATGGACGTGAGTTTGAGAGAACTCCGGGAGTTGGTGATGGACAGGGAGTCCTGGCATGTTGTGATTCATGGGATCGCAAAGAGTCAGACACGACTGAGTGACTGAACTGAACTGAAGGAGTCTAAGAATCAAAATGGACACCAAAGGGAGAATTTAATTCAGATGACCATTTTATTTACAGTGAGAAGAATCCCTTAGAAGAACTGGAGTAGCCCTCAGAGTCAATTAAGAGTCCAAAATGCAGTGCTTGGGTGCAATCTCAAAAACGACAGAATGATCTCGGTTTGTTTTCAAGGCAAACCATTCAGTATCACAGTAATCCAAGTCTATGCCCCGACCACTAATGCAGAAGAAGCTGAAGTCAAACAGTTCTATGAAGACCTACAGGACCTTCTAGAACACACACCAAACAAAAATGTCCTTTCCACCACAGGGGATTAGAATGCAAAAGTAGTAAGTCAAGAGGTATCTTCAATAACAGGCAAGTTTGGCCTTGGAGTACAAAATGAAGCAGGGCAACAGAGTTTGCCAAGAATACATGGTCACAGCGAACACCCTCTTTCAACAACACAAGAGACGATGCTACACACGGACGTCTCCAGATGGTCAGCACTGAAATCAGACTGATTCTGTTCTTTGCAGCTGAAGATGGAGAAGCTCAGCAAAAACAAGATTTGGAGCTGACTGTGGCTCAGATCCGGAGCTGTTTACTGCAAAAATCAGTTTTAAGTTGAAGAAAGTAGCGGAAACTACTAGACCATTTAGCTGTGGCCTAAATCAAATTCCTTATGATTATACAGAGGAGGTGACAAACAGATTCAATGGGTTAGATCTGGTGTAGGCAAAGTGCCTGAGGAACTACAAAGAGAGATTCATAACACTGCACAGAAGGCGGCAACCAAAACCACTCCCAAGAAAAAGAAATGCAAGAAGGCAAAGTGGTTGTCTGCGGAGGCTTTACAAAGAGAAGTGAAAGGCAAAGAAGAAAAGGAAAGATATAGCCAACTGAACGCAGAGTTCCACAGAACAGCAAGGAGAGATAAGAAAGCCTTACTCAGTGATCAGTGCAAAGAAATAGAGGAAAACAACAGAATGGGAATGACTAGAGATCTCTTCAGGAAAATGAGGATACCAAGGGAACATTTCATGCAAAGATGGGCTCAATAAAGGACAGAAACAGCAAGGACCTAACAAGCAGAGGATACTAAGAAGAGGTGGCAAGAATACATCAAAAATCTGTACAAGAAAGGTCTTAATGACCCGGATAACTGTGATGGTGTGGTCACTCATCTAGAGCAAGGCATCTTGGAGTGTGAAAGTCAAGTGGGCCCCAGCAAGTATTACTACAAACAAAGCTAATGGAGGTGACGGAATTCGAGCTGAGCTATTTCAAATCCTAAAAGATGATGCTGTTAAAATGCTGCACTCAATATGCCAGCAAATTTGGAAAACTCAGCAATGGCCACAGGACTGGAAAGGGTCACTTTTCATTCCAATGCCAAAGAATGTTCAAACTACTGTACAGTTGCAATCATTTCACATGCTAGCAAGGCACTGCTCAAAATCCTTCAAGGGAGGCTTCAACAGAACATGAACTTGGAAATTCCAGATGTACAAGCTGGATTTAGAAAAGGCAGAGAAACCAGAGATCAAAAAGCTAACATCCACCAGATCAAAGAAAAAGCGAGGGAATTTCTGAAAAATATCTACTTCTCCCTCATTGACTACCCAAAGCCTTTGACTGTGGATCACAACAAACTGGAAATTTTATTTTTTGGATTGGCTTTATTAGAGAAAGTCAAGATTACAAAGGACTGAAGCGTTGGCATTGGGGCCCTTCTTCTTGCCAAAGGTGGGCACAGCACTGGCAAAGCGCTGGTTGTACAGCATGTGCCTCTTGACCCGGGCTGTCTTCTTCTTCTTCATTTTGGCCCCCTTTCGAGTCTGACCTCTGGCTTTCCTAGCACGGGCCGGGAACCATGGCTTTACCTCCAAGCATGCAGCCAACTACTTCCAGAGTGCTCAGAGCCTCCACCCCAAACCGGCCTGGGGTAGCCTCATCCTCTGGGGGTGTGGCTGCCACGAGCAGAACTTTATTTTCTGGAGGGATACCCTCCAACGAAGCTACCTGAGCTGTGATCTGGGCAATGGTCTCCTGGTCAGTCACCTGCGTGTGTAACTCCTGGGTGCAAAGAGCTGCATATTGGCGACTAGATCACAGACACCACTGCCGTTACTGTGCAGATGGGAGTCAAGAAAGAGCTGGAAAATTCTTAAAGAGATGGGAATACTAGACTACTCTGCCTCCTGAGAAACCTGTACAGGACAATGGACTGGTTCCAGATTGGGAAAGAAGCACGTCAAGGCCGCATACTTATGTCACCCTGCTTATTGAACTTCTGTGCAGAACACACCATGGGAAATGCCAAGCTGGATGGACCACAAGCTGGAACCAAGATTGCTGGGAGAAATGTCAACGTTGGATATGCAGATGATACCAGTTCAATGGAAGAAAGCGGAGAGGAACTAAAGAGCCTCTTGAGGGTGAAAGAGGAGAGTGAAAAAGCTGGTCTAAATCTCAACATTAAAAAAAACTAAGATCACAGCATCCAGTCCCATGACTTCATGGTTAATAGATGGGAGAAAAGTGGAAACAGTTGCAGCTTTTAATTTCTTGGGCTCCAAAATCACTGCAGATGGTGACTGCAGCCATGAAATTTAAAATGCTTGTTCCCTGGGAGAATAGCTTTGACAAACCTAGACAGCATATTAAAAAGCAGAGACATCCCATTGCCAACAAAGGTTTGTCTAGTCAAAGCTATCGATTTTCCAGTAGTCAGGTATGGATGTGAGAGTTGGACGATAAAGAAGGCTGAGCGTCTAACAACTAATGCTTTCAATCTGTGGTACTGGAGAAGCCTCGAGAATCCCGTGGATGGCAGAGATTAAACCAGTCAATCTGAAAGGAAATCAATCCTAAATATTCATTGGAAGGACTAATGCTGAAGGTGAAGCGGCAATACTTTGGCCTCCTGATGTGAAGCGCCAACTCACTGGAAAAGACTCTGATGCTGGGAAAGACTGAGGGCAGGAGAAGGGGAGGACGGAGGATGAGATGTTGGAGGCATCATGGACTCAACGGACGGGAATTTGAGCAAGCTCCGGGAGATAGTGAAGAACAGGGAGGCCTGGTGTGTTGCAGTGTATGGGGTCTCAAAGAGCAGCACATGACTCAGCAACTGAACAACAACAAGGAGTTTCATAAACTACTGTGGTTAGTATACAGAAATACGATTGGCTTTCCTTCACTTTTGTATTCAATGACCTTGCAAAGCTCATTACTTCTGACTGCGCCTGCAGACCTTGCACCTTCCACGTGTACCGCCATATTACGTGCAAGAGCACTGTATCACTTCTCCCTTGGCTATCTCCATCCTTCCCACACCTTTCTGTCGGTTTATTCTCTGGCTAGGATTTCTAGAAGGCTGAGCAAAAGCTGTAACTTTGGGCACCTTTCTCTTATCCTTAGTATCTCAGGGGGTAAGGCTTAACACTCTAGTAAAGACAATGTTGGCGGTGGCCATTCTTTATCAGAATAAGAAAGTCCCTTTATGTGCGGTGTATTGACCAATGGCCTAGCTCTCCATCAGGTCCAGCAGAGAGTGATGAGCCCTA
>SJYA01002912.1:311149-340243 GCA_006410615.1 Neotragus moschatus | reverse complement strand
CACGCAGGGTCATCCGAGCGCGAACTGGTGGCTTCTCCCGGGCCTCGGCCTTGACCCCGCCGGCCCCGGGATGCTACTGCGGCCGCGGCGGCCGCCACCGCCCGAGCCGCCATCGCCCGCCAGCCCGGACCCCGAGCCGCGGCTGGCGGGGGGCGCCCCGGAGACCCCGCCCCGGAGGCCCGCCTCGCCCGGCGCGCTGGCGGCTCCCGCGCCCCCCGCACCCTCCGGCTCTCCCGCGTCCCCCGGCTCGCCCGTGTCCCCGGGCTCGGCTCAGCGCACGCCCTGGAGTGCACACGAGACGGAGCTGCTGCTCGGCACGCTGCTGCAGCCCGCCGTGTGGCGCGCGCTCCTGCTGGACCGCCGCCAGGCGCTGCCCACCTACCGCCGCGTGTCGGCCGCGCTGGCCCGCCAGCAGGTGCGGCGCACCCCGGCGCAGTGCCGCCGCCGCTACAAGTTCCTCAAGGACAAGGTCCGCGACGCGCACGGCCAGCCGCCCGGGCCCTTCGACGCGCAGATCCGCCAGCTAATGGGCCTCCTGGGCGACAACGGGCGCAGGCGCGGACGCCGCCGCTCCCCCGGGCCCGGACGACCCCCGCGCGGCCGCCGGCCTGCCTCCGCCGCGCCCGCCGAGCCGGGTAGGTGAGCTTGGGTGGGGGAGGGCGCGTCCCAGACGGAGGAGTGGGGGGAGCGGGCTGTGGGGAGCGCCCCTCAGACGGAGGAGTGGGGGTGGGGTGCGGGCGCGCCCCAGACAGAAAGGGGGCGCGCGACCCCGGCAACCGGCGGCTCCGCGTTCCAGGCGCCCCGCCGCTGCCCGCGTCCCGAGAGCTCGACTCGGATCCCGCGTGGACGCTCAGGTTCAGCCCGTCCCCGCCCAAGTCTGCGGACGGGCCCCACGCCCCCGGCTCCCCGACGGCCCCCTGCACCTTCACGCCCGCGCGTGGCCGCCCCGAAGAGCCCGAGTCCTTCCGCGCCCCCGGCTCCCCGCCACCGCCGTCCCCGGGCCCCGCCCGAGAAGACCCCGACTCGCCGCCCGGCCGCCCGGAGGACCACGCGCCCCAGCAGCCCGCGCCGCCGTCGCTGAACGCCGCCCTCCTGCAGACCCTGGGGCACCTCGGCGACATCGTGTCCATCCTGGGCCCGCTGCGTGACCAGCTGCTGACCCTGAACCAGCACGTGGAGCAGCTGCGCGGCTCCTTCGACCAGACCGTGTCCCTGGCCGTGGGCTTCATCCTGGGCAGCGCCGCGGCCGAGCGAGGTGTCCTGGCCGACCCGCGCCCGTGAGGCCTGTCCCTCCGCGGTCCCCGCGCCGGAGGACCGCCCCCTCAGCCCTGACCCTAGCTGCTGCCCTCCCCCACCAACCAAACCTAGGTATGTTCAATAAAAAGATTGCTTTTTCTGACTCAATCCTGTGTGCAGGTTGCGCTCTGGGTAGGAACGTAGGGCTGGAGATAACCGAGAGGTTAAAATGGCCTCGGGACCCCTGGGAGGGGCCCAGTTGGGATTCTGCCCGGCCCCACAAGGCCTAGGAGGCCCATATCCCGTCGGGGGAGGGCTGTGGGCACGTGGACGTCGGGGCCTGCATCGCGTACCAGCCTTCTCCAGGTCTCCAGACCCTGCTGGCCCGGACTTTCCACCAGCGCAGATCGGCCGCGGTGGGCGAGCCCCTGCGAGCTGGGAGGAGGCCGGGCGCCACGGGGAGGGCCCGGGGAGCCGGCGGGGGCCGGGTGCAGCCGGAACCGGTGGGGGAGGTGTAAGCGGTATCCGGCCGCCCCCCGCGGGCCGTTCAGGGAAGAGTCCTTGGGCCGAGCAGCGTCCAGCAAGGAGGTTCCCAGGATAACGCGCTCCCGGGGAGGGGGTCCCCTCCTGTCCACGGAGATGCATGGGCTGGGTGGGCCCGGAGCGGGAAGCGCGGCGGGTCTGAGCTTTTCCTCCTAGGTGGAGGCCAGGGTTCGTGCAGCTTGAAAAGGACTTTATCGAAATTGCCCCAGGTGCATTTTCCAAGTCTTGACTGAGGGCCCCACCCTGCGCTGGGGGCTCAGACCCGGCGGGGACTGGGCGGGGCCGGACGTGCTCCCAGCCGGGTAGGAGGAGGAAGCAGCCAGAGGCGCGGGCCCGCATAACAATACGCCTTCAGGCTGAATGCCCTGCGGCTTTTCAGCAGCTAGGGGATCATTCAGAGACTTAAGTGGTTGCTCTGGTCGGCGGGGTAAGCGGGAAGCCTGTCTCCAAGCGCCCTGCAGTCCTCGCCCTCCGGAGACTCCAGGCGGCTGAGCCCTCAGCCCCTCCCCCAGCCCTTTTCTGGAAATGTCTTCTAAGAGGCCCCAGTTGGGCCCCCAGCCGCAGGGACTCGGCAGAACAAAGGTGCACCCACCGTTCGGCAGGACTGGGGGCTGTGTATGAAAGATCCCGAATCCTCGAGGACACCCTGGCCTCTGCTGTGAGAGACGGTGCCTGCCGCGTTCTGCTCACCCGAGGGCAGAAACCTGCAGGGGGATCCTTGGCGTTTGTAAACACCCGTACACCCTACACGCTCCCAAAGGTAAGAGCCAAGGATGGGGGGTCTGAGACAGCCTTGGGCCGCTTCCCCGCAAATCCCTGAAGCCCCCAGGGACAGGGGTGATGTCACCGGGACCCTGCTCCAGGAAAGGGCTGTTTGGGGGCTTGAGATCCATGGAGCCTCCGAGTCTTTGGGGACCAAGGTATCTGCCTTGCTCCCCATGCTGCCTGGCGGGCTGGGGGCCATGTCCAGGGCCTGCTCAGAACCTGTTGACCCTGCACACCCCCTCCCCAGCCTCGCCAAGGCCTTCCAGTCTGCGGAGGGGCGAGCCTCACTCCAGCACCTCGGCTAGGGGCTTTATTTGTGACTGAAGCTATTCCTGATGTGTGGAAACGGGATCTGATCTCCCTGCCCTGCCTGAGGCCTGCCTCAGCTGTGTTCTTGCGAGGGNGGGGGGGGGGGGGTCTCCTGCGGGCCATCCGGGTTTGACTCAGCACATGTGCCGCCCGCCTCCCAGTGGGGATGGCGTCCTGCCCTCAGCACACCTTTTCCTGTGTCTGTGTCTGCGTCGGCCCAGCCGGCCTCCAGCGCCATCCTCGGGTCATCAGGGGCCCGTCGGCCAGCAGGCTCAGCCCTTCTCCTTCACTCCGGTGAAATACACGGAGCACCAAGTCTTCTGTCTTGCCTGTTTCAAGTGTTCACGCTGTGCAGCAGTCACCCCCATCAGCCCAGAACTCGCTCTTCCCAAACAGAATCACTAGACACTCACGCTGCAGCCCCCTCTCCCGCCCCCGGCAGAATGCTGTTGTGTGTGTTGTGTGTGACTCTGCGACCCCGTGAACTGCAGCCCGCCAGGCTCCTCTGCCCAGGATTCTCCAGGCGACGACACTGGAGTGGCTTGCCGTGCCCTCTTTCCAACCCAGGGATCTGACCCAGGTCTCCCGCGTTGCAGGCAGATTCTTTACCATCTGAGCCACTGGGGACCTCAAAACTGGGATCAGACAAGTATTTGTCTTTTTGTATCTGGTTTATTTCACCCAGAATAATGTCTTTCAAGCTGTGAATCACACACACAGCATACTGCGGGATTTTTCTTTTTAAAGACGGAATGATAGCCCACTGCGTGGATGGACCGCGTTTTGCTTGCCGATTGACTGCCGCTTCCACCTTTCAGCTATTGTGAACAATGCTGCTGCGAACACGGACGTGTGGATATCTTTCAAGGCCCTGTGTT
This sequence comes from Neotragus moschatus, assembly GCA_006410615.1. NCBI lineage: Eukaryota > Metazoa > Chordata > Mammalia > Artiodactyla > Bovidae > Neotragus > Neotragus moschatus. Next base: position 336,512 of record SJYA01002912.1, on the reverse strand, counting down.
CAGCTCCTTCGCGTGTGTAAGTGGAATTAATGGGTCAAATGGTAATTCCACTTTTAATATTTTGAGGAACCTCCATACTGTCTTCCAGCCGCTGCCCCATTTTATATTCCCACCAACACTGAGCAAGGGTTCCAATTTCCCACGTCCTCAACCACACTTGTGTTACTGTTTTTTTTAACCTCAGCCATCCTAGGGAGCGTGCGGTTTGTACCTTTAACCGCTGGTGTTGCAGTGAGGGTCAGCAGTGTGGCCGGTGCCCTCCCGCCCCGTGTTCGGGGACCCGTCCAGCTGCTGCTTGTCCGCACGCGTGAGCTCACTGGCACTCCTGCTGTGGCGCTAAGCACAGTGGCCTGTGGCCTCACTGGCCTGGACAATCAACAGCCATGACCTCGGGCCTTGCCCCGCCCCACCCCTGGCAGCTGCAGGGCTCTGGGGCTGGCTTTGCTCTTCCCCTTCACCCCACAGCGGGCTGGTGCTCCTGTTGTGTGTGCGGAGGACTGTCCTGGGCCCTTAGCCTCACCCGCCCCATAACGCACGGCTGCATCCGGCTGGCTGCACCCGGCTCGCCCCTGGGCCCGGTTTGTTTCCGTGGGCCGCCAGGAGCTAGAAGCCAGCTCCCACCTGATTCAGCACCCTCGGCCTCCCACACCATTTCCCGTCCCTCCAGGCCTGGGGCCAGAGAGAGCGGTTGTCACCGCACATCACCTGTCAAGGGTCAGTGCTGTTGAGCCCTAGAAGAACAGCTATTCCGGCGACATGGGACGGCCTCACGGGACGCATTTTCCCGAGAGGCATTCGACCCTCTCAGTCCAGGGGCTCCACCCCGGTAGGCTCCACTCCACCTGATTAGCTCTGCCTGCGCTCCCTTGGTGTCCAGACGGTCCCTGAATTTAACTGAAGCGAGCTTACTGTACACCTCGTGTTTCAGACGTGTTCAGAAGTGCCCGTCCTGATTCTCACTGCCCCGTCTCTTCTGCACCTGCTCTTCTGAGCACACCGTCGCACCAGGCTCTGCTGGCGCACAGCTGGACACGTGAACACTCTCCTCCGAGGGCACTCGAGGGGCGCTTGCCCCCGGGCAGGCTGTGAGCCTGCGCCTTTGCCAGGCTGTGCGGATGGGGCCCGTGGGCAGACGTGTCCGTGCTCAGGTCAGCTCGGCTGCCTCCAGCACTTCCTCTGTGCCCTCACCAGGGCCTCCGGGTCCGCACGGTTCGCCGCTCCCTCACAACCCCCGCCACGTCTGCAGTCTCTTCCCCACCTTGTGGGGGCGCAGAGCGGGAGGGGGTGTGCCAAGAGGCACAATAGCGCTGCCTTCCTCCCTCCCCTGTTCCGCGCTAGACCGATTTGTCTGCCAGAAACCACAGTGCTGAGTGTTACGGAGTGAACATGTCCCCCTGATTCCATGTTGAAACCCCAAGCCCAGGGTGGTGCAGTCAGGAGGGCCCCTGGGAGGCGACAGGCCGTGAGGGTGAGACCTCGTAGTTGGGCTTAGTGCCCCTGACTTGGCTCCCCGCTCAGGAGGCCACCGCAAGGAAGCAGCTGGCGTCCGCCCGCAGCCCCCGGCCTGGCGTCCCTGCAGCAAGAGAGACGGGACCCTGAGCAGGTGCCAGCAGCGTCTCCAGCAGGCTCCCAGGTGCCGGCCTCTCCCAGAGCTGTGGTTGCTGAGGATCGGGAGCGGCTGCTCGGGGGTGCGGCTCACGTCGCCTACCTGGCCCAGCCCCAGGACCTGTTGCGTCCCTGGCGTGGACCCTGAGGGTGGCCGGTCCAGCTCCGCTTCCCAAATCTCACAGCGGGTACAGCCCCACCCGTCCTCTGCTGCGGTCAGCGGGAGTGTCTGAGGCCCATCGCCTTTGGCTGTTGATCTGCATGAGTGCCTCTGCTTTTTGGTTGTGTTTCTTTGCTCCTCAGGGGTCTCATCTGTTCCCTTCACCTTCGGGACACCTGCAGGCACTCACTCTTCCTCTGTTTTCTGAGTTTTGGGCGCTGACCTGCAGAAGGCCCCTTCGTGAAGACCTCAGGGGTCATTGTCCCATCATGTTCATGAGGAGGTGATGATCTGACTTCACTTTGTTGTTTCTAAGGACAGCACCAAGCAAAAGCACTCTGGAGTGACAGGAACGTTCTAGAGTGTCCAGCCCGGCCGCCACCAGCCACATGTGGCCTGTGCGACTGAGACGCTGAATTACCTGAATTAACTTACGTGTGCTCGGAGCTCAGCATTCAGTCCTTACATAAAGCTGTCTTAGGGCCGTTGATTTCAGCTTCCTAGCTTCGGAACCTGTTTCACCAAAGACAAGGGCCTGGAGTTAGACCATCATCAAGGTTCTCTCCAGGGTCACCCGGGGCCCCTTTCAGAGTCCCTCAGACTGACGGGGGACCCACCCCCACATCACTCTTGTTCTGTCTCGGGGGGACTGCTGCAAGGCCACAGGGACTGGCTGTGGGTGATGGCTTCTACTCTGTCCATCTGTGGGCCTCACAAGGCACCCCAGCCTGGCCCAGCTCCTCCAACCAGAGATCTTCACGAGGCTGGAGGGTGGCGGGGCCCCCACCTGCCAAGGAGACGTCGTGGTGGTCCCCAGGCACGGGACTCGCTTCTGAGCTGCTGACTGGAGCAGGGATGGTGAGTCTTGGCCGGTGGGAGGAGGGGGCAGGCGGCGGGGCTGCAGCCTGGACGGGAGGCAGGGGTCTGCTCCCCCGCGCCCCCCCCCCCCCGCCGCCTGTCCACTCGGCCTGCCCTGCTGCCGCCTCTGTGGGTGGTACGGAGAGGCCGGGCCGGGACTGGGGCCCCTCGAACAGCAGCAGAAAGCTCTCTGACATGACCTCCTAGGAAGGAAGGGACCTGGGGGAGGTGCCCACCCAGCTGACAGGGAGCCCCAGACAGACGTGAGCCAGTCCTCGGGGGCAGCCCATTTGACTCCACACCTGCAGCCCGGGAACTGACAGCACCCCAGACCACCGCCCTGCTTGGCGGGACGTGGCTACCGCACCCCGAGATGCGCACCTGTTCTCCCCACTAAAAGCACAGATTCGCCCTCTTGGCTCCCACGAGGGGGGTGAGGGGCGTAGTGGCCAAAGCCCTGACTCTGAGCACTGTGGGGCACGGGAGAGCCAGGACTGGGGTCAGCACTGGAGCCCCACAGGACCTCCCGGTCTCTCGGGGGGCGTGGGCAGGGGAGGTGGCCTCACTTGCCTGCAGTAGTCACGGCCTGATGGTGATGGTGAGGGCCCAGTGGGTCCAAGAATTCAGACAGCTGGGCTGCTGTGGGGAGCTGACTGGTCGCTGGCTAAGTCACAGCCTCAGGGCCCCGGAGTGAAGACGGCTGCAGATCGCGGGCGGCCAGCCCCCGCTCGCCCCACCAGTCCCTGCCACTGCAGTGGGAGGTCGGCTGCCACCTGGGCTTGGAGGCCAGCGGCGCAGAGCCACTGCCACACCTGCGCCCGATCACCTGGACCCCGAGGCGGAGTGAGGAAGCTGAGGCCCCACGGGGCGACAGCTGTCTCAGAGCAGCCTGGGGTAGACGGAGGGGAGGGGAGACCCCAGGGGTCAAGAGCCAGGTGAAGAGAGTCTACACACAAGAGCTGGAGGGGGGAGCCGTCTGACCCTCGAGGGGAGGTCACCTTGGGATCAAGAAGGGGAGGTCGGGGTAGGGGCCGAGAAGAGTGGCTGTGAGAGGTGGGTCCCCTAAGAGAAGGGGTCACCCAGCAGACCTGGGGTGGGGCTGTGGCAGATGGTGGCCGTGTGGGGCCAAAGGCCAGTGGACTGGCCCTGAAAGATCAGACGGGAGGAGATGCTACAGTGGTTCTGAAAGGCGTGGTGCACGTTAGTGCCTGGCACTTCATAAAGTGCTCCATTTAGCACTCAATGCAGTTAATTCCCACTCCAGCACTTTTCCCTGGAGAATCCCAGGGACGGGGGAGCCTGGTGGGCTGTAGTCCATGGGGTCGCTAAAAGTCGGACACGACTGAGTAACTTCACGTTCACTCTTCACTCATGCATTGGAGAAGGAAGTGGCAACCCACTTCAGTGTTCTTGCCTGGAGAATCCCAGGGACGGGGGAGCCTGGTGGGCTGCCGTCTCTGGGGCCGCACAGAGTCGGACACAACTGAACCGACTTAGCAGCAGCAATGGTAATTCCCAACAAACGTTCCCCTTCATCTAAGCCAGTGGTCTCCAGCCTTTTTGGACCCAGAACCAGTTCCGGGGAAGATAGGTTTTGCACAGAGGAGGCTGTGATTCGGGCGGTACTGTGAGGGATGGGGAGCGGCGGGTGAGCTTTGCCTGCGTCCAGCCGCCACTCATCTGCTGTAGCACCCAGTTCTAACGGGCGGCACCGGTACCAGCCCACAGGCTGGGTTGATGCCCTATGACCTAGAGGGTGCCTGTCCCGCGGGTTCTGTGCGCCTGGAGCAGTCAGGAACTGCAGCTCACTCCCTCGACCAGGCTGGGGAGGCACCGCGGCTGGCCCAGGGACTCCGAGCACCCGCAGCTTGGCCGCTGTCACGGTGCCGGGACACCCACGTCCACAGCTGCGCTTGGGAGACTGTCCACGAGCATCCTGGGGGCACCCCGGGCACACACGACTCGCAGGACATCCTAGTCATCTCAGGAGACACCCCACCTGACACAGCTAGGGATTTAAATTCCTCACTCCACCAGATCAAAGGTCAAAACCCTCACCCCCACCAGGTCAAGGACCATGCCAGCCGGGGTCTGCTCCCTGCTGAGCCTGAGTGTTCGAGGGTGGGCCTGGGGGGTTAATCTTGAAGCGAGGCAGCCAGGCGGGCCCACGTGGGGGTGGGGGGTGGCCTCCATTCCCAGCCCAGGCCGGTGCCCCCGGAAGCCCCAGGTGCAGACTCACCCTGTCCGTTCCAAAACCTTCAGGGCTGGGAGCTGGATCCAGCCGCTAGCGGGGTCTTGTCTGCCTAAGGGCGCGGCTCCCTGGATGGGTCCCTGCATTAGGCGCAGCTCCCTGGATGGGTCCCTGCAGCAGTGCCCTGCGGGTCATCTAGGGCGCCAAGTATCCGTCTGCCGGTGGCGTGGAGGGGGAAGACGCAGGCCAGCCAGAGTTGGGGGAGACAGAGGGCTGGCTGGCTGGTAGCCTCCCCAGGGAGCACCAGTCCCGAGATCTCACCACCCACTTCCCTGAGGCCAGCTTCCCACCAGGGACGCGGCCACATCCAGCGAGGAGTGAAGGGCTGGGGTACCGGGACAAGGACCGAGGGACTGTAGAGCAGCCCCTGCACCCGCCTGGCTACCCGGAGGAGCTGGTGGCGGGGGCAGCGCAGCGGAGCAGCTCAGAAAACCCTGTCCTTCCTCGGCCCTTCCCAGGAGCCGGGCACAGACGTGTCCTTGCCCTGAGCCAGCAGACCCCCTCCCTTCCTGCCACTCAAATCTGGGGGCAGCTCCTGTGACCAGAGCGAGCCCCTGCAGAGCGTGCGGGCGGCCCGAGGGGCCCTCGCAGACCAGCCCTTCCCCACCCTGCCTAGCTCCGCGTGACCTGCATTCCTGCTGAGGACAGCCCGCGCCACAGACACTGGCTGAACCACCTGTCCTGGGAGTGACTGCGGACCCCGGACTCCCTCGAGTGGGCAGACCCCCGTGCAGGTTGGACAGTGGGGCGGGGGCACCAGAGACCATGTAGCAAGTCCTCAGTGGCCCACCTCAGCCTTCTTGGCCGTAGCCCCTTCCCTCCCTCAGACCTCACAGAGCTGGAGAGGTCCCAATGGCCTCCCTTGCGCCTCTGAATTGAGACTAGGTGCCGTTTGTCTGGGGAGGGGGGATTTGGGTCATCCAGGTAAACCCACCTCCTGAGCTTGTAGGTGCAGCCCAGCCCTGTGGAACCCAGTGCTCAGCCGGCCCCACCCAGCTAGCTGGACCCAGTTCCCGCGCCACCGTCTGTCCGGAGCCAGGTTGTGAGTGAGGCTGCCTCCCGCCTCCACCCTTCGTGACAGCTTCGGCCCAGTGGACCTGCTCTCCTGGAGCAGCTGTGTGGGGCAAGCAGGCACAGCCAGGCCCGCTGAGGTCTCCAGCGGAGGAGCTCCCCGAGACTGTGGGCACGAGGTTGCTGAAGTCCCCAGGAGTGTGTGAGTTGGGGCGGGTCTGGGAGGAGAGTCACCCATCCATGTATTCCTGTTGCAGGTGGGGTGTTCCTCCCAGGCCTGGGGCTTCCCCTCCCATAGGGGTCTTCCCTGCTCAGGCCCTTGGGACTCCTCCCTCCCGCCAGGAGCTGCCCCCACCCTCCATATGAGCCGCGATGGGACACTTGGTGTCCACGGCGTCCAAGCCCAAGTCCTCAGAGCCCACTTGTGCAAGAGGGTCAAAAGTTAGCCCATCTTGTGCCTCACGAAGCCCGCTCAGTTTGGCGAGGTCACCGGGGCCACTTCGCAGTGCCGGGCGCCTTCTTTCAACCTCCAGACGGCTAGCTCGCTGGCCACCTGGTGTCCAGCAGATTCGCCTAGGGGCGCGAAGGCGCGGTGCGGTTCGGATTCTGTTCCCGTGAACATCCCATGGCTTCTGAACCCCGAGGAGCCTCTGTCCGCAGCGGAGGAGACTCAGACTGTCGTTCCATCTCTGTGACTTCAGCGCTTCCATGTCAGGTCCTGCCTGGCCAAAAGCGGAGCTGGTGTTGACTGTGTATTTCCAGTTTTAAAAAGTTTAAATGAAGAATGTGGAGATGTGTTCACCTCACGGGGGAGCTCGGTGCTGCCCCGTCGCCTCCCTACAACTCAGGACCGACCCTCCGGGTGCACAGCGGCGGTCACGGAGCCGGGGCACCCGAGGGCCGGGCGCGGGGCAGGCTTGGCCTGGGTGGGCTCCGGGGTGGAGCCCCGTGGGCGGGAGCTCCTCGTCTATCGGTGACAGAGGCTGCTTCTGGAAGGGGGCGCCTGCGTGTTGTGGGCAGTGGGAGAGCGGCCGCGCCCGCTCTCTCCTCCCTTCGGCGTCCGCGCTGCGGCGGCCGGCCGAGGGCGCGGGGGGGCGTCGCCTCGACCCAGTGGGAGGCCGGCGGGCGGCTTTCCCGAGGCCCTGGCCTCTCCAGAGCTTCCTCCTGGGCGGCGCTTCGACCGCGCGGACGTGGTGTCCCGCCTCCTCTCGCAGCGCCGGACCGGGAGACTGAGCGCCCAGGGAAGGGGCGCCGCGGAGCGCTCCCCGGCCCGGGCCCCCGGGAGAGGGGGCGGGGCCGGCCGGCCGTGGGCGGGGCCGGCGGGAGAGGGGCGGGACTCACCTTCGTGGGAGGGGCGGGGCGGCCGTCCTCTCCGGCTCCAAACCTGCTCCTCGCGGGAGGGGCGGGGCTTAGGTGGGCGGGGACATCGTCTCCGGCTCCACCCTCTCTCCCCGCAAACCGAAACCTCGTCGCGATTCGCCGTGTGAAACAGCAGCGCCCCCTGCAGGACTCTCGGCTGACCGCGCGCCCGGCGCCGCTGCCGCTGCTCCCCCGGGGCTCTGCCTGAGCCCCCGGCTCTGGCTCAGCCTCCGGGCTCCTGCCAAGCGGAACCAGCCCCCAGCTTTGGCGCGGGCCTCGTGCGGCGGGCAGCCCCCAGGGCGCTGCCTCCCAGACGCCAGGACCGGGGTGCCCACCGAGCTGGCCTTGTCCTGGGGCGCCCGGGGCCTCCTGGGCCCCACCCGAGACGGGGGCGCCTTCTAAGGGAGTGTGGGCGCCCGGAAGCCCGCAGCTGAGGCCGGCCAGACACCCGGGATGTGCGCGGCTACGCGTGGTGTCCACCTGCAGAGACCGCAGTGCCTGGCGGGCTTGCACCCCGCCATCCCCCTTGCTGCTGGGACTGGGCCCTCTTGGCCTCAGGACTGCGGGCAGTTTATAGTCGAGGACGTTTTAGAGCTGCTTGCTCCCTGGAACCAGCCAAAGGGTTGTGTAGGAGGGGCCGGTCAGCGAGCCGCCAAAGGCCAAGGAGGACGGGGCTGTGCTGGGCCCTCACAGTCAGGGACAGCTGATCTGAAAGAAGATGCTGGAAGCCGGCCCTCCAGTCGGAGCAGATAGAGTGGATTCCTGTGCCGGGTGCTCGAGCTCTGTGCACGAATGTGAAAACCAACAGGATTAGGAGGAAGTGAAGGTGTTGTCGCCCTGCGTTTGAATGCACCTAACAGCGGCCTCAGAGCTGAGGTGCCTGCCCTGCTGCGGTGGGGGAGGAGCCTCTGGGGGCTGTGTCCTCCGACCCTGCTGCCCCATCATGGAGAAAGGCTTGGGAGCCAGGACCCATGCCTGCTCGCCCCCGCCCCCCCACCCCCGCGGTCCTTGCCTGCAGGACAGGAGACAGGTAGCAGGCTGCCCGAAAGAAGGCCCACAGGCGTGGCCGTTGTGCAAGGTTCTGACGGTCACCAAGTCCAAGTGATCGCCCTACCCACCCCCTGCCAGCCCGTTCCCAGTCTCCTTCCCATTCTCATCCCAGGCTGTGACCCCGGCTGTGGGTCAGGGACCAGGATGCCCAGCCAGGCCACCCCACGTCAAGTAGGAAGAAGAGGCCTGCAGAGCAGAGGCAGCCCCGCCAAGCCCCCCTGGGGTGTGGGTGCCCCGGCCCAGCCCTGCTCTGCAGCGATGGAAAGGCTTCAGCGACGCCTGGAGGCGGAGTACCTGCCGGCCCCGACCATCGTTTTCCAGGCCCAGGACCCCAGGGCTGCACAGCCCCCAAGGCTCCTGGCCTCTGCAGCTGGAGGGCTGCCTGCCACCGCCTCTGCAGGCCGAGCAGACCCACATTCCCAGCCCTGGCGGTGACTGCAAGTGGCCAGGCGGCAGGTGGAGGGAGGCCCCCAGGGAAGCCACCCTGAGGTTTATGGGGGAGAGCCATCTCCCCTGCCTTTTACATGAGGGTTTTGGGGGAGGGCCATCCCCCCTGCCTTTTACATGAGGTTTATGGGGGAGGGCCATCCCCCCTGCCTTTTACATGAGGTTTATGGGGGAGGGCCATCCCCCCCACCTTTTACATGAGGGTTTTGGGGGAGGGCCATCCCCCCACCTTTTACAGGACAAAGCCCCACAACTGGCAGCCTGCCTGGCATCGCCTGGCTTTCCCGAAGGCCTCCCGGCCCCAGGCCTGGCCCTGGCAGGCTCCGGGCCCCTCTGCTGGGCTCAGCTGATCAGGACACACTGTCCTGCCCTGCTCCACCTCCTGGTGGACACTCCCAGGTCTGTGTTCTTGCCCGGGGAGCTGCCCACAAGGGACGCCTCCCCAGCAGCTGGGACAAGCCCAGAACCCAGGGGAAGGGCATGCCTGGCAGGCCGTGGTGAGTCTGAGGGATTTCCCTCCCTGTGCCCAGGAGCCACTCTCTGCAGCTGCTGACGGGAGCGTAATGGTGGAGAGTATGGCAGAACTGCTGACGGCCTGGATCCAGCCCTGCCTGCAGCTCACCTCTCTCCCCGTCGCAGGAAACAGGTGTCTGGCTCAGTGCCGCCGTCACTCACGCACTGAGGGTGTCGCACCTGCTTTCCTCAACACTCAAGGGTCCCAGGGGAGCTGAGCCCACCCCAGTCCCCTGGTGAGGATGGACAGAACGGAGCACATGCTGGGGGTGGGCGTCTGCCTGAGCCTGGGGGCCTCCAGGAGCTTCAGCCTGTCCCCTTCTCCCACCCCCCCGCAGGACTGTCCTACAGCTAGCTGAGCCTGGGACGACGGCTGATAAAGGGGGTCTGTGGGCTGTGCTTGCTGTGTCAATCAGCCTATAAGCCCCACTGCCATCGCTTACACCCCCCGTTCATTGGCCCCCTTTGGCCCCTTTTCCAGGTGCCCTCACCAGGGAGCTGCCGCCGCCTGGCAGGCGCCCCGAGCAGTGCTGGGGTGGACTCTCCACTGCAGCCTTGGGAGTCCTGGCCCGCCCGCCCCAACACGTGGGAGGGCCCTGTCTCCATGAGCCTGGTTATCAGAAAAGTCCTCAGAAAGCTCCCTGCCCGCCGCCCCCCCAGCTGATATGTCTGGGAGTCCTCTCTCCCTCATGTTTCTGTTTTTTTTTTTATATAAGTTCCCCGAGACCACTCTTACTGGTGTGCCCCCAACCCCCTGCCACCACACAATGAGGGAGCTTTGTGTTAAACGCACCGAATCAACACTCTTCACACTGAACTTTACACGAAGTTATTTTATTTGCATTACACTCACCACAGCACGATGAGGGTGGAGAAGCAGCCCTACGGCCACCCCTGCTGACACCCCCACCTCTGGGCGCATCAGGCCCCGCATGGCTCCAGGCGGCCCTTCGCACTCCTGTTCCCACACCTTCTGTCCCCAGGGCCGCACCCCTACCACGCTCCTGGGTGCAGACCAGGGATGGTGCCTGGACCACACCCATGGAAGTGAAGTTCATCCCATCCTGTCCCACAACCCGTGACTCCCCAGCCCATCCCGTCCCACGACCCGTGACGCCCCTTTCCCCAGAGCGGAGGTCAGGAGCCCCAACCCGGCGTGCAGGGCGTGGAGGTCTGCGGCGGTGCCCAGCGGGGAGCAGGCTGCGGCAGGAACCTCGGGGCCCCCTTTTCCCATGCCCCACACCTCTTTAGGCCAGACCCTCAAAGAAGTATGTGCATAGGAGAAAGGAACAGCGAGTGGCACGGCTGCAGGCCCGCGGTCCACGCCGCCCAGGTCGGTCTGCACGAGCTGTGGTCGTGGCTGCAGGGGTCCAGGTGCGAGCAAGCCGTGTGGCCGGTGGGCTGCCGGGGAGACTGGGAGGCCCACGGGCCTTACCTGGTCGCAGTCGGGCTCGGTCTGGGGTCCTGGCGGCAGGCGAGTGGAGCAGCATGGCGGAGAGCTGCGTGAGGACCGCGGCTCTGCGGCTGTGGCCGTCCAGCGCCTTTTTATGCCAGGCGGAGACCTTGGCGGGGCAGCCGGCAGCGGCCGTCACGTGCGGTCACGGGCTGCGCTGTGCCAAGGGACCCCGGCCACCCACGCACCTGGGAGATTGGGCACAAAGACCTGCTCTGAGCAGAGCGCCAGCCCTGGCCCGCAGCCGCCTCTGGGCCTTATCTCCCTGCGCGCGGCCTGCGTCACGGCCCGGAACACGCACGCGGGGGCAGCCTTCAGGAACAGCATCTCCCCTCCTGCCGGGCACTGAGCCCCGGATCCACCCCCAGGAGCCCAGAGGACCCGCAGGCTGCCCCGTGCTTAGCCCTTCCCCAGGGCCCTGGGGGTCTGAAGAAGGGCAGGGCCCCTGCAGTCTTGGGGGGACACACGGGGACAGGTGAGGGAGTCCTGGGATGGCTGGCCAAAGACCCCCAGCCACCCGCTCACAATGCACTCCCCGCCCCCAGGCCCAGGGCCCAGGAGGGCTCAGCTCCTGCCCGTGGTCAGAGCTGCCAGTCAGTACCCTCTTGCGGGGGCACAGCTGGTCTATGTGGACGGATGCCCACCGCCCCTGTTCACAGACATTTCCCCCCGTGGGGGATGACAGAGGTGATCTGAGTCTGAAACGGATCGGCCGTCGGGTGTCCCCATCCCCCAACCCCCCCACCCTGGTCCCGAGTCTTAGGGCCCTGCTGTGCAGCCCTCGTGCCCTCTGCCCCCTTGGCCCTGGGGTGGCCGGGCCCCTGGACCCAGGATGGCCCCGCCCTGCACCCCCCAGACCCAGGATGGCCCCCCCGGACCCAGGATGGCCCCCCGGACCCAGGATGGCCCCGCCCTGCACCACCTGCCCCACCTGCGCTCTGAGGTGGCTCTGGTGTGCATGTGTGCGCCTCTGTGCCTGTGTCTGTGTGTGCCTGGTATGTGTGTCTGTGTGTGCCTGCTGTGTGTGTGTGTGTGTGCCTGGTGTGTGTGAGTGTGTGCCTGGAATGTGTGTTTGGGTGTGCCTAGTGTGTGTGTGTGTGTGTGTGTGTGTGTGTGCGCCTGGTGTGTGTGTCTGCGCCTGGTGTGTGTATGTGTGCCTGGAATCTGTGTTTGGGTGTGCCTAGTGTGTGTGTGTGTGAGCCTGGCATGTGTGTGTGAAGTTGGTGTGTGTGTGTGTGTCTGTGCCTGGCATGTGTGTGTGTGCCTGGTGTGGGTGTGTGTGCCTGGTGTGTGTATGTGTGTGAGTTTGGGGGGTGTGTGTGTGTGTGCACCTGGCGTGTGTGTGTGTGTGTGTCTGTGCCTGGCATGTGTGTGTGTGCCTGGTGTGGGTGTGTGTGCCTGGTGTAGGTGTGTGTGCCTGGTGTGTGTGTGTGTGTGTGAGTTTGGGGTGTGTGTGTGTGCACCTGGCATGTGTGTGTGTGTGTGTCTGTGCCTGGTGTGTGTGTGTGTGCCTGGTGTGGGTGTCAGTGTGTGCCTGATGTGTGTGTTGTTTGTGTGTCTGTGTGCAGCAGCCCCTCACACTCACCCGACCAGTGGGCCTGGGGGCTGAGGGCTGGGCTCCTGGATGCGAGGCAAGCCGAGGGTACAGGTGGCCATGTGAGGGAGGCCAGGTGAGTGAGCACCCACCGTGAACGTGCCAGGGCTTCTGCCATCCTGGCTCAGACCTCGCTGGCACCCCCACCAGGGCCTGGACCCCTCGGAGCCGGGGGTGTAGCTGAGAATCTGCAAACGCTGGGCTGGATACAGGGGGCCAGAGCCCCCACCAGGAGCCTGTCTGCAGCCCCGCTCAAGGGCCTCTGGGGGCCTTGCAGCCTGGCAAGGGGTGCAGGGGCCTGCAGTTGCCAGTGGGTGGTGAGCTGCTCAGGGGTCTCGGGCCGTGGGCTAGAGGGGCCACAGAGGGGGTGTCAGACCCCTGCCTCTGCTGAGGAGGGAGGACCTTTTGTGGAAGAGGAGGCCCCCTCCCAGGGAGCTCAGAGCTCAGAGGCTCACCTGCTGAGTGCCAGGCTAAGGGGTGGAGCCCCGACTCAGGCGGCAGCCCTGGTCTCCGTGGGCCCCCCATTCTCCGGAACCACTCGGGGTTCCCCCACCCTTGGGGCCTCCCGCCCTGAGCCCCCACCGCCATCAGCCCTCCCCTTCACAGCTGCCTCCTTCGGCTTTTGGGAGACACTCCTTCCCCTGACCCTGGCTCCTCAGGAAGGCAGCAGGAGGCAGGTGGGCAGGCGGGGAGTCCAGGGTGCGAGGCCTGCGCCCCAGAGCCCTCCGAGGCCCTCCCGGTCGTCCTGCTGACCTGATTGTAACATCAGCGCCTGCTGATTATAAACCACCCGGGGAACCAGAGAGGCTTGGAGAGGAGAGAGGCAGGGGCAGCGGCTCCGGGCCTCGGGTGTGTGGACCCTGCTGGGCCCTGCTCGGATGCCGGGGTGGCTGGCCCCCTACCAGCTGGAGCCTGGAGAGCCTGGTGGGCGGCCGGCGGGGAGCAGGGGGCCAGGCCCACCGTCTGTTTTTTTCCCCCAAGGCCCCTGGGAGGCAGGTGCTGACCCGGCAGAATCTATGTTTGGAAGCCTCCTTCGGGTTGCCAGGTAGAGCTAGTCCGAGGGAGAAGGAGGCTGCAGGCTGGTCCTCCCACAAGGAGCTTAGTCCCAGCCAGCCCACCTGGCTGTGACCCCCAGAGACCCCAGCCCCTGGAGTCTCAGCCCCTGGAAGGCTTGCTCTGTGGACTCTGGGGTCGAAGGGGTGGACACAGGACCGGCTTCCACCTGGAGTGGCCGCAGGCAGGAAGGCTAGCCAGGGGACGCTACAGCGGCTCCCTGCCCAACAGGTGCACCCCAGCACCACTCTGCGCAGCCCCTCGGGGCCTGGAGTGGACCCCAAGCTCAGAGCAGGGACCCTGGCCCCGCCCCGCACTCTGGCCGCGCAGCCTGCTCCCAGCGTCCCAGCACCGTCAGACTTTAAATGGAGCCGAGTGGAGCGGGCATCGTCCCCTCCAGCCCCCTCCCCAGGCAGTGAGGATGGTCCCCAGGGGGCAGACACAGAGGCTGGCTTCCAGAGAGGCCGGCGGGGACCGGGCTCAGCTCAGGCAGGGTCCTGTCCCGCAGTCCCGCGGCCGCCAGCAGGTGCCCAGGGTGGCACACTCCACGCTCCCCGACTCTGTGGCATCCACACAGGCCCACGCAGGGTCCTGGGCTCTGTTACTGCGGGCAAGGCGCCCACGACTGGCCCCCGGAACGCAGAATGTGCTGGGCTGGGCTCTCTCTCTGCCCACAGGACAGAAAGTATCTCTGCCAGCCCTGAAGGACGTGCTTGGCACACAGCGGGCCCGCGATAAGGGGCGGCCTTCAGGGCCGCTCACTCCCTCCCTGCGTGCACTCCCTGTTGGGGGCTGTCCCTGCAGCTGTCTGCTCAGCTCCGGCAGCTCCCAGCCCCGAAGGCAGCTGCATCAACCCCTGGCAGATTCCCAGACAGTGCGGCCGCACCCTCTCCCAGCTGGCCCTGCACCCCACACACAGTTCCCTGGCTTAGTAACTGCGGGCGCTCACCACCCAGCGGCCGGGTTGGGGGCCTGCCCCCTGAGTGGTTCAGCTTTCCACCATCAGGGAGGCACTGAACTTGGTGAAGCCCTCGGGTGCAGCAGGCCGAAGGAAGTCTGCCCGCGAGGTCTGTCCACCTGAGAGGAGCTGCCCCAGACAGAGCGGACAGCAGTGTCCTCAGACTGGAGACCCCCCGAGGGCCCTCGAAGAGCAGGGGGTGGGAGGCCCGTGGCCCAAGGTCCACGGGGTGGAGCACATGGGAGCCAGGGGCACGGGGCCGCGGTGAACGCTGTGCGGTTGCTCTGAACCCGCCCTCGCCTGGCTGTCCAGGACTTGTTGCTAAGGCGGGTGTTCCCACACCTGTCGGAGGACAGGGCCCTGGAGGGGTGACGGGAAACCGTCTGGGCCAAGCCCCTGGCGGCTCCCGGGTTCTCCTGGGCTAGGGTGCCCGGCCGAAAGCCTGGCCCAGGCTGTGGGCAGTGTGAGCGTGGTGAGCGGCCCCTGGCCTGAGGCGCCCGTGGCGGCACCTGTAGGGGCTGGGTCCCCGGGCAGGACCGCATGAAGGCCAGGCGGGGAGACAAGGGGTTAAGGCTGGGCCCGGAGCCCCCCTGCCTCCATGGCGGGGTTTCAAGGCTGAGTCTGTGTGACTCCCTTGATGGGAGATAATCCTCTCCCTCCCGGGCGGGTCGGGCCATGGGAACTTTCCTCCACTCAAGGTCACAGCTCGGCGGCCTCCCGGGCACCTTGGCCTTCCCGATCCTCAGCCAGAGGGAGAATGAGGCCCCTTTGTCCCCAGGGCTGACCCGGCAGTCCCCACTCCGGCTACAGGGAGCCCCTCTGAGCACCTGGACCACTGGGCCTGCACACAGGTGTGCACACACACACGCCCGTGCTGGGGCTGGCCCCAGCATTTGCTATTGTCCGTAACCCAGAAGCTGGGGTCTCCTTCTCACCAAGGGGCTGGGCCCCCGGGCTGGGGAAGGATCTGCCACCTTCAGGCCTCCCCCCTCGGCAGCTACAGCCTCTACGGACCTGGGCCTCCCCGGGCCCTCGGCCTCTAAGTCCCTGGGCCTCCCCAGGCCCTCAGCCTCTACAGCCCCTGGGCCTGCCTCCCCCACCAGCCTCTACTCTACAGCCCCTGGGCCTCCCCGGGCCCTCAGCCTCTAAGTCCCTGGGCCTCCCCAGGCTCTTGGCCTCCACAGCCCCTGGGCCTCCCCTGCCTCCCCCAGTGGCCTCTACTCTACAGGCTCTGAGCCTCCCCCATGCCCCTGGCCTCTACAGCCATGAGCCTCCCCGGGGCCTCAGCCTCTACAGCCCCTGGGCCTCCCCTGGGTCCTTGGCTGACTGATCCACAGGCCGGTGCCCCTCCTGAAGTTCAGTGTCCCTGATCCAAAGCCCCTTAGGGTCCCCACAAACACCAAAAGCCCCTTTGTAGAAGCTTGGGGGCCAGTTAGGTGCTGGGGATGCTGGGGCCTAAGTCGGGTCCCGCCTGCCCCCACCAGCAGTGGCCCCCGCCGTGCGGAGGAAGCAGGCCCGGAGAGGCAGTGAGTCCAGCTTCCCAAGGACAAGGGTCTGTGAAGCCCCAACCAACCTCCTCCTGGCCCCAGGCGTTTCCCAGGGAACCCTCCCCATCCCCTGATGGACAGAGAAGGCCCTGGTCTGGCTGGTCGGGCGGGGGCACGGGGTGGGGGCGCCACCCCCTGGGGGCTCTCAGTGGGGTGCCCCTTGACTCCTTGCCCTGAACCCAGGTGGGGGCTGGGAGGACCTTGGATCCAGGAAAGGGGCTGGGCTGGGAACGTGGCAGGAGTCCTGAGACCCTGCTGCAGGCAGCCTTGGGTTACAGGGAAGAAGGCCCACCGGAGCCCTGAACGCCCAGCCCGGGTGGGTCAGCGCCAGGGCCCGCAGGTGGTGGGAACAAAGGGGAGGCCTGGGTGCTGAATGTGAGCACGTGAGCACGTGTGTGAGGACCTGGTGAAGCGGGTCCGAGGGGCCAGCAAGGAATGCTTGGTCTCTCCTGGGGCCCAGCCTGGTCGGTGGGCTTTCCTCTGGGCGCCCAGAGAGGGCTCAGCACCAACCAGCCAGCTGCCCGCTGTGGCTGCGTGCGGGGAGCTGGGTGGGCAGCACATTGCCCCCTTGCTGGGGGCTGGGGGCCGTCAGTCCAGGTGACTGCCGCTTTGGGGGTGTCCAGACATGCCAGCCCCCACCCCCAGCCCTGCATTGCCCATCTACCTCCTCGCCCTCTGCATCTGCCCTCTGCCTGGACAGCCACTCAGCTGACTTGAGGGTAGAGTCGGGGGCATTTCACCCCGTGTGGCCTGTTACACTGTGGGAACCGAGACCCCGCAGAACATGCCGTGGGGGCAGAGGGGGCTGTGTCTGGGGTCCCCTTGCCTCCCCTGGGGCGAGGCCAGGGATGCTCGGCCCTCCGAGTCCCCACAGCACCCCGCTGGACACCCCGCGGCTCTGCTTTCGCTGAAAGGCGGGAGGTGGATCGTGCCTTCAGCTGCCGCGTTGGCTGGTTCTCTGAAGGAGGGCCTCTCTTTGAACAAGGAGGGATGGGACAGATGTCCAGTGTGTAGGTGACCCAGAAGCAGGACTGTCTCTCAGGTGAGCTTGCCAGAAGCACTATTCTCACTTTTTCCTGAGTGTAGCACACATTGCTCTGACGGGAACTGTCAGCAGCACAGGAATAACCATTCTCCCTCCCAAGAGCCCCCACTGGGAGCTGAGGCTTCTGCCAGCCTGTGCTCCAAGCAGCTTTCCACCACCTTTGGCAGTCAGCATGTCCCTTCCAGGGCAGCCCCACCCGGCGGCAGCAGCGGGCCCCCGAGGGGGGAAGCTGCCCCCTGGGGCACCGAGGGCCCCCGAGGGGGGGGAGTTGCCCCCGGGGCACCGAGGGCCCGACCCACCTTGGGACAGCAGCCAGTTGCAGTTCTTTCCTGTCTTCTCTGGGTTTTCATTTCTAATCTCCGTCAGTTGCTGCTGCTGCTAAGTCGCTTCAGTCGTGTCCAACCCTGTGCGACCCCATAGATGGCAGCCCACCAGGCTCCCCCATCCCTAGGATTCTCCAGGCAAGAATACTGGAGTGGGTTGCCATTTCTTTCTCCAATGTATGAAAGAGAAAAGTGAAAAAGTCGCCCAGTCGTGTCCGACTCTTAGCGACTCCATGGATGGCAGCCCACCAGGCTCCTCTGTCCACGGGACTTTCCAGGCAAGAGTACTGGAGTGGGGTGCCATTGAATCTGTGCTAATTTACTACCTGAATTTAATCAAAGCTTTGAGCTAAACAGGGGTTCCCTGGTGGCTCAGACAGTAAAGAATCTGCCTGCAATGCAGGAGACTCAGGTTTGATCCCTGGATCTGGAAGATCCCTGAAGAAAGGAACAGCAACCCACGCCAGTATCCTCACCTGGAGAATTCCATGGATAGAGCAGCCTGGCAGGCTACAGTCCATGAGGTTGCGAAGAGTAGGCCCGAGCGACTAACACTGTCACTTTTTGAGCTAAACAAACTACGTTCTGGGTGAACCTCTAGGTCAGTTTAATATACTTTTTATTTGGAGAATAATTACAATATTGCGATGGTTTCACGGGAGCTGTCACTAGTTCACTTCCCACACAGTTTGTGCAGCTAGGATGTTTTTCCTCTGGAAAGGTGTTTCTCGCGTGTCAGAGAACACAATACTTCCACACCACCTGGCCAGCTGCTGCACCTTCCGGAGCAGAAACGCGGCCTGGCTCGCTCTCAGCCTTGAAGCCCGGGAGCGGGAAGCCCGGGGTTCCCCCCCCCCCCCCTGCAGGATGGCTCGATGGCCCGGGTCAAGCACCGCGCCCCTGCCTTCTGGAGCCCTAGCCCCGCGGCATCAGCAACGCCCACGACGTCGGGCCGCTCCAGAGGCGCCGCAGCCCCGGTGTTCGCGCCTCAGCCTCGCCCCCGCCACCCCCGACGCCCCGCGCACCGCCCCGTGCCGGGCCTCTGCCCCGCTGCGCAGCCCCGTGCCGGGCCTCTGCCCCGCTGCGCCGCGTCTGAGCGGCAGCCCCTCGCTTTTTTCAAGCCTTCGCTCAGAAGTCAGCCTTGCTGGGCTCCCAAGGCCCCCCCTCCCGCACAACCGCCTGTTCCCATCCCTGCTCCCAGCTCTGTTTCAGGGCGTGCCTCGCCCCAGGCCCCCTTCCCACTGGACTGCGGCGTGCCACGTGGGGAGGGCGGGGCCTCCGGGCAGGTCGCGGCCCCAGCAGCGACCCGTCGGGAGGACCTTCCTGCGCAGCTGCCCCTGGGCGCCGCCCACCCCTCGCCGAGCCGTGTCCACAGCGGCTCATCCAGCTCGCCGTGGCCAGCATCTCCCCAGCGGCGGTGGCGCTCGCTCGAAACCCATCTGGGAAGGAAAGGCGGGATCAGTTGCTTCAGAAATCACGGAAACAGACGTGCCAAGCTGGGGAGGGCGTCATGGGGGAAACAGGCGGCGGCCAGGAGCTCCCACAGGCCCGGAGGCCACTGGCGTTTCTGTCTACACTGGGGGCTCCGTGGTGCAGTCCACACCCTCACCTGCGTTCAGGTGGGTGGAGGCCTGGAGGGTTTCTGGCTGACACGGGAATTAGCACAGAGCCCTCCAGTCCTCTGCGGGCAGGAAGGTCACCAGGGCTCCAGCCCCGCATCACAGCCTCTTGCCATTTTTAAGGAGGGTCAGGAGGGCGTGATTCCTGCCTTGGCCACACGGGGCCGTCCTTGGACCAGCCTCGGGGGGCTCCGGGGTAGTGAGGGCGGGGCCTCCCCAGCACCTCCGTGGTGGCTGTTTTGCCGAGGAGACCGGAGGCCCGAGGGCAGGCTGCCTCTGCCCACCCTGGGCAGACGGGGTCCCTGTGGGCTGTCATTCACACCTCTGCACCTCCAAGGGTCTCCCCTTAAAAATGTTTTTAAAATCATGAAATAACACGTGTGAAAACATCTGCCAGATGGCTCGTCAGGCCCCCAGGTGTCCACCGCACCTGTGGAGGCAGACACCTAACAGGCCTTGGTGTCTGCGTCCTGGTTGGGGGGGGCACAGCCTGACTTTTAACATCATTAACCCCCAGGGGCTGTCTCTGCACCCATGGTTCGAGGGGAAAGCTGGGGTGAACTCACAGCGACCCAAGCCTCTGACAGGAGACAGCTGCTCCTGGCCAGCGGCGGTGAGCGGATGGCAGGGTCAGCGGACGACCACAGAGCAGCCTCCCCTCACGTTCTTCCAGGGACAGCCTGCCTGTGTGTCTCCCCGGGGCCCAGGCCTGGCCAGCTCTGCCCATAACCCACCACCCAGCACACAGCCACCCAGCCACCGGCCAGCCTGAATCAGTGTGCCCCATGCCCAACCCCCACCCTGGCTGCTCCTCCGCGTTCCTGCCCCAGCGGGTGGCACAGAGCCTTCAGCTGGCGGGGTTGGGGGCACGGTCCTCCAGAGGCCCCCCAGCCTTGTGCCTTGGTGAGCCCGCTCCTGCCCCCGGCCCGGAGACACTTTGTGCGCTGGGCTGTGGAGCCCATCTCCCTCTGCGGCTCCTGACGCTGGAGCGGCAGGGCCTGCTTGCAGCCTGGATCCCATAGCAGGCAGCCCGGACCTCCCCCAGACACATCCTGGGGCTCCTCTCCAGGGGTGACGGTGTGCCCAGGAGAAATCTGAAAGATGGCCCCTCCTGGGCGACCCCCCCCCAACCAGCCTCCACGGCCCCTCCTGGGGAAGCAGACCCTCGACCTCAAACCCCAGGTCCCTCCAAGCCTGGGGGCCGGACCCGTGCTGTGGGGTCAGGGCTGCACGTGACTCAGGGGGGACGTGGGCTGACTCAGAGCAGCTCCGAAACTGACGGTTTCTGCTCTGACGCTGCTTCCTGAAACCCTGCAGGGGCCCGGGGTGTGTGAGTGTATGCGGGGAGGAGGGGGCAGTGAGTCAGTTGTTGGGGGCGGGGGTGAGTACCCTGGATGCTGGAGCAGGAAGGCACAAGTGCCAGGACACAGGACAGACAGGACACAGCCCTCTGCCCCCCAGCCTCAGCACCTCAGGACTCCCTGGCCCCCACCCTGATGCCCCCACCCAGGGCCAGGGCCCCACATACACTGGAGGGAGCCGTCCTATGCGTCCTGGCTCCGCTCTGACCCCTCAGACTTCCAGAGCAAGGAGGGGTGACCAGCCATGTCGGGTGACCAGTGAGGTCCCCACAGGCGCCCTTCGAGGAGCACAACCTCCCGTGAGCTGTTTCCACGGGGCCCCCAGGACAGCAGGCTGGCTGACTGGCGATGCTGCCCCTACCCCACCGCCCCCAGCACACAACTGCCCGCAGACGCTCCACATTCACAGTGATGCCAGGACAGCTCAGGGGCTCCAGGGAACCAGACCCATCTTCATGTCCAAACTGGTCTTCTTGGGGGGAGGAGGCAGGGGGGCGCGGGGCAGCAGGGGAACCTCGGGCCACATCATCTCGGCACCCGGGATGTGCAGTCAGGAGGGGCCAGGCCTCTGCTTGTGGACATGCTGGCTTGGGCCCTCCTCGGTGCTCCCCGTCTGATAGTGCGTGGCCACGCCCAGAAACACCCAGTCTAGGGGAGTTCCAAGTGGGCTCAAGGTTGGAGTCTGGTGGACAGGGGAGGGGGCCCTTCTGGCCCTGCAGTGCCCCCACCAGGGAGCTGGTCCCCCTGTCGCGTGAGCGCTCCGATCCGCTGGTCCTTCAGTTTCACCAGGTGCTCCAGCCTGGCCACCTGCATCTGCAGAACCTGCAGGGACACACACCTGAGGGACGCCTGTCCACACTCCTGTGGCGGGCAGCTTCAGCCCCAGGCTGTGTCCAGCCAGCGCCCCTGCAAGGCCACACCGTCAGCAATCAGACCAAAGGCCCTCAAGCAGGCCACTCTGGGCAGAAACGTGGGTCCCTGAAATGGGCCTGAGACCCCAGGTGATAGAGGTCAGGCCAGGAGAGGGAGGGGCTGCCTGGGACCCAGGGAGCCTCCTGGCCGGTTCCCTTTGCAGCCCTGCCCAGCGGCTCAGCTGGGCCGGGCAGGTCCTCAGAGCAGGACAGCTGCACGTGCAGGGGTCACTTCTGAAGGGAAACGGCCGAGAACACATCCCTGTGCAGACAGACGGTCAAGGGCTACCCGCCCAGCACTCCTGCTCAGCTATCCTCGTGAACAGCCACTGCCCCCCAGCCTCCCCCAAGCAAGGCCAGGGCGCAAACTCCCCTCCTGGAAGGAGAGCTCCCACCATGCCCCAGCAGTAAGAGTGAACAGATCTGGAAGTTCGTCTGCCCCTGAACGCGTGTCCAGAGGACAGAGGGCTCCTGCTGGCTAAGGCAGGGGGCCAGTGTCTCAGCAGACCGACCCTCCGAGGGCCCCGAGCGCCAGCATACTGGCTGGCTGCAGGGCCCCTCGGCGCTGAGCGTGAAGGGCAGTGGCATCCTGAGGCTGGGCACTGCCTTGTTCCAGCTGACGCTGCAGGCTTTGACCCCAGCACGCCCGCCCCGCCCTGTCAGCCCCAGGATGCTGCCCCTCCGCGCCCTCCCCCACCCCCGCCCCCGCATCTGTTTTATCTGACGTCAGTGACAGTCATGGGAGCAGAACTCAACTGTGTCACCACCAAACCGCAGGTGAGCTATCTTGCCCTCTGGGATTCAAAAATCAAATGCAGTTGGCCCTTGATCAATCTGGTGGTGAGTGTTGGGGGGGGCACCAACCCCTCCCCCAAGTCAAAACCCGCCGCCGGTTTGGCCGTAGGGGCTGCAATGTGGGGCGCAGAGCCGTGGTGCCCACCTGGTGAGCGACTCTGTGCACTTCACACCGCGCTGTTCTGCGGCCCACGGGGGCTGTGCCTCCGTGTCAGCGTGGGGCCCAGAGCTGGGCAGGCGTGACGGCGGCGAGGGCCCTCGCTGAGACAGCTTCCTCCCTGCCGCCCAGCAGATGCAAACCACAGGATGACGCCAGCTTCCTGCTTCCTCAAAAAACCTGCCCCAAGATCCGCCAGCCAGCAGGAACCGCTCTGTCTCCTCCTCCAACCCCGAGGCCGGGTGGCCTGCACACCCCACCCCCACGTCTCGGGCCCAAAAGCGCAGCCTGGACGCCCAGCAGAGCACGTGGGGGCTGCTGAATGGCAGTGACGGACCGAGCGCCTCCTGCACCCCGGAGCGCTGGAGACCCTCGGTGAGAGGGGACAGGCTCGGCCAGAACCGGGCTCGCGCCCCGGAGCCGGGCTCGAGACCTAGGGAGCTGCCTTCTGCACCCTGACTGGGCCCCAGGGCCCTCGAGCCTGCGGTCCAGTATGTCCGGGTGGCAAGGCCTGTGAGTCTGCAGCCCCTGACTCGTGGTCTCTGGCGCCTGACGACAGGCGAGGCTGGGTGGTCAGTCTCTGAGGGGCGGAGGCCCACTGTACTCTTCCCTCTGCTTCTGGGCATCTCTAGGATATGCTCGGGGGCTCGGCTGGTCGGGGCCATGCCTGGCTGCCCCCCGCCTCGCCGCATGCTGGTCCAAGCTACTTGGAGGGGCGCCCAGGCCTGTGCCCTGACAGTCTCCCGCAGCACTGCCAGCGCCCGCTCTTTGTCCTCCAGCAGCCGCTGCGGCAGCCCAGCGTCCAGGTGGTGCCAGGGCTCCCCGGCTAGGCAACTGAAAGGCAGGCACAGGCCTTTAGTAGGAGGGCGGGCGGGCTGGTGGCCAGCGTGGGCAGTGCAGAGGGTTTGATCTGGAGCCCACCCTCTGCATGCACAGTGGCCCATCTTCTCCGGAGCCCTCTGACTCCATCGGGTCTCCACCCCAGAGCGCGCCGAGGGGCTCAGCAGGCCTGCGAGACGGCCAGACACGTTAGCCCCGGCCTCCAGCTCGGGTAGGGGCCGAGCGCTGTGGCCGTGTCAGGCCTGAGCTGGTCCGCAGGTGCAGCCCGCCACACCTCTGAATGGCTTCCTCATCCGGAAAAGCGACCCCTGAACCTGAACGACGGCCACCTCTCGAGGCCTGTGGGCAGGGGCCCCCTTCAGAGGTGACGGAGCGGAGCTCCCTCTGAGCCAGGTGCACCCCTCCCGCTGGGTGCTGCCCCAGTGGGGGGCAGGGCGGTCTGCCGGGCGCAGGGCCCCACACGGGGCGGGGGTGGGGTGGTGGTCTGGACTCCCCCAGCCTGTACGGGGAGGCGAGCCCCACCCACCAGCGTCACCACAGGAACGTCCTGCTTCCTGCAAGGGGCTCCAGCAGGGAGCCCCGGGGGGCGCTGACTCCATCCTCGTCCGTAGGCCTGCTGGCGTCTCCCTGTCACAGATGGGCAGGGGGACGGGCTCCCTGGAGGAGGAGGCACAGCCTGGACCCGAGCGCTTCTGAAAAGGGACGCAGGCCGGTCGGGCACGGGGGCACGGGGACACGGGGCCTCGCCCCCACTTACTTCCTGGTTTTACTCATCAGCAAGCAAGGCCACAGTACCCACGTGTCCAGCCATGCCAGGCAGGTCTTCGCCAGCCTCCACCTTGTCCCTCACTGCACACAGGATGGGCTCGATGGCCCCAGGGGTGTTGACGACCACCTTTCGGATCTCTTCCTCCGAGACACTGAGACCCAGCTTGTGGAGGACTTTCCTGCAAGGCAGTGGGTGCAGCCCTGAGACCAGAGGCCCAGCGGGGACGCCCACCTCGAGTGGAGCGGCTGGACTGGGTTGCCTCCCGACTCTGCACCCACAGAGGCCTGGGGCCATCTCGTTCCCAGGCACGCCACCCAGGGCTCACAGGGCACAGCGCGCTGTGCCTTCAGGCCAGCTGAGTCCCAGGCTCACCGCCACCTGCCTCGTAGCGCCATCCTCCTGAGGCTCCGAGCAGGTGTCCCGCACACTCACCTCCAGAGTGCTCAGAGCCTGACTTCTCACAGGCTTCCGCAGCCGCCACCCTCTCCAGGCTTTGGGGGTGGGGGCAGCCCTCCGCCCCACCTCCACCGCCCTTAGGCTCTTCCCCCCTGAGTGAGTCCCACCAGAACCTGCCAGGCCTCAAGCTGGCTAGGGCGCTGTCCCCTCGGGCAGTGTCCTCCAAGGGCCCGCTGGCTCTGCACACCCTCCCCACTGCAGCCTCGCGCAAGGCCCAGGTCGCCCCCTCAGGCTGCTCGCGGTCCCTTCCTGCGGCCCTGCCTGCGTCCTCACGTGGCTCGTCCCAACTGAACGCCAGCCCCATCTCCTCACTTATCCGTCCTCCCTCTCGACTCGCTGGGCCCGTTTACTGCCCTGCCTGCTGGGCCTGAGCACACTTGGTCACCCAGAAGTTTTGGCCGGTCTGTGCATGAGAGGCGAGGTCAGCGGGCAGGATGGTGCCCTGCAGAGTGTGTCTCAAGCTGACTGCTGCTGGCCTCTTGGTGGGGAGCCCCCAGGAGCCTCAAGTGGAACTGGACAGAGTATCGGGGAAGCCCATGGCAGGGACACAGCCTGAGAACCTGTCCCTGGGTGCGGGCCGCCCATACAGGCAAGCCCTGGGGAGCAAGAAGTGGACCCAGCAGGCAAGGCGGGGCGGAAAGCCCCGCGCGGAGCCCTGCCTGTTGAGAACGTTCCAGTTGCTGCGCTTCTGGCCGGTGTTGCAGGTGGGGACGTAGCTGTGCAGGTCCACTAGCCGGGGGCGAAAGAGCTTCACGACCTCCGCCAGCATCACTGGGGCGGGGCGGGCAGGGGTGTTGGGTGAGCCGAGGGGCCCCGAATATTTGCATCATTCGTCCCCCAGGGCCTCCACACGGAGGAGGATAGAGAGGGGTCCCGGGGAGCTCCCGCAGGGTGTGGGCGCCCCGGCGGGAGGACCGTGAGGGCCAGCGGGCTCCGAGGAGCTGCTAGGGGACCCCCAGGGCAGGCGGGGGTGGGGCGTGAGGAACTCCTGCCCCCACCCCTGCAGCCCCACTCCTCCTCCCAGGGCCATCGAGGCAGCGGCCCTCCCGCCCCTCCTCGGGGGCCTGGACGCCCAGGTTTCGCGGGGAGCCCAGGGCGCGGGGGGGACCTTGCTGGGCCGCGGCCTTTGCTTGGCCGTCCCGCCAACCAGGCCCCGGGGCTCCCGCTGGCCGAGGAGGACGAGCGCTGGGCTCTCGGCCTGGACCCCCGGGCCCTCACCGCCGTCGCT
>SJYA01002912.1:296954-311007 GCA_006410615.1 Neotragus moschatus | reverse complement strand
TTGGCGGGCTGCCCTTGGGTGGGGGCTGTGGTGGGTGGCCCTCGGTCGGGGGCTTGGTGGCAGGTGGCCCTCGGGTGGGGGCTGTGGTGGGCTGCCCTCGGGTGGGGGCTTGGCGGGCGGCCCTCGGCCCTGGTGATGCAGGCGTGGCTGGGCCGGGTCCCGGGGGCCACAGTGCTGTGCGTGCCCTTGTGCTCAGTGCGGACAGTGTGGGGCTGGGAGGCCAGTGTCCTGGGCCCAGGGCAGGTTAAGGACCCAGCAAGGAGCGGCCTGTGCCGCCTGCAGCCCTCCTTCTGGGACAGGCCTCTCTTCTCGGGGAGGACGGCCCTGGACCCGTGTGGTCAGGCTGCGAGGCCACACCTTCCACAGGCCCATCACAACTCAGGGGCACACGGCCTCCTCTCAGCCCTGCCCAGGTGGTCTGAGGAAAGGCGGGACCCCGACCGACCCCGTCAGGCTTGCGCGCGTGTGAGCAGGCCCGGCCTGCCCAGCCTACCTGCGTGCGTGCCCGCCAGCGGCTCTGCACAGTGGGGCGGGGCCCAGCCCGGGTGGCAGTGGCATTGGTCCTTGTGGTTGCATTCCTGGGGGACAGCTGGGCGTCAGGGCCTTGGGACCCCCACCCGCTGTGCTGCCCGGGCCCCCTGACAGAGGACGGGCGGTGTCTAGGACCACCGCCACCAACGGTTCATCATAGGTGTCAACAGCCGCAGCCTTCCCAGACACTGCGGGGCTTTCTGAGCAAAGCAGGCATCACCGTGGGGGGCAGGGCGGCGTGGCACTGGGCTTTCCTCCCCAGGAGGGGATGCAGGAAGGCACAGCCCTGGGGCCCTCGCCTTCCAAGTGTGAGACCTCAGAACCAGACACTATTCTGCCCATGTGTCCACCAGCTCTGACACCCAGGAGATCCCTGACAGTCCCCACCTTGGGAGGTCCCGGCAACTCCTGATGTCCCCAGGGCGCCAGCCTTGGCCCTCTGTCTGTCTCAGGGCAGGGGGTCAAGGATGACCAGCACATCTCTCAAGCCCAGAAGGCTGGTGGCAGGCTGTGCCCTGGGCCCACGTACCCCATGGCTGTTGCACCGGGCCGAGCAGTTCCTGGATCTGTACACGTGGAAGTCCCGGCAGAAGCCGTCCCAGCAAACCTGGAGGACAGTGGGGGTATCCTGAGGCGGCCAGTCTAGACCCCTGCTCGAAGCACCCAGTCTGCACCATCAGCCATAGCTGCCCCCTACCTTGCATCTGGGTTCTGGAGGGACAGGCCACAGCCCCCACCCTCTTGATGGCCCCGCCTGCTGGTCATCTGCTGGCCAACCTTAGCCATGGGGAAGGACTGCGTCCAGCCAGCCATCTGCGGCCACCAGGGCCAGAGGACCCCCCCGCCCACCCCCAGGGCTCACAGACTGTCTTCAAACCCGTTCACTGATGGGAGGCTTCTCCTGCAGCCCTGTGCACCTCCTGACTTTCTAACTGAGACAGAGCGCTCCAGCAGCCGCCATGGCCGTGCTCTGGGCCCTGAAAGCTTGCCCCAAGCCCAGCAGCCTGACCGGGAGGAGTGTCCAGCCCACCTGCTCCTCGCCGCACTTGGTGCCCTTGGGCACCGGCTCGTAGGCGGTGCTGCCATCCTGGACAACAGCCCGGCAGATGCCCAAGGAGGTGGTGAGGACGCACTGTCGGCGTTCCGGGGGCTCCTGCCCCCCCTCGCAGAAGAGAGGGCCGCACCTGTTGACCCTGGGGACAGAGGGACGGGCACAGGGCTGCTCTGCGGGGCTTCCTACTCCAGGCTCAGTGTGCCAGGAGCTCCGAGGCCCCAGGTGGCCACAGGCATCCACACCTCAGCGCCAAGGGTCCGCCCTCCTACAAGGGCAGTACGGCCCCCTGCCATCCGAGAAGCCCCAACTCAGCCCCCGACTCCCTTGTGCAGAGGACCTTCTTGTGGCCCCAGGGAGGGGGACATCCCAGGGCCCGGCCCCAGGGGAGCTGGGCCCCGAGGGACGCTCACCTGCCGGACTGCAGGGGGACTACAGCCCCACAGCCTCCGGAGATGCTGTAGCGGAAGCAAGTCTCCACGGCCACTCGCGAGCCTGCAGGCAGGAGGGGTCAGTCCTCTGGCTCGGGACCCACTGCCACCCTCGCCTCCTTGATGGTCCCCCGGCTGTGCCCGCCTCACCTGGCCCCCACAAGTCCTGGCAGCGCCGGGCCAGCGTCGGGCAGGCCCCGTTGTAGCAGTAGCCCCCTGGGCAGGGTGTGCCGTTCTCCCGGAAAGCATCTTCGGGGCATGCAGGCCGCCGGCCATCACAGTGCTCACCAAGGTCGCACTGGTCCTTCGCGGGCCGGCAAGGCTCTCCGGCCGGCTTCACCTGGTTCCAGGGGGCCAAGATCACCATGGGAACAGGAGGCCCCCAGCACACACGCCTGCCCCGAGCCCGGGCCCCAGGCTCACCTTGCACTCGTGGCAGCAGGCGCCGTGGGCGCACTCGGCCCCCTCGGCCAGCAGGCAGGTGCTGGCGTTGCAGCAGCGGATCTGACAGTCCTGGGGGGCGGGGGGCAGCGAAAGTCCGAGTGGGCCTCAGGCCGGGCCCCCAGCCCCTGCCGTGGGAGGGCTGGTCACTCCCACCCAGCAGCCCTGCCAGTCGTTTCAGGAGGTGTGGCCGGGCGTGCAGGGCACCCAGGGGTCAGGGACAGACGCCCAGCCTGCAGATGGGGACTTGGCCCACAAGCCCAGAAAGCGGAGGGTGGCAGTGCTCAGCTCTGTACCTCGGGGCGGCCACAGTCACACTGCTCCCCACGCTCCAGGAACCCGTTTCCGCACACAGGGCCGCCCACCAGCCGGTCAAGGTCCGGGGCGTCCACCAGGCAGGCCGTGCGGGGCTTCTCCACGAACGTCTCCAGGTCAGCCCGGCTGCAGTGACTGAACTTCCTGGGGTACTGGGAGCTGGGTGCGGAGCAGGGGGAGGGGGAGCTAAGTTGGGGGGCATCCCTGTTATCAGGAAGGTTCCCTGGGGTACCGGGAGCTGGGGGGCGTCCCCGTTATCAGGAGGGCTCCCTGGGGTACCGGCAGCTGGGGGGCGTCCCTGTTATCAGGAGGGTGGGTGGAGCCAGCTCTACGCGTTGACAGCACCCCCAAGCGTGCCCCCGCCAGGCGCGCGGGCCGGCCGGGCCCTGGGCCAGGCTGGACTGCCGAGCCTCACCTGATGCTGGCTGCCATCACACAGCCGCCGCCCTCCCGCGGCACCGGGCAGTAGCAGCCGGCGACGTTCTCGTCGTGGTCCATGCCCAGGTTGTGGCCCATCTCGTGGGCCATGGTGCTCGCCACACCAACGGGATTCGGGCTGTGGTCCTGCAGGGGCAGTGCGGGCTGGGGCTGCTCCCAGGGCTGATGGCCCACCTCACCGCCCGCTCCTCCCCAACTGTCCGCCCCAGGGAGGCTGAGAGGCTTGGCGGTGCTCCCGCCAACATCGCTTCTTCAAATAGTAGATACACGGAAATATTACAAATAACAGTAACAGCGGCTGTACTGTTCAGCCGGCCAGGGTGCAGCAGGGGGCGGAGCGGCGGACCCGAGTGCCCCGCCCCCGCCGCGTGCTCTGCGTTGAGCCCCAGGCCTCGCGCCGCCCCCGCCCCATGCGGCCGGCTACAGCCTCTGTCCAGCGAGCCCGTGCAGACCCCCGCACCTGGTTTACGGCCCCTGAGTTCTGGGAGCACATGGTGGACACCTTGGCCAGTCCCACGGTGGTCCCGGTGAAGTCGACCCCGCTAGGAAGCAGAGCAGTGTCCCCCGGAGAGCAGCGCCCCGAAGCCCGCGCCCGGGGGCGGTGCGGGCCCCCCTCCCCCCGCCGCCAGCTCGCTCACGTGATGAGCTGCACGTTGTCGTGTGCCTGCCGGCCCAGCAGCTCGCGAGCCCGCCAGGCCAGGAAGTCGTCCAGTGTGGCGTCGGGCTGGGAGCTGACCTGGATCTTGTCCCCACCATTCCACATCTCCAGGCCCACGAGCACCACGCGGAAGTTGAGCTCCTGGTAGAGCTGCCAGGGGACAGGGCACCTCGAGGGTCAGGCTCGGCGGCGAGGCTCGCGGAGGGCCTGAGGCCCCGCGGTGTCCACTGGGGTGCGAGGGCTCTCGAGGGCTGAGGCAGGGTCCCGGCTCCCCCTCCCCGGCGGGTGGCTCT
Source organism: Neotragus moschatus (assembly GCA_006410615.1). Taxonomy (NCBI): domain Eukaryota; kingdom Metazoa; phylum Chordata; class Mammalia; order Artiodactyla; family Bovidae; genus Neotragus; species Neotragus moschatus. Next base: position 306,849 of record SJYA01002912.1, on the reverse strand, counting down.
ACCTGCAGCCCGGCCGCCACCACGGCCGCCCCAACCCTCCTGTCCAGCGGGGTTTGTGTCAGGCTGGCCGTGAGCTGCCCAGGGGTCCCAGCGGCCACTGCTGGAAGCCCCCAGGGAGGAAGTAGCGCCCACCTTGTCCACGTGATTGACCACCTCCAGCACCCGCTGACGCACTGCCTCTCTGCTCCCAAACCGCTGGAACTGGAGGACCGCAGACCCTCAGCGGCAGCCTGGGGCCCCGCTCCCGCCCATCCCCCTGCGCCCTGCCCCCGCCCCAGGTACCTCCGTGCTGTCCGTGACCACAAACAGCTCCACGTAGCGGGTCTCTCTGGGTTCTGACCACTTTTGAGAAGCAGTGACAAAAATCCAGTCAGCCACTAGCCACAGCCATCCTGTCTTCAGCCCATCGCCACACGCTGACCCTGTCCTGAGCACTGGAGCTGGCGCCCGGCCCCTGCCAGCACTGGGGGAGCCATCGGGGGTCGGGGGGCTCTGCCGCTGAGGGGCAGAGCCAGGCGCAGGCCCACCCCACCTCGCTGAGCAGCCAGCAGTCTGGGGGCGTGTGGCAAGAAGCATCGGGCCTCCACTCACCCGGGGTCTGAGGGCTGCAGACACCCGCGGCCCCAGGACACTCTCCAGGCTGCTGTCATTGACGCCGCAGGTGCCAGCCTCCTGCTGCAGGTGCTGCGCCAGGTACAGGGCGTGTGGCCCTTCCTCCCCAGCCCTCGCCAGGGGCTCGATCAGGCGGACAGCGGAGCCCGCCTGGAAGAAGCCCCTGAGGCAGAGACGAGCGGGGCTCTGAGTCTGTGGCCCCAGGGATCCCACTGCCGCACCGGCCAACCCCTTCCTCCTGGGCCCCGCTCACTCCTCTGGAGGGCGAGGGGCGCCCAGCTCGCAGCACCCACCTGAGGCCGGCACAGGTGCTGAGGCTGGCGGCTGAGTGCGGGTGCCCCTCCACGTGGCCCTGGTAGAAGCAGTGGTCCTGTGGGAGGGGGCTGTGAGGACCCGCTCCCGCACCTGCTGCTGGCCCGGGGCAGGAGCCTGGGAGCCCTACCTGCCTCTGCAGCTGCTCCGTCACCTGGGAGCCGTTGGCGGCCGTGTAGGTCTCCGCGTAGCCCGAGCCCACCAGGTCCCTGGAAAAGAGCCACTGTGGTGCTCTGGCCGCCCCTGGTCCAGAGAGGGGCTGGAGGCGGCGGGGTGCGGGGCAGGGGAAGGACAGGCGCTCACCTGTTTTTCCGAAGGTGCAGGGTGAAAGTGTGCCCTCGGGCCCCCAGGACGTAGCTCACACTCTCTGGGTACAGGCCCTGGGCAAGGGGCAGGGAGGGGTCCAGGGTGAGGCCCGGCCTGGCCACGCCCACCTCAAACTTGGAGGGGCAGCGGGGCTTGGGCTGTACCCAGGGGGTGGGGCAGGCGGGCAGCTCCACCCAGAGCTGGGCCTCAGGCTGCAGGGAGAGGACAGTGCCCCGCCCAGGCCACGTGGGGGAGGGGGACCCCGACAGAGGACATGGGGGCCAGGCCACCGTCTCTGCTCCAGGGGACCTGCTTCAGCAAGGCCCTGCCCCTTCCAGCCCCGCCCAGGCTGCAGCTGACCCCCGGAACCATGTGTGTGGAACCTGCAGAGGAGGCTAGGGGCCCAGGGCAGTGGGCGGCGGCTCCTCGGTCAGGGAGGTCAGGTCAGGGCTGTCTTCACCCTCACGTGTAAACGTGCAGGCTCATACCCCGTCAGGAATGCCCCCAGGCAGCTCCGGGGAATCCCAGCCCAGCCCCAACGCCCAGGAGAGGTGTCAGTGACGCAGCCCGCGGAGCCACCCCACGTCTCAGAGTGAAACAGGGGCAGGCTCCAGAAAGGAAGACAGGGCTGCACCAGCCGGAGCCACCTGAGACAGCCCTGCCTCCAGGGTGAGCAGGATGGAAGAAGGTGAGGCCTGGGGGTAGGGGGCAGGGTGTTTGGGCAGAGGTGAGCTCCCAGGAGTCTGCCCAAAGGCCTGGAAGCCTCTGGCCCTCAGCTCCTTTACTACAATCTGGGCACACAGGGAGCTATCACCCTGCTCTGAGGCGGGTGGGGGGGAAATCCCCGGGCCAGCATCCTGCCGAGACTTACCAGGCGGGAGGGCAGAGCCCGCCGAGCATGGGGTGCAGGCAGGCGCTGGGGCCTCACCACCTCGTACTGCTCCACGTGTGGCAGGGCAGCCCCGGGGGCGACCTCTGCAGGAGACGGGGGTCAGCAGTGCACAGCACACCCTCCCGCCCCGGGAGTCCCTTTCCAGCCTGCCGGCGCGGCCCTTTCTCTGGGGGAATCACCACAGACCCTGAGGTCTGGCTCTCCAGCCCGAGTGGGGGCCCTGCCTTAAAGAGACCACAGGACCCCCACCCGGGCGGTGCGCAGAGACGCTGCCCAGCGCCAGCCCATCTAGGAGCTCACCAGCTGCCACCCAGAGCCCAGGGTGGCCTGGATACCGCCCCCTCAGGGGCCAGGACGCACACAGGCCCTGGGGGGAAGCGGGTCTGCCCGCCCAGTTCACCTCCATAATCACACGAGGGCATCTAAAGGCGGAGCGAGAGCCCTCTTCCGCAGAGCTCACCCAGCCTGGAGCTGGAAGCTGCCCTGTACCTGGCGAGACAGCTCAGACCCAGAGCTGACCACCGGCCTCACTCCTGAGGGTCTGCCTCTTGCCGGTGTTAGTGGTCGTGCCTCTGTTAGACCGTTTGGCAAAGCTCCAGGACAGAGGCCGAGGGGAAGGTGCCTGCCTAGGAAGTGCCCTCACCCCAGAACCCCAGGAGGCTCTTGGGAGCCGGGGTGGGGGTAAAGGCCAGCAGCACAGCCAGCACCCCCCGAGAGAGGCAGGTCCCCATGTAGCGGGGCAGCTCCGTGGGGTGTCCCCGACCCCCCAGCTCCAGGCCTCCACTCCTTGCCCTCCCTTCTTCCAGGCTGGAGGTCCCAGCAAAGGTGGGCAATCGCCCCCAGGCCGTGGATTGGCACGGGGGTGGGGGGGGTGGGGGCAGCCAGCCCTTCACTCTGAACTTCTGCGCAAGGCCCTCTGCCAGTGCAGGAAACGCCCAGCTGACCGTTTAGCCACATAGTTNGTACGGGTCATGGGTGATGCCCCTGCAAGGCAGGGCGCGTGGTCCCGGGCGTGCAGGGGTGGGGTCTGCGGGGCCGCTCCTTCCCCCCCCGCCCCCACCTGTACGGGTCGTGGATAATGCCCCTGTAAATCCACTTCTCCAGGATCTCGAAGTAGGGCACGCTGGCAGCCGTGGTGAGGTACAGACATAGCTCCTGCGCCTGGCTGTCGCCCGTGTAGCTGAAGCTCCGGTCGTGCAGGAGGCTCAGGGTTGCTCCCCCGACACACTCGCCTTTATCCACCGAGGTGGCTGCCAGGGAGAGGGTGGCGCTCAGTGCCGAGAGGACCCCTGGCCACGCTGGGCGAGAGCCCTCAGCTCATCTCCCACCTTCTCAGGGGACAGGTCCCCTTGCTGGGATAAATTCAAACTATGAAGCTGGGGTTTCTGGAAACTCCCAGAGTCTTCCTCCCACACATCCATAAAGCATGAAGCTACACGGCCTCTGACCGCTTGAAAAAATCGGAAGACAAGCACCTTGACCCAGGGGGCCCCTCCCCCCAGGCCCTCACACCTAGGGAGGCCAGGATGTCCACGGTGCGCATGGCTGGCTGAATGTAGAACCAGAGCTTCTGCAGGGACAGCAGGCCCTGCCTCTGCAGCTGCTCCAGCTGTGTGACCAGGAGCAGGTACTCCTTCAGGAGCGTTCTCATGGCGGCGGCCAGGGCGTGGTTCACCTGTCCGTACTCGAAGGAGGACTTCTCCTCGATGAACCTGAGAGGAAGGTGGTCCTGAGCCCGAGCAGCAGGGGCTGCGTCTTGGGAGGGACGGCCCGAGGGCCTGTGGGCGCCCTTTCCCGCTCCTCCAGGTCTGCCGGCCCCGCCACAGCAGGACTCCGCGCACGCTCTCCAGTCACTGCTGCAAGCCAGGTGCCTACCTGGTCACGGTGGAGTAGCTGGCGGCCACGGGTAGGATCCTGCTCACCAGCTCTCGGACGGACAGGTCCAGCTTGGGGTCCACGAGGAAGGTTCGGCTCTGCCCCCCGGTGAGGGGCTGGGCCGTGATGTACCTGCCGTCCACACCCACCAGCACGTACAGCAGGTCCTCCACGATGGCCGCCTCCTGGGAGGCCAGAGGCAGCGTGCCTGTGGGTGCAGACACCAACGGGCCTCGCCTGCAGAGCCCCACTCCACTGGCCTCTCTACCCCACCACCTCCCTCTACGTAACTTCCTCCAGCACTGCAGATGTGAAAACCAAGGTGACCCCCTGGGTTAACTGATCCCATCAGGGAACCAAAGGCTGAGACTCCAAAACCACCACCAGCAGAGGCGCCGACCACCCGACAGGCAGGGACCACATGACGAGTCTGGAGCTGATGATCAGAGCCTTAAAGCAAGTAAAACCCTCCACACACAAATAACCGCTTCATCTTCAAAGTGACAGAGTGCTTGTGGTACGCCTCGTGCTCCCAACGCTCCCAACCTGGTGGGGCTGGGTCGCTCAGAAGGCCGGGCCCAGGCTGTGCCGTGAGAGGGTTAAAGATGGGCTCCATGGTCACCACATGGCCAGAAGGAGACACCAGGGAAGCTGGAGCCCATCGCGGATGTGGAAATCAGGAGAGGGATGTCAGACAGTGCGCTGGGCCACACGGGGCATGGCAGATCCCTCCTCACAGACGGGGTCCCCCAGGAAGGGGAAACCTGAGGGCTGGGAGCTCTGCCTGAGGCCCCAAGGCTGGGGTGGGGGCCTGGGAGGGGCGAGGGACAGAGCCACGTGCTGCTCAGACTCCAGGAAACTGGCTGTGTCTGCAGGACCTGAGCCCAAGGCTTGGGGACCCAGCGGGAACCACACACACGGCTGGAAGCAACAAGGCGCCTGTGCCCGCGGCCTCGGGAACAGGCCAGGAATTGTGGAGACACAAGTCTACGCCGCCCAGCCACGGGCGGGACGGCCCAGACGAGCAGAAAGAGCTGGAGGCTGGCATGAGGAGGACGGCCTGAGCATGGGCGGGGGGCATGCCTCTGCTGTAGGAAGGGACTCGGTTGGCAAGATGACTATGGGGGGCACCACGCGGCTGGCGGGGGATGCCCAGCAGGGCTGCTGCATGCTGCAAGGAGGCGGGCCCCCCAGGAGAGGCTGTCCAGGGGACAGCAGGGAGGACCAAGGACAACTGTGGTGCTCACAGGCATCTTGGCACGGATGGCACTGGGGCCTGTGGCGCCAGGCCAGGGCGTGACGGAGGCCAGAAAGGTGACCCAGGGCCACGGGACAGGCGCCGATCTCACCACCAGAGCCCATGCGGTGTGGCTGTTAGAGGCAAACGGGCAGGCCACCCGTCCTGGCCAAATCCTCCCTGAAAGAGTATGACACGAGGTGGCCTCGGGGCCACCCTCAGGCACAGCTCAGCCCTACCAGCCGGCAGCACAGCAATCCTGCTACAAAGAAAACCTGCCACGTCAGACCCCGGGAGCTGCACCCCTCTCAACCCGGCAAAGCCTCCCCAGAAGGCTCCAAGCAGCGCCTCTCGCGGGCCTGGAACCTACTGCGTCTTCTAACTGATCCAAACGTGCAAATCCACACTCAGAGTGCAAGACCTCGGGGAATAGGTTCCCTCAAGGGTTTTCCTATGAAGCCTCTTTGGATCGTGTTGAACGTGCAGACGCCCCAACCAGCTGCCCCAGGAGGCAGGGCCCCAGGCTGCATCATCAGAGGCCCCCACCCCGCTTCTCGCCCTTGGATGTGGCCCCGGGGACTAGGCTCCATGAGTCCTGCCACAGGCCACCGCAGGGCAGGCTCTTCTAGCGCCTGTAAACATGGCCGGGCCTCCCGCCCCCGTCTCCCCTGTACACTGTGAGCAGAAGGGCAAGACACGGCTCTCTGCCCCCAGGGGGTCATGAGACATGGGGGAGGGGCACAGACACCCACACCCCCCAATGCCCCCTGGTGCTTGTGGCCGAGGCCATCGTCCCGATGGCAGAACCTGCAGGGACGTGACTCACTGTCGAGGAGGACGACCCTGGTGATCCCGCTGCCCCTAAGTCAGCCCAAGCCCCAAGACACACACGCTCCTGAGAGCAGGGCACAAGCCAGCCCAGACACAGGCACATGACCACCCACCAGTGGGGGACAGGATGCGGAGGCCAGGGGGTACAGCGTGTTGCCACATGGCCGAGGGCAGCAGAGGGCCCCGGGGTGGCACAACGCCATCCACCCATCACCTCCAAGGGGATCAGCTTCCCCGTCCCAATGAGGCCCCTCTGTCCGAAGCTGTGCGTCACCTACCGATGGGCACAGCCGCGTCTGTGCTTGTGCCCGAGCCGGTCAGGAAGTCCCCGAGCAGCGTGGGCCTCTCATACACCCATGCCGGGAAGACTGGGAGGCGCTGCCCTGAGTTTTTTTTGTTCTGCTTGTCTCGAAGCATCTTTCTCGTGAGTTCCAGAGACTGGTGGTGGGGAGGTTTTGAAAGACAGAAAGAAAACACACACCTTTAGTAGAAACACTTAAAGTTAACACACCTGCGGGATGAAAAGCACATCCCTAAGCACGTGTGAGGAGCAAACCCACGTGGAAGCGGAACACACGTCAAAGCCCATCACAGTGAGGGGGCGGGGCCGAGGCAGCTGCACACAGCCCCCGGGCCCCTCAGCGCACCCTCACAGCTTCCCCTGGTCCTCAGCGGAGACCTGAGCTGCCAGCTGCGCAAAGTGCCCAGTGAGAGCTGGGCTGGAGAAGGGGTGCCTGCACCTGAGCCCCCAGGGCTGAAGCAGGCAGACATGGCCCTGCTGGCACAGGCAGGGAGCAATGGTCCCCGAGGGCGCCCCACTTGCAGAAGCACTGGGGAGGAGGGTACTGGGGCGGGCAGAGCCGTGAGGAGCCACAAGGTGCTGGACACAGGATGTGCCCAACCTGCACGGGCCTGCGGCTCAGACATCAGGGTGTGGTCCTGAGGGGCTTGAAGGCCCAGAAACGAGATGGGGGGACACCCGGAGAGCCGACTAGGGCCAGAGCCAGAGGAGCAGCAAGAGAGGAAAGCAGAACACCATCTCACACCAGCTGCCCCCGCCCCGAGGGAGACAGAGCCGGGCCCGCGCTGGCCGAGCCGGGCCCCCGCCCCGAGGGAGACAGAGCCGGGCCCGCGCTGGCCGAGCCTGCAGGGCACCCCCAGGGCAGACCAGAACCTCTCGGCCGGGGCCCAGGACCCCATCCCAGAGCCGGTGCCCCCAGGCAAGTCTCCCCAGGCCAACACTGTGGCCACCTGCTCACCTGCTGCCACGTGGGGCCCGTGGCCACGCTCCCCAGCTGCTTCCTCAGCTCTTCCAGCTCCTGCATGGAGATCTTGGAGGCTGCAGCAGGGGCGCCGAAGCTGGCGGTGCTGCTGGCCGCAGCGCTGGCCGCGAACTCTGCTCTCTCCTTGGCGTTCTGCTGCAGGTACTGAAGGGTCTGAGAGCACGGGGCCCCGGCGTCACGCTGGCCACACACCGCTGCCCCGCTGCCCTCCCGCAGCTCGGCCTGCGGGTCCTCCGGCTGCAGCCTGGCCGCCGCAGGCTGCACGCCACGAGCTGCCACGCCCCCAGGTCACCGGACAGGACCCCACACCCACCTCCCGTGGCTCGGCCTGTCCTCTGCAGGTGGCCGGCCTCCCTTGCTGTGTGAGACCACCTCCCTTCAAGGGTCCCGGCGTGGGGCTACCAGGTGCCCCTGAACAGACTCTGGGCCTCATGACTCGAGAGGAATCACTGACCAGCCCCGCACACCCTGGGGCCACACCTCACACTCTTCACGTGCACGTCTCAGTGTCACAAGTGACACACACTCAACTTAAGAGACAAAAACAGACTAGATGACGGCGGACACAGTCCCTCAGCCCCAGAGGCCACCGGTGACACTCCTTGTGCTGATCACCATCAGGACCCACTTCCGCTCGGGTGTACGTGAGCTATCTCAGTGCCACGGGCCTGAGGCTGAGGGACAACAAGGGGCCAGCCCCAAGGAACAGGAGAGAACACGGGCCAGGCAGAACACCGCCCACCCGGCCCCAAGCCCGGCACACACCTCCCTGTCCTCCGTGAGCTTTGACAGCAGGTACACCAGGGGGTCCAGGTTCCTCGTGTTCTTAGACTTCAGTTCATCGTATTTCTTCAGAAAGTCCTCAGGAGTACGAGAAAACTCTGCTATTTTAACCTGAAAAGCATATTCAGAGTGATTCAGACACTGTAACCAGGAGCTTTACAAGGCTGTGCAATAACCTCCCCCCAGAAAAGACTAGAATGAGGCTAGGGAGATGCAACAGTCATCCCTCTCTGAAGCAAAACCGAGAAGGGCCTGTGAGCCGTGCCGTCAGCTCCGCGGAGGCCCCGCACTTCACCCTGCTGAGCGGCGCACGCCACGCGCCTCTGTTCGTGGGTCATGCGCTCGTTCTTTACAGCTAACTCTGTGCCCGCTGGGACTCGCCACTGCACTCAGGCTCAGGAGTCACGTGCTCGCACTGGTCAACACGCCCCCTTTATCACGAAGTAGATGTAACTGTGTGTTTTCAAACTCTTCTACTCAGTTAAGTTTTCTGAGTCATCCTTGTACCGTCTTTAGGCTGTCAGAATAAATGAGCTCTCACAACGTTTTCTTTTAAACGTTCATATTTACTTACTCGGCTGCTCAGTCTTAGCTGAGGCAGGCGGAGTCTTCATTGTGGCTTATGGGGCCTGGTTCCCCGACCAGGGATTAGACTCCTCGCACTGGGAGTGCAGAGTCTTAGCCACTGGACCACCAGGACAGTGCCCATAGTGTTTTTAAAACAGACCTCAAAATTGTCTTTTACAGAAAACCTATGATTTTAAATTACACAGTATTTCAAATTTTAAAAATCCACTTTAAAATTATTTCCCCGTGGCTAAAACTGGGAGCTTGCTTTTCCACCCAGAAGAGAATCTGTGCCATGACGGGAACAGATACCAGGACCATCTGGGCCTCCAGACGGAGGTCAAGCTGCCAGCTCACTGCTCTCCAGGCCTTCACTCACTCGTCAGTGAACCCGGAGGGGAGAGGGGCCGTGAGGAGCCACCGGAGCAGAGCTGGGCAGAAACACGGTCCACAGAGAGCATTTGACATCAGACGGGCACCACTGTGGCCACCCAGTGAGGAGGGTGAATCTGTGCCCCACACAGTAGTGGGGGCGGGACCATCTCACCCAGCCCGGACCACCTCAGCCCACACAGCCCTGGGGGGTGGGACCACCTCACCCACACAGCTCTGGGGGACGGGACTACCTCACCCACACAGCCCTGGGGGACAAGACCACCTAAGCCCACACAGCCCTGGGGGACGGGACCACCTCACCCACACAGCCCTGGGGGACGGGCCCACCTCACCTACACAGCTCTGGGGGACGGGCCCACCTCACCCAGCGCAGCACTGGGGGTGGGACCACCTCCCCCACACAGCCCTGGGGGGCGGGACCACCTCACTGACACCACCCTGGGGGACGGGCCCACCTCACCCAGCGCAGGACTGGGGGACGGGCCCACCTCACCTACACAGCTCTGGGGGACGGGCCCACCTCACCCACACAGCCCTGGGAGGCGGGACCACCTCCCCCACACAGCCCTGGGGGGCGGGACCACCTCACCCACACCACCCTGGGGGACGGGCCCACCTCACCCAGCGCAGGACTGGGGGACGGGCCCACCTCACCTACACAGCTCTGGGGGGCGGGACCACCTCCCCCACACAGCCCTGGGGGGCGGGACCACCTCCCCCACACAGCCCTGGGGGGCGGGACCACCTTACTCACACCGCCCTGGGGGATGGGACCACCTCACCCAGCGCAGGACTGGGGGA
>SJYA01002912.1:274505-291299 GCA_006410615.1 Neotragus moschatus | reverse complement strand
ACACAGCCCTGGGGGACGGGACCACCTCACCCACACAGCCCTGGGGGACGGGCCCACCTCACCCACACAGCCCTGGGGGACGGGACCAGCTCACCCACACAGTTCTGGCGCGACACTCACCTTGGCGCTGTGTGCAGACACCGTGGTTGTGACATACGGGGTCCTGTTCTTCTGCAGCAGGTCGATGTAGACCTCGGCACCATCCCCTCCATGCACCCGCAACAGGCTGAGCAGCTCATTGACATCGTGGTGAATCCGAAATTCACTCATGATTTTGGCTCTGAGACATCACAACGTGATCCCCTAAATGTAAGAGATAAGCCGTTTATGAAAACAAATCCCTATAAATAAAAAACGTTTAAAGCAATCAAATTTGGCCAATGTCCGGTCTTGAGAAACCAAACTGTCACATGAGCCAGCCTGGTGGGCCGACAGCTTCCCAGGCAGACCCCACCACAGCCAGCACTGACCAGCCTGGTGGGCCGACAGCTTCCCGGGCAGACCCCATCACAGCCCACACTGACCAGCCTGGGGGGCCTCTTCCTGCGGAGGCCCTTCCACCCCCCTGCTGGTGGGGGCCATCTCAGCGGGCAGCTCTGGGGGAATCGGAGCCCTGACTCAGAGCCTTGGCAACTGCGGCCAGTGTCCAGGCTGCTCCCCGCTGGGGGCTGACGCACGCACAGAGAGCGGATGCCGGCTGAGCCTGGGCTTTCTCCCTCTGGGTGACTCCAGCCTCACACGGCCCTGGGCCAGCGCGGAGCTGCTCCCTCAGCTGGCAGCCAGCACCTTCTAGCCCCAGCTGTACAGACACAGCAGCCCCTGCCCTTCAGGGGTCCTGATCACACAGGGAGCTCTACACAGGCCTAAGCTACTTCCTGTCCTGGCTCCTGCCGCGAGGCCCCAGCTGCCGCTCTGGTAACCAAGATGCTGCCTCTGCTCGCCCCGGCCAGGTGTTCACACCCACCATGCACTGTAGCTGGGTGAGCTTCCCCTTCAGCTCCACCTGCCCTGTCAACCAGGTGTCCAAACTGCTCCTCACTGGTTATGTGACCTTCCAGGTCAAAACGGTGAATGCGGCCCCGCCAGGCAGACAGCAGTGGCCTGCATGGGGACTTCTGCTCTCCCGCTGACCATCGGTCCAGTCAGCCACTATCTTCAACACTGAGACGACGACGGGGAGCTAGATCCAAAGGACGGACACAAGCAGGCTCTCCGCGCTTCTCATGGACGTCTGGACAAACCTACGCAGGAGTCATAACTTGGGATCGTGAACCACAGGAGACCCTGGGGAATTACAGGCAAGGTCACTTCTGACTTTTATGAGGAGGTCTTTCGACAGATCTTCACAGGCTCCATGATCCTAAGAGGATTAGAACCACAGTGCCAACAGCTCCAGTGAGGACACACTGTGAGTGAAGCATGGGCTGGGGAGCCTCAGCACACATGCCACAGCACAAATGTTGGCTGTGACCAGAGAGAGAGAGAGAGAGACTCTAACACCAAGTGNGGGGCCCGGGCGGGCAGAGGTGCGAGCCCGCAGAGCTGTCTTCCGCAGGACGGGGACGTGCAGAGGCACCTCTACCTCCAAGATGTGATTACGCAGGTGGCTGCGGAGCCGGAGAAGCCCAGGTGAGCGCTGTGCCCTGCCTCCGGGCCCTTCTCGCCCACGCCTCACCCCTCCCTTTGCTCGCCCCGCCCTGGTGTCTGCCCCGGACCACCGACCAACCCAGCATGGCTGGCCTCTCCACCAGCTTCCTTATCCGTGAAGATGTATTTCTAGCGAAGGCAGGGCTTGGGACTGCAAGAGAAAATGCGAAACTTTATCAGCTTTATCCAAAGCCACTTAAGGGGAGTGGTGACAGGGAGCCTGACGTCCTGTCCTCCGAGGAATTGCATCCCCACCAAGCGTTTTTCTGCCAGGGTGCCTGAGTTCACCTGTCAGGTGGCCGGCTGCTGCCAGGCGTTCGACGCCCTGGAGGACTATGAGCACCACTACCACACTCTGCACAGAAACGTCTGCTCCTATTGCAAGCGGGCCTTCCCCTCCGGTCACCTGCTGGACACCCACATCCAGGAGTGGCACGACTCACTGTTTCAGATCCTGGCCGAGCGGCAGGACATGGTGAGTGATGCTCACCCACTGAGGCCAAGGGCAGTCATCACGGGGCTTGTCCCCGAGCCGTGTGCCTCATGGTGCTGGAGCCTGGGGTCCAGACTGAGTGAGGCAGTGGTCCTAGGGGCAGGGTGGTGACACTGTTTCTGCTGTAGTACCAGTGCCTGGTGGAGGGCTGCATGGAGAAGTTCAGGACCAGCAGAGACCGGAAGCAGCACCTGGTGGCTCATCACCTCTACCCTGCAGACTTCCGCTTTGATAAACCGAGGAAGGGCAGCCGGTGCGTGGAGCTCGAGGAAGCCGCCTGCTGAGCCCAGCAGGCCTGGGAGCGCGCGGCGCCTTCGTGCGGCACCCGTCACCCAGTGTCACGTGAAGTTGTGCGTTAACCCTGCGAGGCAGGAGTTATTAACCGAGAGGGCTGAGCAGGTGGAGGTGGTTTTGTACGTGGCCACTGTCTGCAAGGAGGACAAGAAGGGGGGGAGCTGCCTTCCCGGGTCTGTGTAGCTGGTGCCCGGGGTGCCGTCACGGAGTCTGCTGGGGGTCCCTCTGGGCTCACGCTTCACCTCTGCCCCCGCCCCCCCATCACCTCTCCTCCATCCTCACATGGGCCTTGGGGGGTTTGTCCCAGGCCATGAGCCATTTCCCACACATGGAGCCCTTTGGCTTTTTATTTGTCAGTATTTCACAAGCTTGGCAACAGAGCTGTGTGGTATCCCTCAGCACGCACTGTGGGAAGTGCCCCGGGAGCTGCCCTACAGTTCCTGTTTTCTTTGCCTTTTCATTAACTGATCTTCTCAGAGGAAGCTTTGTAACCATGTAAAGATTGCATTGATTGAAATCATTTTAGACTAAATTGTTGTCCCCAGTTAGGACTTTGCTGTTCAAAGTAGAATAATCAGGAGAACCCACTTCAATATGGGAGATTTTTCTAAGACCTTGAATATAATATAACTCCTTCCTTTCCAAGGAATCATTTTAAGAAGAAAGTCATGCAGTGCTGGACTGAGACCATGGTGTTAAGGAGGAGAAGCTCAGTATCGTGTGACTGGCTTTAGTGAATTTCTCACCTAATTGTTGTGGAAAGACGCTTGGTAACACTCATAGTCATTTCCACATGACACCATAAAGGTAGTAGTCTAAAAGACAAAGTGTGGCTGTTACACCTAAATTCATAAACATGGTGTGTGTCATATTAACAGTGACCTCTCTTTGTCCTGGAATTCCAGTAGCCTGGAATTACTCTGACAAAACAGCCATAAACAGCCAAAACAGCTTTACGAGTTCACCGCTGGGGGAAGGTTGGGCTGCAGGAGCTGACCCCAGGAGAGTGCTCAGCCTCTGTCTTCCCCAGCCCAGCCTCGCAGGTGTCCACAGAAGCCATGGGGGAGGACCTGGCACCCACTGAAGGAGACGCCATGGAAGTCTGCTCTGAACACGCAGCGGCCCACCCAGAACCTCCAAGAGAGAGGCGAGTCTACGGCCACAGGTCAGTACCTGGCCCCTTTCTGAACCAGGTTCTGAACTTCTGCTTCTGGAGAATTCTGGGTTTGACGCTGAGCGTCCCCACTGAGAGAAGCCGCACTGAGTTGAAGTGTTGGCTTCTGGGGGAGATGAAAAGCCTGACCACCCACTGCCCTCGGATGACCTGGAGCCCTGGGGGCACAGCCTCCTCTGACCGTGGTCTAGGTGGGGATGGAAGGACGCAGGATGCGACTGCCCAGGTTACAATCTACTACCTGTCTTTCTACTGCTAATGGTGTTTTTGTTGGATTAATTTGCTTTCAAGCCTAATTTGGGGGTCAATGTTGGAGAAATGGAAAAAAACAGCTAACAAGTCCACCCTGTCTGAGGGAGGACCTGGAGACCCCCTGCGGCCTGCTCGCGGGTGTGGTCACTCTGGCCTGAGAGTGAGCCGGGCCGGTGGGAGAGCAGGGCAGCGGGCACGGGGCGGAGCGCGGCCACGGTGGCCTCGCTGGACGCAAGGAGTGCCCCCCTGAAGAGCCCGTGGCTGCCCCGCGGTTAGCTGGGGAGGAGGAAGCATCAGCACGCAAGTCAGGCCCCGGGAGACTGCTGCTGCGTTGAGCCATCTGTGGGCAAAGCCGCAGCGGTTTCGTGTGGACGTTTTTCCATTTCAGGATACCGTCGACCATCTGTTTTGGGCAGGGTGCCTCTCGAGGATTTAAAAGCACCAAGAAGAGAAGCAAGCACCCGTGAGGGCGGAGCGTGGCCCACCGCCTTGCTCATCCCGGGCGTGAATAGCCAGCTGACTGGGGCCGTGGGGCATGCGTGGGTTCTGGACGGGACCGTGTGGGTAACCGGGGTGCGAGAAGCAGCCGCCACCCCGCACAACACCTTTCAGAGACACGTAGGGTAAACGATTTTCCTTGAGCGCTGCAGATAGCTTGAGGTGGGCGCGCAGAGTAAAGGGCCTTTGTTTGCACGGAGTAAAAGGACATCCTTCTGTGCTGGGTGACAGGGTATTGTCCTCGGTGGCCACTTCTTAGAGGGGGCGACGTGGTGGCAGGTCCCTGGGGCTCTTCCTGGTTTGGAGGAGATGCCCTCGGTCCTGGTGCCTGCGTTGGGGGGAAGCAGGGAGACTCCGCCTTGGGCGGGGCTGCGAGGCCTGTGGAACCAGAGGGGCATGGCCGGGCTTCAGGGCGCAGGTGGGCCGCTCGCCCCGGTGTGGCAATGCAGGCCCGCCACACTGGGCTTGGGAGCGGAGCCCGTCCCCCTGCGGGGCCCGCTGGGCGCTGGGGTCTGGGGTCTGGCCGGCTCAGCAGGGGCTGGTCTCTGGCCCCTCTGAGCCCCGGCAGAACTGCGGTTGTCAGCCCGAAGGTGGCTCGTCTCCTCCGTGCTGTTCCCAGCGGTAGTGAGGTCGCTCACCACCCTGCCTGCACCACGGGGGTGTTCTGCACAGGGGCTGCCCGTGCTCGGCTCCTGCTCCTTCTGGAGCCCCAGAGACGCTCCGACGCCCTCCCTCTGCCCTCCAGCAGCCCTTCCGTTTCCTGTCCCTCATCTGTCTTTGCTGCGTTCCGGGTAGTTGCTCGAGATCCATTTTTCAGTTCCCGAATTTTCCTATCACCTGTATCAGGTGTGCTGTTGAGCTCATTCACAGGGTTTAATTTCCAAAGTTATGATTTTCAGCTCTTTTAAGTGCCATGTTGTTTTTCTAATTTGCGGGACTTTTATAGCTTTTGTTAATCTTACCTTCAACTCATTCTTTCTTAACGTATCGAACTTACGGTGCACTCTGACTGATAACACCAGTATCTGAAGTCTGTGGGTCTGATCCCACTATCCTTTTTTCTGTTGCTTCACTCATGCTGACTTCTGTCCTGGTGAATTTTATGATATTTGGCTGTGAGTTTTTATTTCTTGGAATTTACTGCTGGAGTTGCTCTGACATGTCTAGGTTCTGGCTGAAGAAATGACTGTTTCTGCCATGTGACGGCAGATCTATGATCTAGGACCACTTTAAAATAAATTATAGAAAAATAGATCGTTAAAGACTATCAGGGATGATTTTCACTCCGGTTCACTTTTCCACCCAGGCCCTTTCTGTGTTGCCTTTACACAACCGTAGCCAAAGTAGAACATCTGAGGGATAGAAACTGACCCCTCATTTCACTCAGAGAAACAGAAGTAAAAATACACACAGGCCCATTCTTCTGCATGCAGTTGACAAAACCCAAAGGTTAGATGGCACAGCCTTCTGTGTGTGAAGTGGGGGCACCGTCATCCCACATGTGGCCAGTGGGGGTGCTCCATGCTGCAACGCCCTCAGAAGGGGGATTTCCCAATATCTAACGTGGAAGAAGCAAGAGAGTTCCAGAAAAACATCTGTTTCTGCTTTATTGACTATGTCAAAGCCTTTGATTGTGTGGATCACAATAAACTGTGGGAAATTCTGAGAGAGATTGGAATACCAGACCACCTGACCTGCCTCNGCAGCAATTATTGGCACAACAAATGAAAAACCCTTCACCAACATAATTCCTAACCAACCCACTATACTAATAATTTCTAACTACCCAAAAGAATCTGCCTTTAGTAAGTCTAAAACATCTCATGCCTCTCACGGTTGGGAGGCTGTAAACAATCACATGTGGCCGGACGCACCTATACAAGCAGGCTAGATAACCTTCAGAGGAATTCCTAAGTTGAAACACTCGTCACGCCCAGGAATTTTTACTTGACTTGGATCTGTAAGCTAACTCCTTCTCCGAGACTGGTAATGGGGGTCAGCCCCCTGTAAAGTCAGAGGTATAGGTGAGACCATGAAACAGTAAAGTAGGTAGACTCTGGTTTGGGGGGGGTAGATGCTCGGGGACACGGGGTTTCCTGAGGCTCGATCCTACCGTTGCGTATGCCGAAGCCTCCTTCCTCATGACCTTTGCCATGGGTGGAGTTCCTCACGCTGGCTCCCAGCACCCATGGACTACAGCACGCCAGACTTCCCTGTTCATCACCAGCTCCCGGAGCTTGCTCAGACTCACGTGGCGTAGTGTTGGTGATACAACCCGACGACCTCACGCTCTGCAGTCCCCTTTCATCCTGCCTGCTATCTCTCCCAGCATCAAGATCTTTTTCTATGACTCAGCTCTAAGCATCAGGTGGCCAAAGTATTGGAGTTTCAGCTTCAGCATCACTCCTTCCAATGAATATTCAGGGCTGATTTTGTTTTCCATTGACTGGTTTGATCTCCTTGCAGGCCAAGGGACTCAAGTCTTTTCCAACACCACAGTTCAAAAACATCAATTCTTTGGCACTCAGCCTTCTTTATCGTCCAACTCTCACATCCACACGTGACGACTAGAAAAACCATAGCTTTGACTAGACGGACCTTTGTCGGCAAAGTGATGTCTCTGCTTTTTAGTATGCTGTCTAGGTTTTCATAACTTCTTCCAAGGAGCAAGTATCTTAATCTCATGGCTGCAGTCACCATCTGCAGGACTTTGCAGCCCAAGAAAATTAAGTCTCACTGTTTGCATTGTTTCCCCATCTAATTGCCATAAAGTGATGGGACCAGATGCCATGATCTTCGTTTTTTTGAATGTTGACTGTTAAGCCAGCTTTTTCATTCTCCTCTTTCACCTTCATCAAGACATTCTTTAGTTCCTCTTCACTTTCTGCCATGAGGGTGGTGTCATCTGCTTATCTGAGGTTACTGATATTTCTCCCGGTGATCTTGATTCCAGCTTGTGCTTCATCCAGCCTGGCATTTCGCATAATGTACTCTGCATAGAAGTTAAATAAGCAGGGTGACAATATACAGCCTTGATGTACTCTTCTCCCAGTTTGGAACCAGTCTGTTGTTCCATGTCTGGTTCTAACTGTTGCTTCTTGACCTGCGTACAGATTTCTCAGGATGCAGGTCAGGTGGTCTGGTATTCCCATCTCTTGAAGAATTTTCCACAGTTTGTTGTGATCCGCACAATCAAAAGCTTTCGCATGGTCAATAAAGCAGAAGTAGATGTTTTCTCAACAATAGAATGGGAAAGACTAGAGATCTCTTCAAGAAAATTAGAGATACCAAGGGGATATTTCATGCAAACATGGGCACAATAAAGTACAGAAATGGTATGGACCTAACAGAAGCAGAAGATATTAAGAAGAGGTGGCAAGAATACACAGAGCTATACCAAAAATATCTTCATGACACAGATAAACACGATGGTGTGATCACTCACCTAGAGCCAGACGTCCTGGATTGTGAGGTCAAGTGAACCTTAGGAAGCCTCACTGCGAACAAAGCTCGTGGAGGTGACAGAATTCATAGCTGAGCTGTTTCAAACNATATTAAGAAGAGGTGGCAAGAATACACAGAGCTATACCAAAAATATCTTCATGACACAGATAAACACGATGGTGTGATCACTCACCTAGAGCCAGACGTCCTGGATTGTGAGGTCAAGTGAACCTTAGGAAGCCTCACTGCGAACAAAGCTCGTGGAGGTGACAGAATTCATAGCTGAGCTGTTTCAAACCCTAAAAGATGATGCTGTGAAAGTGCTGCACTCAACATGCCAAAATACTTGGAAAACTCAGCAGTGGCCACAGGACTGGAGAAAGTCAGTGTTCATTCCAATCCCAAAGAA
Source organism: Neotragus moschatus (assembly GCA_006410615.1). NCBI lineage: Eukaryota > Metazoa > Chordata > Mammalia > Artiodactyla > Bovidae > Neotragus > Neotragus moschatus. The sequence continues at coordinate 283,088 of SJYA01002912.1, read as the reverse complement.
AGGCAATGCCAAAGAACGTCCAAACTATTGCACTCACTTCACAACTCGTTGCACTCAGCTCACATGCTAGTCAAGTAATGCTCAAGGTTCTCCAAGCCAGGCTTCAGCAATACGTGAACCGTGAACTTCCAGATGTTCAGGTTGGTTTTAGAAAAGGCAGAGGAACCAGAGATCAAATCGCCAACAACCGCTGGATCATGGAAAAAGCGAAGGAGTTCCAGAAAAACATCCATTTCAGCAATTAGTGGAGTTTAACCGTGGGGTGTGGCCCCAGGGCTGTGTGTCCCTCAGCACAGCACTCACCGCTGGCGAGGGTTGGGGGCAGCAGGGTGTGTGTGCAGCAGACAGTCTCCACTGAAATAATCCAACCAGTCACCAGAAAAACAAGTAATAAGGCCCAGGTGAATAACCTCAGACACACAGACGACACCACCCTTATGGCAGAAAGTGAAGAGGAGCTCAGAAAGTGACAGCGGAGAGTGAAAAAGTTGGCTTAAAGCTCAACATTTAGGAAACTAAGGTCATGGCATCTGGTCCCATCACTTTATGGGAAATAGATGGAGAAACAGTGGAAACTGTCAGACTGTATTCTTTGGGCTCCAAAGTTACTGCAGATGGTGATTGCAGCCATGAAATTAAAAGACGCTTACTCCTTGGAAGAAAAGTTATGACCCACCTAGATAGCATATTGAAAAGCAGAGACATTACAACAAAGGTCCGTCTAGTCAAGGCTGTGGTTTTTCCAGCGGTCGTGTATGGATGGGAGAGTTGGACTGTGAAGAAAGCTGAGTGCCAAGGAATTGATGCTTTTGAGCTGTGGTGTTGGAGAAGACTCTTGAGAGTCCCTTGGACTGCAAGGAGAGCCAACCAGCCCATCCTGAAGGGGACCAGCCCTGGGTGTTCACTGGAAGGACTAGTGCTGTGGCTGAAGTTCCAGTACTTTGGCCACATCGTGCGAAGGGCTGACTTGCCGGAAAAGACCCTGATGCTGGGAGGGACTGGGGGCGGGAGGAGAAGGGGACACAGAGGACGAGATGGCTGGACGGCATCACCGACTCGATGCACATGAGTTTGGCTGAACTCTGGGAGATGGTGATGGACAGGGAGGCCTGGTGTGCTGCGATTCACGGGGTCGCAGAGAGTCGGACACGACTGAGCGACTGAACTGAACTGAGACCACTCTAATGACAGAAAGTGAAGAGGAACTAATGAGCATTTGATGAGGGTGAAATAGGAGAGTGAAAAGGCCGGCTTAAAAGTCAACGTTCAAAAAACTAAGATCATGGCATCCGGTCCCGTCGCTTCATGGCAAATACATGGGGAAACAGTGACAGGTTTTATTTTCCTGGGCTCCAAAATCACTGTTGACAGGCACTGCAGCCATGAAATTAAAAGATGCCTTATCTTTGGAGGAAAAGCTATGACAAACCTAGACAGCATATTAAAAAGCAGAGACATCATTACTGACAAAGATTTGTATAGTCAAATCTATAGTTTTTCCAGGAGTCATGGATGCATGTTGGACGATAAATGAGGCCGAGTGCCAAAGAATTGATGCACTCACACTGTGGTGCTGGGGAAGACTCTGGAGAGTCCCTTGGAAAGCAAGGAGTTCAAACTAGTCAACCCGGAAGGAAATCAACCCTGAATATTCACTGGAAGAACTGATACTGAAGCTGAAACTCCAACACTTTGGCCACCCAATGGGAAGAACCGACCCGTTAGAAAAGACCCTGATGTTGGGAAGGATTGAGGGCAAGAGGAAAGGGAAGCACCGAGGACACGGTGGTTGGATGGCATCACCGACTCAATGGACGTGAGTCTGAGGAATCTCCGGGAGATAGTGAAGGACAGGGAAGCTTGTGTGCTGCAGTTCGTGGGGTCACAAAGATTTGGGTGCAACTTAGTGACCGAGGAACAAATACCGTGACAGCTATAGAACACTGTTCGGATAAGTAAGACCTAAATAATTAGAGACGTGTCTCATGCATGATCAACTTAACACTGTTAAAATGGCAATGCTCCCTGAAATATCCCCTACTTTATAGGTTCAGCGCACTCGCTATCAGAAACCGAGTGGACGTCTTTGCAGAAACTGACAATCTGATTCCACAATTCACATGGGATTGCAGGGGCCCCCCAGTAGGTCATTCTTGTTCTTGAAAGAAGAGCAAAATAGGAAGGTTTCAAAGCTTACTACAAAAAAAAAAAACCCAAACAACTTCCTGCAAAGCAACTGTAATCCAGACACTGGTCCTGGCAGAGGCTGAGTACACAGATGAATGGAAGAGACTGCAAGTCCAGATGAACCCACACGCCTAAGGTCAAGCGATGTTTGAGGACAATGGAGACGAGAAGTCCTGTCAGCAAGGGGTGCTGGGATAGCTGTATAACCACACGCAGAAGCATCAGGGTGGATACTTACCTTACAGAATATTAAAAAATGGAGCAAACGTCTAAATGTAAGAAATGTAGCTATAAAACACTTGGGTAAAAGCCACAGTGAATCTTCATGATTGTGGATTTGGCGAAAGATTCTTACGTATGACACCACAAGCAGAAGCGAGGACTTCCCTGGTGATCCGGTGGCTAAAGACTCCTTGCTCCCAGTGCAGGCTGCCCCGGGCTGGTCCTGCAACTCAGAGTTTGCATGCCACGACTGGAAGTCCCACAGGCTGCAACTAAAACCCAGCCCGGCCAAATCAATTTTCTCTAAGTGCAAGCAACAAAATTAAAACTAGCTACAATGGATTTAATCAAATTAAAATATTTTGTACTTCAAAGGACACTGTCAAGAAAGTGGAAAGACAACCACATAATGGAAGAAAATATTTGCAAATTCTGTATCTGATGAGGACTTAATATCCTGAGCACATAAAGAATGTTACAAACGCTCAACACAAAAGAAAACCCAACTGAAAACTAAGCAAAGGACTCAGGCAGATGTTTTTCTAAAGAAAATACATAAATGGCAAATAAGCACATGATGGTGTCACTAGTAAACACGGATCAAAGCCTGAGGCTTCACATTCACTCGGCTGGCTGCAATCGGAATGTCAGATAGAAGCAAGTGTTGGACACGATAGGGAGAAACTGGACTTTCCGCTGTAATTTACCATGTTAACAGATTCAAGGGGGAAGCAACTGATCACTCAAATATATGCCAAAAAAGCACTTAACAAAGTGCAACCTCCACTGATATTAAGGCATCCTATTAACTAGTTGGAAACGTAGGGCACCTGAAAAGCCACTGCACACGTCATGCTTACGGTGAAATGTTAAAAGCATGTGCTCTAAAAAGCAAGAGTAAGACAACGATGCCCCTCCTGGAAACTTCTGTCCACACTCACACTGCAGGCTCTAGCCAGCCCGTAAGGCAGGAGAAAACTGAGCAATGTGTACCGCTGCGTTTCATTTCAGTTCCGTTTAACGGAAATTAATCCTGCCGCCTTCGGGTCCTGGGCGCTGCCCCCGGCCTCTGGGTGCAGTATCCGCCACCCCACGTGGTGGGCACAGGGACTCACTGAGGGTGGGCGTGAGCACACAGCTCCTCATTCCACAAATTTTCAAAGTCAACCTGGAAAAACAGTGACATCATTCCCTGAATGTTCAAAGAAATGGTGCAGCTGTTTGGTGTGGTTTTTAAAAACACACGCTTCATACCTGCTGAGACATTTCCTGTCCACGTTTTACTGCCTCTGAAATGTTGCGTCTTATCATCATGGGCCACGCTGGTTACTGTGTTGTGTGGTTATTCTTCCTAATGGTCTAATTGATGGAAACACAGCACAACATGTATAATATCAGAAATAGCAAGACTGTGTATTTAGTTAATGAAAAAACACGTGTTTAAAAGTCAAATGAAAGTTCCAGAGCTCTGGGCCATCTGGGGAGCACTACATACTGTCACGCCAGGGACACACGTGCGGTGCGGTCACTCAGAACCACTTCTGAGGGCATGCGCGGCGCTGGCCAGGAGGCCAGCAGAGAACCTCCCTTTGCCCACTGCTGGCTGAGTCCAGAAGCGTGCGGCCTCGGGTGATGCAGAAATGGCCTCACTCTTTACAGGGTGATTATTTTAGACTTCCAGCCTATCGGGATGAACTATCACCTTGGTAGTGTTTTCCTGTAATGAAATGTTTCATACTCACAAAAGCAAATGTAAAGTCGCCTGCATGTCCTGGCAAGGACAGTAGAGCCCCCAGCCCCAAGCCCAGCTCAGGAAGTGCCCAGAGTTGGAGGAGTCCCTCAAGGAGGCCTCTGTCCTGGCAACTGCTGTCTGTGATCATTCGAGACCCACGGCCGAATGATCCGTGGTGCAGTCCCTCCCCCGGAAGTCCTGAAGCAAGACTGAGCCAGCCCACCCTCTGAGGGGTCCACAGGCACAGTGCCTGCGGCCTGGGGTCCGTGCCTGGAGTGGGCGGGGGCGTCCCCCCAGACACAGAGTAGGCCAGGCTCGTGCAGGGCCAGCAGGGGCCCTGTAGCTGACCGGGTGCCAGGAGGAGCCTGGGGCCCAGCCCGACCCCACCCAGGCAGCAGAGGTGACACTGGACTCCGGCTTGGTGAGCAGGTCACGATCTGGGGTCCTCCACAGTCCCGCTTCCGCGCTCTGCACTTCCAGGGGTCGCCCGGTGTCCACACCTTTGCACAACTCTGCCACCCTCTGTCTCTGGATGAGGGGCCTCTGTACCTCCAGAGGCACGGTCTGCCCTGAACTGCCCTGCCCCTCTGTCCGGGGGCGCCCCACGGGAGGGCGCCGGTAGGCGGCGAGGGGGCAGGGCGCTGGAGCTCGGGGCCTTCCACGCAGGGTCATGACGAGTGAATCCTCCCACATTGGCTCCAGTGGGCTCCTGGCCGCTCAAGGGCTTGGAGACACAGTGGCTGAGGAGATGGCCACAGTCCCTGGGCCCCGAGACCTGGCCCAGAGCATTCAGGGGTCCAAGAAGTCCATGGGCGAACTGGCTTCTCCCGTCCTAAGCAGGACCCTATTCTAGAACCAAGGAACAGTCTTGGTAAATCTGCCTCAGCCTTGCCCAGCAAGAGCACCCGGCTGGTGGGCTCTGGGCCCCACAGAGCCTCAGTCACCCTCTGATAGTCTGGCTGCCAAGCCCTGAATCAGACAAAAGACGCCGACCACCTCTGTGGGGACCTGAGTGGTGAGGCTCCCTAGGGGGGTCTTGGTAAGAACCAGATATGGAGACGGAGCAAACCAGCGTGGCTGGCTCCTCCCCAAGCCCGGGCTGCCCGGTCTCTGTGGTGCGGAGAAAAGGATGAAGTATTGACCAGCCCTGGAAAGCAGCAAGTGCGCTTCTGTGGGGGCCTGAGCAGACAGAACCCTCTCCGTGGCCGCTCTCCGGCCCCCTGGCCCCTCCGCCAAGCTCACTTGGTGCAGGGACCCTGCCCGCCTCCTCCACCACATTTCCAGACCACCCCTTGAAAGTCGTGAGGAGTTGGGTTGAGTTTAAACAGCACGGGCTCAGGACATGCTGGTCCACGTCGGAGGAGAGATGGGCGGCAGCTGGCGTCCTCCTCCTGCCACCAGGCCTTCATCTCCAGCAGCAGGGCTTCCAGAACTCTGTGAGCTTCTCTCTCAAGTCCTGACTTTGCATTTTCCAGGAAACTGAGGGAGAACGACTGCTAAACAGAAGTTAATGCCTCGCCATCCTTGCTTCCTACTGCCTGCCCAATAGAACCCCATCTCCTTCCTCTTCTCCAGGCGGCAGGACCCCAACTCTGCGGTCCCCAGGGGGAAAGGGCCAGGAATTCCTTCCCCTGTGGGCCCCCAGCGGCCCCATGCCCCCGCAGCCCAGGCGGTCTGCAGCCCGGGTCCCCTCTCCAGCTCCAAGGGTCAGCTCGTCTTCTCACCCTGCACCTCAGCTCCCGATTCCTAAACTAACTCAGCACGTTGTCCAGAGGTAGTGGTAGGCTAAGGATCAAGTCTCCGGCCGCCAGCCGTGCCGGAAGTGTGGGCGCCCTGCGCATCACACACGTTCCCATAGACAGCACCTCGCCTCTGGTGGAGTAGAGAAAACAAATGAGCGTGGGGAAAATGCCCTAAAATACGCGTGGACGTTTCCAAGCGGCCACGACGCTGAGGAAGTTCGTTAGTGAAAGCAACAGGTCAGTTTCTCTTTAGCAACCCCGGCGCCAAACTACCATTGTCTGTCTTTGCTCGGAATAGGCTTCCGGCGGCCGAAGCCAGAAACAACGCACTAGGCTTCCAAGCCCCGCGGCTGCTGGAGGCGGAGCCTCAGAATGCTTTGCTGGCTGCCTGTACACAAGGAGAAGCCCTATTTCTGTCCATTTCGAAACTAGGTCACTGATTTTCAGGAAAATCTGTACAAACATGACTTTTTAAAAAGCTTTCTAATATCCGTAAGATACCCAGAGATAGGTCTGTGCATCTATTACACTATTAACAACAACAAAACACAAAAACCTTAAAAACGAGTCAAGAAGAGGACCCCAGACGCCCGCTCCGCACCAGCGGGATCCTCGCTCCTTCCCGGGGACCGAGGTCCACCGGCCCCGCCCCGCCCCCCCCCCGCCCTTCCNGTGGTGGGGAGCGGGGGTCCCGAGCGCCAGGCTTCCCCAGGGGGACCCTCCGAGCCTCAGCGCCTCCTCGTCTGGTTCTCAGCTGCCCGCCGACTCGGGATGCAGGGGCCCTGTGGCAGGGGCAGAGGGGGCTAGATCACAGGGTCTTCCCGAGCTGACCTGGCCCTCGAGACCCCCACCCTGCTCCCCCAAGTGGGGTGGAGTCCGAGCTGGAGGACCCGGAGGCCATGAGGTCACAGCCTGCCTTGGGCCTGCGGGGTTCAGGGCTGCTTGCTGGGACCCGCACGGGGCCCTGGGCGCACGGGGACAGCTGCAGGACTGAGTCCTGGGAGGAGGTGCTTTTGGGGACAAGCAGGCAGACCCGTGAGGGCGGCCCCGGCTCACCTCTGGCTCCCGGACGGGCGTGGCAGGGCCTCAGTGGGAGGATGTGTGCAGAGCAGACGCAGGCCAGGGCCCTGCACGCGTGACCCCTCCCGGGGCACCGCTGGAGGCCACCGCACAGCCCCAGCACCCTCCCACAGCCACGGCGGCCGGAGGCTGCAGGCCTCGACCTCCAGTAAGCTTCCCTGAGGCCCACTCCTGGCTCCTCAACACCGGGTCTTCGTGCAAGGGTGGGTGCGGAAAGCAGGAACTCCACGGGGGCTCCTTCAGAAGGACACTGACCCCCGCCTGGGGGTTCCACCAGTGGCCTTGTCGCTTCCCCAAAGCCCCACCTCCTTAGACCATCACCACGGGGTAGGATCTCAGCACGGGAAGTCTCGGAGGGCACAGACATCCAGGCCCCCCTGCCGATGGACACGTGAAGCACCGGGGACTGAAGGCGGTGGCTCCGTGAGCCCCAGCCCTTTCGGGGCCAGATGTCCTGTGGACGTGTCCAGAGGCCCTGAGTGGGCGCCGCCGAGGGCAGACCCCCAGGGTGTGCTGGAGCAGGGTCCCCGTCGCTGGGGTTCAGTGGAGACCCGAAGGCAGGCTCCAGCGTGGGAGGGGCTCAGGGCCCCCGTGGGAGGGGCTCAGGGTCCCCCCGGAGGCTGTGTCCTCGGGACGGATGAGGGGCGCCTGTGACTTCCTCTGGTGGGTCCCGAGTTGGAGGGGGAGGGTGGCCGTCACTGACCGCACCCTGGCAGGTTTGGGTGGCTGGTGGCTTCCCGGGCGGACCGCGGCCAGCTGTGTCTGCGGTTCCACCTCCGCAGAGGGTCGGCCGTTGTCCGTCTGCACAGTCAGCCCGTCCGTCTCCACCTCCTGCAGCCTAAGGGTGCTTTTCTTCTCAGGGACCAGAGCAGACCCGGGGCAGCACGCATGGGTTCCTGCGCCGGGGAGGAGGGCGTGGCCCCGGCCATCCCCCCGCTGAGGCCCGGCGATCAGTTCCACCTGTTTGTGAGCTACAGCAGCGTGGACGCCGTGTGGACCCACGAGCTCACTGGCCGCCTGGAGGCCGAGCTCCCGGGGCTGAGGGTGTGCCTGCACGAGCGGGACTTCACGCCCGGCAGGAACGTGCTGGAGAACATGGCGGGCTGCATCCAGCAGAGCCAGAAGGTGCTACTGGTGCTGAGCGAGGACTTTGTGCAGAGCCGCTGGTGCCTCCTGGAGGCCGACCTGTCGCTCGTGGGCTCCTGCCTGGAGAGGAAGCCGGTCCTCCCCGTCCTGCTGCGGCCCTGCCGGGTCCCGCTGCACCTCAGCCACCTGACCTACCTGGAGGCCACGGACGGCCGCTTCTTCCAGAAGCTGGTGCAGCTCCTGTGCACCCCCAGCCAGCGCCTGGCGCTTCCCCCGGCCCTGCGCTCGGCCCCTGCCCTCTACAGCGGGAAGGCCCTGCTGACCCTGGACTGCATCAACAGGGACAGCCTGCCCTCGTGGGAGGTGGGCAGCTTCAGCACGCTGGCCGTGCCGGACCCTCTGAAGCAGGTGCTGGAGGACCCCGAGCTGTACAAGCAGGCCGTGGGCATCCTGAACGGCGTGCGCTCGCCCCGCTGCTGCCTGCGTTACCTGGGCTGCAGAGTCACCCTCGCCATACTCCTGATTCTCCTCTCT
>SJYA01002912.1:220910-274406 GCA_006410615.1 Neotragus moschatus | reverse complement strand
CCCCCGTCCTCTCCGCCTGCCACTCCTGCTCCTTGTGGGAGTCCCAGCCCCCCAGATGGCCCACCCCCATGTGCCCTGTGACTCCCACGCTCCATGCAGCCCGAGCTTGGGTTTATTCACCAGCAGCCTCTTTCTGGAGCTCTTCGTTACTTCCTGCCTCTCCAATAGGGTCGCCAGATAAAATATAGGCCGCCCAGTTAAATTTGAATTTCAGATAGACAATGAATAACTTTTTAGTATAAGTGTGTCCCGTGTTACACGTTACATGTACTACATATTACACGTTACACGGAATGTTACGAGAAGCAAAAGCATCTGCTGCTGTCTGAAAGCCGGGTCTGGCCTGGTGCCCGGTACTTCACTTGGTACGTCCGGCCACCCGACTCACCGGCTTCTGTCTGGGATTGCTTTCTGTTGGTTGCCACTCTTAGACTGCCTCCTGGAGCCGGGGGCCAGCAGAAGACTGCGGTGTGCGAGTCTGGGCAGTCACCAGTCAGAGGCACTATCACCTGCATGGCTGTGCGGCTCAGAGCGAGTCGGGCGGGCAGGAAGGGACTACAGTCTTGTGGCAGGACTTACCCGGTTTGTCCTGAGGCGGTTAGCCTGGCCGGCCACAACCTGTCCCAGCCCTGGTGTAAGGAGCATCAGGGCTAACGTGGGCTCTCTCAATGTCCAGCTGATATGGGCATCTGTTGGGTGGCTGGTGACTCTGTGTCTGCCTCTGGACAGGACAAGGAGTGCCGTCCACCATGGTGAAGCTGAACTGCAGCTTCTCTGGGAAGACAGGCTCTGGGGATGGGGGTACCATGGACAGCGTCCCTCTGATCAGCCCCCTGGACGTCAGCCAGCTCCAGCCATCGTTTGCTGACCAGGTGAGGGGCCCTTCCCAGCCTGCCCTTGAAACAAAGGACGGTGGGCCAGGCAGCTTTAGGTATGGCCTCCTCCAAGACAGTGCACCCAGTAGGGGAAGGGCCAGGCTGAGCCCGCCACGTGACCTGGTCAGCTCCCCACCCAGAACCACCCTTTCCTCGGAGGGGCTCTTTCCATGGTCTGGCCAGGTCCTGGGCTGCCTCAGCCCCAGCAGACTTCCAGCATCTCTTTGGCCTCAGCTGGTAGCCACCAGATCCCCACCACTGGCACCCACACTGCAGGCCCACTGACCTCTGGCCCCCTCCCTCTCAGCCCTCCTAGTTCAGGGCCCCCTTGCATCGTCCCTTCCCACAGGTGGTCATTAAGACGCAGACGGAATACCAGCTGTCCTCCGGGGACCCGTCGACAAAGTTCTCCGACCTGGAGGGCCAGAAGCTGAGCGGCGGCCCGGAGGATGTGCGCAGCAGGGTAAGCGCCCGGCCTGTCCCTGGGGGTCAGCGGGGGGAGCGGACAGGCACTGCCAGCTGTGGGCACCCAGATTCGGGGCTGGGTGGGTGGGCTGGGGCTCCTTGGTTAGCGTCCTGCTCTCAGGAGTTGGACGGGGAGCCACCCCATCATAGGTGGGTCAGTCGTGGCCAGGACCAGGTTCCTGCTGGGGAGGCCGCTGCTGTAAAGCCAGGGGGAGCCACCGCCCTCAGCGGAGCTCCCACCCCGAGTCGTGCCGCCTGCTCCCGCCCTGGACCATCCCTCCTGGGTCTCTGTGTCTCTTCCTCGTGACCCCCGGGTTTCCCACATACGACGCAGAGTCACTTTTCCTGCTGTGTATCCGGCAAGTGTGTTTTCCCTTCCATTTCCAGCTCTTCATTATTGACAGCTTTTATAATCTGTTGTTCGGTCACCAAGTCGTGTCTGACTCTTTGCAACCCTGAGGACTGGAGCCCGCCGGGCTCCTCCGTCCTCCACCCGCTCCTGGATTTCGCTCAGCCTGATGAGTGGTCTCTGGAGCCTTTCATGTTGCAGTGACAGACCTGCCCCTCCTCGCCCTCCTCTCTGAGAGGCCACTGCCCACCCCCCGCCCCCAGCCCAGCCTCACCCTCCCCTCCCCCTCCGCCCTGCCCACCCCCAGATGCCCACAGGCCGGATGATCGCCTTCACCATGGCGCTCATGGGCTGCCTCCTGATCATGTACAAGGCCATCTGGTACGACCAGTTCAGCTGCCCAGACGGCTTCCTGCTTCGGGTAAGGCCGGCGCGCTGGACACCGGGCCTGGGAAGGGCCGTGGGGCCCTGTGCCAGGGAGGGTCCCGTGGGGAGTCCAGGGGAAGGACTGGCCTCCCCACCACTGCCAGCTAGAGGGCAATGGGTGCTCCTAGCTCTGTGGGAACACCACCTCCCAGGAACAGTCAAGTTTTACCTTTAGAAAAATTCAAAGAAAAGGTGTTTTAGCAAGAAGTTTTCTCTCCCTGTAATCTAAGCAGTGAAGCCGAAGGAAGGAGGCGGCAGTGATGAGTTTTCCCTGCGCTTGGCAAGGGGCGCCCCTTCCTCCTTTTCCTCTCTCGGCTTTCCTCATAAGGAAATGAATCTTTTAAAAAATCATTTTCGAGTGTATTTTTTTCTGAGACTCTTTAAGTTTTCAGTAGTTAAATCCTTCTCTCCTTTCCCCACGGTTTCCACGATGAAAACTCACCCCACAGTGGCCACCAAGCCTCACTATACGTCCAGGGGTTCACCAGGCTGCTAACGCCCCACACTCGCTGGGACATCCTGGGCCCGTGGGATGCGGCGGGTCAGACACCCGCCTTCTGTGTGGGGCTGGCTCTCGGTGGCGCCTTCAGTTCTGAATCGGAGGCCGCCCCTTGGTGACTTGAAGTTACGGCAGAAATAAATGCATTTAGGGGCCCTGCCTCCAGCATTGCCGAACTGCTCAAAAGCAGAAGGTGACCGCCCACGGCGGGTGGCCCTGGAACATGCCTCCCGCATCCCAGCCGACCTGGCCTCCCGAGCCCAGGGGCGCGGCGCTTCCCACTGCTCCCCGCCCCCACGGCGCCCCGCTCGCGCCCCTGACCCGCCCTTCCCGCAGCACAAGGTCTGCACGCCGCTGACGCTGGAGATGTACTACACCGAGCTGGACCCCGAGCACCACCGCAGCCTCCTAGCGGCCATCGGCGCCTACCCGGTGGGCCGCAAGCACGGCACCGAGACCCCCTGGCTGTCCGCGAGNTGTATAAGAGACAGGGGACGGTCCATGTCCATTAAAAATTAAATCTGTTGTCAAAATCCGACAAACAACTCCAGGCCCGAGGAGCATCACCCCTGACTTCTTCCGATCACTTGAGGAGGAAATCATGCAAATTGTATATGAAACTCGTCCAGAGGAAACAAGGGCACCTACCCCAGCTTGTGAGGCCAACAACCTCGATCTCAGCGTTTGGCAAGGACATGAGAGAGGAGACTGGAGGCTGTGCCACCCACCAATGCCAGTCACAAGGTCCCAGATAAAATGCAAGCACAGGGGATGGAGTAAGACATACAAAGCCTGGGTATATTTTGGAATTTAGCGTCTGAAAAGCAATCAATAGTTTCACCACGTGAACAGAATAAAAAAGAAAATTCATCTGATCAATTTCAATAGTAGCCGAAAACATATTTGATAAGATTCAACATTTGCTTACTATTTTAAACACTATTGGAATCTCCTGTGGTCCAGGGGTTAGGGCTCTGTGCTCTCACTGCCGAGGACCTGGGTTCAATCCCTGGTTGGGGAACTAAGATCCCACAAGCAGTGTGCAAAAACGTCTATTAGCATACTAAGAAAACTTCCTTAATCTGACCAAGATTATCCACAAAAACCCTACAGCACCCCTTACTGAATGTGATCAGAGAAAGCTCTGCTTTTAAAGTCGGGCTGCGGACTTCTCTGAACCACTGGTTGGGTCCAGTGGTTACGAGGCCATGCTTCCATGCAGGAGTTCGATCCCAAACTAAGCAGCCAAGAAAACAGAACAAAAATGGGGAGGGAGATACAAGGCCCTTTATTATCAGTTGTATAAATCATGCTGGTAGAGGTCCTATCCAAACAGTAGGGTAGGAAAAAGAAATAAGAGGTACAAGGCCTGGAGGAGATTAGGTAATACCCTCATTAGTCACAGAGACCGTCTTGTGTGTGTAGAAAATCCAAAAGAATCTGCAGGAAAGTTACACGGATTAAAAGTGAGTTAAGCAGAGCTGAGTTTAAGATATTCAGAAATCAACTCTGTTTTTATGTATCAGTGACAAAAGAATTAGAATATAACTTGTTGAAAGATTCCATTAATACAGTATTGGAAATAGTGAGATGTTCATGAGTAGGTCTAAGAAGACATTAGCAGGACCTCCCTGTGAAAAACCAGGAAACCTTCATCCAAACATTACTGACTAGGGCCAGATAACTCCTAAATTCCTTAAATGGGAAGGACTTGGTCACAGATTTCGGAAGGTTCCATGTTTAAAAATGTCATTTCCCCTCAAAGTGTATAGAGTCAATAAATCCGAATCAAAAGTCCAAGATGAACTTTTGTGTGTGTGTGACTTCTACAAGCTTTGTGATTTTATACAGAAGGTAGAGGGACAGAGACACTCATGACCGCTTGGGAAAGGCTGAGGGGTCGAGTCTGCCAGGCGCCCACCTCATCACACAGTCTGTGGAGTTGCTGCACCGTACATGAAGTCCCGCAGACACACCCCACCCGCGGGTCAGGAGGTGTCCCTGCAAAGCAAGGGCACAGCCATCTTTCAATAAACAGTGTCCACGTGGCAAACGGTGGACCCAATCCCCACCTCGCAACCACAGAAAAAATCTACTCCAGGTGGAAAAGCCAAGATGGACAAGCATCATGGAGACAATTCAGAATACTTGCCTGTTCTTAGGGAGGGGAAGTCCTTCAGTGTCACGGATAAGCACTAACCACAAAAGGAAACATCGAGAACAGAGCTACATTAAAATTAAGAGCCGAGGACTAGATGGCTGGATGACATCACNCCAAGATGGACAAGCATCATGGAGACAATTCAGAATACTTGCCTGTTCTTAGGGAGGGGAAGTCCTTCAGTGTCACGGATAAGCACTAACCACAAAAGGAAACATCGAGAACAGAGCTACATTAAAATTAAGAGCCGAGGACTAGATGGCTGGATGACATCACCAACTCGATGGCCATGAGTCTGAGTGAACTCCGGGAGCTGGAGATGGACAGGGAGGCCTGGCGTGCTGCAGTCCATGGGGTCGCAAAGAGTCGGACATGACTGAGTGACTGAACTGAACTGAAAATTAGGAGCTCCTTATAACAAACTTATAGTTACCAGACTTGCTTGTAGCAGGGGTAGGAGGAGATAAATTAGGATTTGGGATTAACATATACACTATCCATAAACTTTGGCCACCTGATGCGAAGAACTGACTCATTGGAAAAGACTGATGCTGGGAAAGATTGAAGATGAGAGGAGAAGGGGACGAAAGAGGATGAGATGGTTGGATGGCATCACCGGCTCAACGGACATGTGACCGAGCAAGCTCCAGGAGTTGGTGATGGACAGGGAGGCCTGGCGTGCTGCCGTCCATGGGGTCGCAAAGAGTCGGACACGACTGAGTGACTGCACTGAACTGACACATAAACTAGGTAAACGACAAGGGGGCTTCCCTGGTGACTCAGTGGTAAAGAACCCATTTGCGAGGATGCAGGAGATGTGGGTTTGATCCCTGGGTTGGGAAGATTCCCCCAGAGGAGGGCGTGGCAACCCACTCCAGTATTCTGGCCTGGAGAATCCCACGGGCAGAGGAGTCTGGAAGGCTAAACCCACTGGGTCTCAAAGAGTCGGACACGACTGGAGTGACTGGGCATGCATGCATGCAAGCAGCAAGGACCCACTGTATGGCCCAGGGAACGCGACCCAGTGTCCTGTAATGACCTATGATTGGAAGGAATCCAGACAAGAACAGACGTATACGTGTATAACTGAACAACTTCGCTGTGCGCCTGAAACTACCACCACACTGTCGAGTAATTACACTGAGCCGCCCAAGAGCACACAGCCTTCAAGGGGCAGAGACGGAAACTGGGACGAAGAGCGGGTATCTCCAGCTCCTCAAACGGGCAAAGACCTGTTTGTCCAGCAGCAGGATGAGTCCAAGTCCTTACTCTGGGCACGTGAACGTGAGCTTATTTTGGAAATAGGGTCTCTGCAGATCTAATCAAGTTCAGATGAGCTCATAATGGATTAGGGTGGACCCTGATCCAGTGACTGGTGTCTTTATAAGCAGGGGGAAATCTGGACACAGACACGCAGCGAGGAGGCCATGTGAAGATTGAAGCAGCTACTGGAGGGAGGTGGCCACAAGCCAAGAGACCCCTGGGGCTCCTGAGGGACTGGATGGGGGGAGGCGCCACCCCTGAAGCCTGGGAGGGAGCTCCGCCCCGCCAACACCTTGACGTCGCCTCCAGAGCTGTGAGTGCAGGCTGTGGTGATTTGTTACAGCAGCCCAAGGAAGCCAGTAAGCCTCAGACATCTAAAATACAGAGAGCGTCTCAACGTGGTCAAGAAACACAGGTAACCCAAGAGAAAAATGGACAAAGGAGGATTTCAGAGGGCCCGGAACGCCGAAGTGGTGCCCTGCCTAGGGTGCTGGCCCTGCGCCGGCCTCCCTCCTGCGTGCACTCCCAGCAGGATGGCCTGTGAACAGAGAGTCGTTCCTGTTCCTGCGGTGGAGTGAAGGGAAGGAGCCGTGCAACCTGCAGGAACAGCCCTGAGTCACAAAAGAGTGTGGGCCAAAAGCAGCCAAGCACAAGGAAGGTCAGAGAATAAGCCACCGCCTCGCTCAGGACCCGTCTACACTCAGGCGCTGCTCAGGGGTGTGGCCCGCTCCTGAGTCAGCAGAGCCCCAGGGGCCCTTCGGCCGGTGAGCGCTTCCTGTCCTCACCGGGATGCTGGATGCCGGGGGCTCACTTATGATCACTAGGCTGCACCTTTGTTTCACGTCCGCTCCTGAGTTCGTTATATTTCACAACAGAAAAAGTTAAACAAAACCAGGGGACAGCAGGCCGGCTACAGAAGTGCCCACACTGCGCCCTTGTCTAGGACTGGGCCCCCACCCTCCCATAAAGGATGGACTGATGACTGGCTGTCCCCTCCTCACGAGGACCCTCTGGGGGTGAAGGGTACAACCAAGGGCCGCTGTCCACCCTGAACTCTGAATGTGGCTCCCCCTCACCACTGTGGGGGCGCATCCCACAGAGACTGCCCGGCCTCTGAGCGCCCACCCTCCTGTCCTGCGAGACCCTTCTCGGGTAACGGCTCCACCGGCGCCACGGCTCCTGGGCACAGGCATCAGCTCTCACTCCGCCGTCCGGGCCTTGCTGTGGGCTCCAGTGCGGGCGGAGCGAAGAGGTGGAGCCCCTGCTGGCGGCAGAGACAGAGAGACCTGCCGGGTGGCCAGTGGGAGGTGCTGGACAGGGAGGCTTAGGCGGCCACTGTGGGGCGGGCAGGAAGCCCCCGGCCTGGGCTGGGAGAGGGGCCGCCCTGCTGTGGACTCCCCGGGCACCCAAAGAGGAGAGTTTTCTTGGGGTCTTGAAAAGGGGCCCTTCCCTGAGCACCTCGCGCAGGCGGTACGGACCAGCAAAGCGCCCCCACTCCCATCCACCCCAGGCGGGGCGTGGGCGCTCTTCTCGATGTGCGTGAGGTCTGGCCAGGGCTGGCCTGCGGATGACGTGCGGGCACCTGGGCACTCGCCGCACGCAGCAGGGCAGGCCATCTGGGCGTCATTCTCCACCAGGACAGCGCTTACGTGACGTCCACGCTCCAGGAGGCAGAGACGGCCAGGGGGCGCCCAGTACTAAGGGATGAGAAGCCCGAGAGGGGCGGGGGGACAAGCGGGGCGGCGGGGAAGGGAGGTGCGAGGTGAGGACTGGGTGCCCAGGGCTTGCGGGGGGGGGGGGGGGGGCGGGGGGGCGAGAAGTGTCCAGTGCCCAGGGGGCACCGTTGGCCGTTTGGCTAAAGACCAAGAGGCAGGCCCGGGCCTCGGCTGGGGAGAGGCGGCCAAGCAGTGTCNGGGGGGACAAGCGGGGCGGCGGGGAAGGGAGGTGCGAGGTGAGGACTGGGTGCCCAGGGCTTGCGGGGGGGGGGGGCGTGGCGGGGGCGCGAAGGGCAGCATCCAGGGGGCCGGCCTGCAGGCCTGCACGCAGCAGACGCCCGGCCACTCTCACACCCAGCTCGCGGCTGAGGAGCGCGGCGCTGAACGCGGAGGTGCACCCCGACGCCTGCAGACCGCCGATCGCAGGTTGGCGGCCTCGCCCTCTGGGCGGGGGATGGCCGAGGTCTCCCCCTCCCCCACCGGAAGCCCCTCCCCAGGGGAGATCCGCCCCTGGGTTCCCTTTCAGCCCCAACTCCTTTGATCGCCGTGACGTCGTGTTACATCATCTGCGGTTTCCACGGCAACAGAGACAGGCAGGCCACGACCTGTCTTCTCGAAGAAAAGAAGCTTTGGGGACCCATGTATCCTCTGCGCCTGGTCTCAGGCAGAATGCTGGGGTAGGGCTGGGCGGCACGTGGGAAGGCCGGGTCCCCGTCATTCCTTTCCCAGGCGGAATCACGCGGACCCTCTGGGCTGGCTGGGCGCGTCCACGCGACAGGCAGAGCTCCTGGGAGCGGGAGGGGTCTTCCCTCCGCTCCCGCCCGCCCCTCCCTCCGTCTTGCGGCGTCACTGCGCTTTCCGCAGCAGATCAGCTGCTCCCCGCCCTCTGCAGTGCGCGTCTCCTCTGTGAGACGCGGGGAGCGGGCACAGGGTGAGCAGAGGCCGTGATCGCGCTGCGACGGGGGGGGGGGGGGGGGGGGGGCACAGACCCGGAGCTGCCAGCCCCCAGGCAGCTCGGCTGCAGCCCTCGTCACAGACTCGCTCACACGCGCCACCCTGGGGTGCTGCGTCACCCGGAGGCGCGCGCCGGTGCGCACCGCGCGGACACGAGCGTCCTGTGCGCACGGGGCGCGCGTGTNGGGGGGGGGGGGGGGGGGGGGGAGGGAGGGCACAGACCCGGAGCTGCCAGCCCCCAGGCAGCTCGGCTGCAGCCCTCGTCACAGACTCGCTCACACGCGCCACCCTGGGGTGCTGCGTCACCCGGAGGCGCGCGCCGGTGCGCACCGCGCGGACACGAGCGTCCTGTGCGCACGGGGCGCGCGTGTGCCGGCGGAGCGCGGGGGCTGCGCGCTCTGCTGGAACCCCGCGGAGCCCCCCGCCCGCCGCGGCCCCGGCCCGGGTGCTCTCTCGCCCATTGGCCTGCAGGCCGGTGGTGGGCTCGGCCGCCCATTCAAGGGCTGGGGTCTGCGGGCGCCAGTCCAGCTCGAGGCTCGGGCGAGGCGGGGCAGGGAGCGGAGCCGGTCTGCACCAGGCTTCGGCGTCCCAAGTAGCCGACACCTGTGGACCCCGAGCCTGCGGCAGGTGGTTCGGAGAACTGCCCCTCGGCTTCTTGGCCGCTGCCCGCCTTCCCGCAGCCTGCCTCACCACCCCCACCCCGTGCCGCGGCTGGCGGCTCTCCTCTGTGCCCTGGTGGGTCCGAAGCCCCTCCTGTGCCCCTCACCCCAGACCAAGCTGAACGGGCACTGGAACCGGCGCCCCCGCCAAACCTCCGGACGCCGGCTCCCACTGGCTCTCTCAGACCCGCAGAGGTGGAGCCGGCTGGCGGGGAAGGGGCTGCAGTCACCAAGCGGTGGGGAGAGCTGATGTCCTAGCGGTCCAAGATGCCCCCCTCTACTGAGGAATCCGGCAGCACGTGGGGTCTGTGCCGGACACCCTCGGCCCTTCCGAATGTCCAGGCAGGGTCCTGCCTCCCCCCCGGGGGGCTCCCAGATCCTCCCGCAGGCCTGACAACATCCTGCCCTGGGGT
This sequence comes from Neotragus moschatus, assembly GCA_006410615.1. NCBI lineage: Eukaryota > Metazoa > Chordata > Mammalia > Artiodactyla > Bovidae > Neotragus > Neotragus moschatus. The sequence continues at coordinate 264,627 of SJYA01002912.1, read as the reverse complement.
CAGCCGGGCCCCTAAGTGGAGGACCCCTGCTCGGCCAGCTGCCAGCGGGTCAGCCGCAGTGCCCGCCCCCCGCACATACACCTCGCACACTTGCACTTCATACATCTGCGCACACGCAATCCATGCACACACACAGTATACCTGCGACCCCTGCACACACATCACACTCCCCGCACACACACGCCACGCATACCTGCGCCACGCACTTGCACACCCCTGCACACACTTGGCTCCACACCCCCACTCCAGACCCTGCTCCACAAGAAACGGAAAAGGCTCACAGGAGTCTCCAAGGGGCAGCTGCGCAGGATGAGGCGGCAGGACAAGGATGCGAAGGAAGGATGCGGTTCCAGACGCTTCTTCGCTGGGGCGGGGCGGGGGAGGGGCCGGGCCCCAGACCGAGGCTGCGGTTGCCCAGGAGACGCAGGCTGGGGGAGGGGGCGCCGCGGTCTGCAGCCGCCGGAACCCGCCTGCGCGTGCCCGTCAGAGCCTGCAGCGCGTCCCCAACCTGTCACAGACACACACCCACATCCAGCCATGCACACACCTCACATATGAATGCATATGCCTCACACACACATCACACACACGCCGTTCACACACATGGCACGCACACACACTTCACACACTCGCACTGCAGGCAGGGTGGGAGGTGGGGTGAGGGGGTGCAGACAGAGACCCTGGCCAGCCTCCCCACCCCTGGACGTCAGGCACTCAGGCACCACCTGGTGGCCGGCGCAGACTTGCCCTCTTGCTCCCTTTGGGCAGCTTGGTTCAGACACAGCTAGTTTGGGCCCCACCTGCCCAGAGGGTCTCCTCCTCAGGTCTCAGTGTCTGAAGCCCCTGGGCTGTCCGCTTTCCAAGGACAAGCCTGTGGTCCTTGGTGGCCCTTGTGGCCCAGGGCCTGCACAGGGCCAACTGTAGAGGGACGCACCGTCTGGTTGGCTGAGTGAGCTGGTGAGCAAGGGGTCTGGTCCCGGGGCCCCCGGCCAGGGCCCAGCCCATCCCCGTGCCAGGGTCGGGGTCCTGCGCTCGGGCTCACAGCTGCGGAGCAGCGATGGATGTCTCTGCTGTGTCAGCCATTCTGCTGTGGACAAGCGCCCCCCGGCGTGTGCCCTGCTTTATCTGACCAGTCTTTCTGGACTCGGGGACACACAGCAGTTCCCAGGTGTGTCCACTGTTGACAGCGTGGCTGTGGAGGTTCTTGGACTAGTGTTGGTGTGGACTTTCACTTTTCTCGGGTGGGCATCATGGAGAGGAACTGCTGGGTTGGGTGGCAGTTCCCATGAAGCTTTTTGAGAAAAAGTTAACCTTTCCGAAGCGGCTGCACACTGCGCGTCTCTGCCGGGACATGGTGCGGGGGGCGGGTCTCTGTCTCTCCTTTTTATCACGGCCGTCTGTGTTCAGTTGCTCGAGGTGTTTAGGTGTTAGTTGCTCAGTTGTATCTGACTTCTTGTGACCCTGTGGACTGTTGTCACCACTAAGCCCCATAGACCGAGCGCCTTACACAACAGGACTCGTCTCCTGGTGCCTCTGGAGGCTGGATGTCAGACCCCAAGGGTTGGCGGGGCCGGCTTCCCCTGTGGCCTTTCTCCTTGCCTTGCCGGCTTCTCGCTTGTCGACAGGTGGCCTTTCCTCCGTGTGGTAAGTGTTCTCCTCTCAGAATGGGTTAGTGCCCACCCATATGACTCCACTTTAACTTGATTATCTCTTTAATGACCGTGTTTCCACACACACTCCCATTCTGAGGTCCTGGGGGGTTAGGGCTTCTCCGTGTGACCTGCGAGAGGACATAGTTCTGCTTCTAACTCTGGCCTCATACCCGCTAGGAGGGGGTGACGTCTCACTGGAGCTCAGTCTCATCTTTAATAGCTCACGACGCTAACAATAGCAAAAGCTAGTCACCACTGGCTCTAAAGAAGAAATGGAGAATCTTATTCAAGCTAGCCTGAGGCTTATAACTCAGAAGATTCTGAGGGCTGTTCTGCTGGTTAGAAGTTGAAGCGACAGCTATATTAATACATTTTCAAGACAAGGGATTGTTCACCGAAAGGACACTGGCATTTTAGGTAAAGTTCACTGCATTCTAGACCTGCCAACACACATGTGAACCGAGAGGCTTCCCTGGGTGTCCAGTGGGTAAGAACCCGCCTGCCAACGCACAGGACACAGGCTCAGTCCCTGGTGCGGGAGGATGCCTCAGGCCTCAGAGCGGCAGAGCTTGTCCTCCACAACTGCTGTGCTGGTGTGCGGCAACTACTGAAGCCCCCACGCCGGGGGCCTGTGCTCCGCAATGAGAGGGGCCGCCACCGCAGGAAGCCTGTGCGCCGCAGTGCAGAGTGGAGCCCCTGCTCTGCAACCAGACGGAGCCCGCGGGCAGCACCAAGACCCAGCACAGGAAAAGTAAATAAATGCATGCTTAAAAAAATACACGTGTGACTCGAGCTGCATGTCCTCTTGGCCCTTACAGAGCTAGGAAGGGGAGGAAGAAGGGAAACAGCTCGGTCTCCGTGGTGAGGCAGGTGCTCTCGCTCTCGAGGGGTCTGGTGGACTCACGATGCAGACGCACGTGAGCAGGCCCAGCGCCGGGCCGTCCCCCCTGCCCTGTCTCCTCCTGTCTCAAAACGCCACTTCTGCTTTATTGGGAACCACACATCTCTTCGTGGGTTTCTTTGCCACCTGTGTGTGCTTGGTGAAATGTTGGCTTAAATGTTCTGAACTTTTTCCAGTTGAGTTGTTTGTCTTCTTGTTACTGGGTTGTAAAACTCTTCATATATTCTGGCCTCAGAAGATTTGCAAATAGTCTCTCCCAGTCTGTGACTTCCCTTTTCACTTTCTTGAGTCTCTTTTGAAGTGAAGTTTGTCATTTTGATGAAGCCCCAGAAATCAATTTTCTCTGTTATCTGTCGTGCTTTCGGCGTTGTGCTTAAGAACTGTTTCCTTGATCCAAGTCTATGAATGTTTTCTCATTTTTTTCTTCCAGTGGTTTTGTAATTTAAAATTTTGCATTTAAGCCTCTGATGCATTTTGAGGTAACTTTTGTGTACCATGTAAGTTGTACGTCTAAGTTCTTTTTTTTTGCACATGAATATGCAGTTGTCTCCGGCTTCCCTGATGGTTCAGGGATAAGTGATCCGCCTGCAGTGCAGGAGACGTGGGTTCCATCCCTGGGTCAGGAAGATCCCCGAGAGGAGGAAGTGGCACTTCCCACTCCAGCATTCCTGCCTGGGAAATCCCATGGACAGAGGAGCCTGGTGGCTGCAGGCCATGGGGTCGAAGAGTCAGACGTGACTTAGTAACTAAACAGCAGCAACGTTTTCCAAATGTCTCGTGCACCACAGGCAACAAGTAAGAGCTGTGGAAGTGTACAGAGAAAGGCTCTGACGCGTGCGCCGCGCAGGTTGGCGGCACGCCACGCTGGTTGGCTGCTGTCGGTAGCTAGTGCTGTGCGGCCTGGTTGATTTGAGTGGAGCACAGACACTGGGGTGGTGAGGAATGTTGACTCCTATTAGGGTGGTAGTGATGTCAGCTACTGAAAAAGATGATATCCTGCAGCCCAGCAAGGGCTCCTGTCCCTCAAGGTAGAAAGCACTTCTGACAACAAGTATTTCCCATCTGAATGCAGAGCTCCAAAGAATAGCAAGGAGGGATAAAGACTTAAGTGAACAATGCAAAGAAATATAGGAAAACAATAGCAGGGGAAAGACTAGAGATCTCTTCAAGAAAATTGCAGACACCAAGGGAACGTTTCATGCAAAGATGGGCTCAGTAAGGGACATGGGCCTAACAGAAGCAGAAGAAACTAAGGAGAGGTGGCAAGAGTACACAGAACTACACAGAAAGGGTCTTAATGACCCAGATAGCCACGATGGTGTGATCACCATCTAGACCCAGACATCCTGGGTGTGAAGTCAAGTGGGCTTTAGGAAGAATTATGAGGAACAAAGCTAGTGGAGGTGATGGAATTCCAGCCGAGCTGTTTCAGATCCTTAAAACGACGCTGTTCAAGTGCTGTACTCAATATGCAGCAAATTTGGAAAACTCAGCAGTGGCCACAGGTAGTCGTCTCTTCTGTTGTTGGAAGAGGCTGTTTGCCGTGACCAGTGTGTTCTCGTGGCAAAGGTCTGCTAGCCTTTGCTCTGCTTCGTGTTGTGCTGCAAAACCAAACTTGCCTGTTACTCCAGGTATCTCCGGACTGCCTACTTTTGCATTCCAATCTCCTGTGATGAAAAGGACATCGTTTTTTGGTGTTAGTCTAGAAGTTCTTGTAGGTCATCATAGAACCGCTCAACTTCAGCTTCTTTGGCATTCGTGGTTGGGGCATAGACTTGGATTACTGTGATAGTGAATGGTTTGCCTTGGGAGCGAACAGAGATCCTTCTGTTATTTTTTAAAGAAAAACTCAGCAATGGCCACTGGACTGGAGAAGGTCAGTTTTCATTCCAATCTCAAAGGCCATGCCAAAGAATGTTCAAACTACCGCACAATTGCACTTGTCTTACATGCTAGCAAAGTAATGCTCAAAATTCTCCAAGCCGGGCTTCAACAGTACATGAACCGAGAATTTCCATATTTACAATGGATTTAGAAAAGGCAGAGGAACCAGAGATCAAATTGCCAACATCCATTGTATCACAGATAAAGCAAGAGGGTTCTCGAAAGACATCGACTTCTGCTTTATTGACTATGCCAAAGCCTTTGGCTGTGGATCACAACCAACTGTGGAAAACTCTTCAAGAAATGGGAATACCGGACCACCTGACCTGCCTCTTGAGAAATCTGTATGCAGGTCAGGAAGCAACAGTTAGAACTGGATATGGAAAAACAGACTGGTTCCAAATAGGAAAAGGAGTACATCAAGGCTGTATTGTCACCTGCTTATTTAACTTCTATGGAGAGTACCTCATGAGAAATGCCAGGCTGGATGAAGTACAAGCTGGAATCAAGACTGCCGGGAGAAATAACCTCAGATCTGCAGATGCACCAGCCTTATGGCAGAAAACGAGGAGTAACTAAGAGCCTCTTGATGAAGGTGAAAGAGGAGAGTGAAAAAGCTGGCTTAAAACTCAACATTCAAAAAACCAAGATCATGGCATCTGGTCCCATCACTTCATGGCAAATAGTTGGGGAAAAAGTGGAAACAGTGACAAACTTCATTACCTTGGGCTCCAAAATCACTGCAGATGGTGAGTGCAGCCATGCAATTAAAAGATGCTTGCTGCTTGGAGGAAAAGCTGTGACAACCTAGACAGAGCATTAAAAAGCAGAGAGATCGCTTTGCTGATGAAGCCNGTTGGGGAAAAAGTGGAAACAGTGACAAACTTCATTACCTTGGGCTCCAAAATCACTGCAGATGGTGAGTGCAGCCATGCAATTAAAAGATGCTTGCTGCTTGGAGGAAAAGCTGTGACAACCTAGACAGAGCATTAAAAAGCAGAGAGATCGCTTTGCTGATGAAGCCCCATTAGTCAAGGTTGTGGTTTTGAGGTAGTCATGTACAGATGTGAGAGCTGGCCCATGAAGAAGGCTGAGCGCCAAAGAAGTGGTGTTTCTGAACTGTGGTGTTGGAGAAGACTCTTGAGAGTTCTTTGGACTGCAAGGGGATGAAACCCATCAATCCTAAAGGAGATCAGTCCTGAATATTCACTGGAAGGACTGACGCTGAAGCTGAAGCTCCAAAACTTTGGGCACCTGATTCGAAGAGCCAACTCTTCGGAAGAGACTCTGATACTGGGGACGACTGAAGGCAGGAGGAGAAGGGGCGACAGCGGATGAGACGGTTGGGTGGCATCACCGACTCGATGGACACGAGTGTCAGGAAACTCCAAGAGGTAGGGAAGGACAGGAAGCCCGGCGTGCTGAGGTCCAGGGGTCCCGCAGAGTCGGACACGACTGAGTGGCTGAGCGACAGGCGAGGGTGGGGACACAGCCCTCAGATCCACTCGGACCAGCTCGGACAGGCCTTCAAGCTGCTGGTCTTTGGGTGAGGGGTTTGTTTAGAAAGAGCACAGAGAGAGAGGCTGGGATCGGTCACCCTTTTGTGGCACTTCAGACTCTGGTTTCAGGACTCACGATGTCTCTGGTTTACACTCTTGGGCCAGGTGGCCCAGGATCTGTGAGCTCAGCACGCCTGGAGAAACCACCTGAATGGGTGGCCAATCTCTGACAGCAATTTAAGTCTATTAACACCGTTATCAGCAGTAGCAGTCAGTCACCTGATTCCAGTTAACTGGCGTTCAGGGAGCACAGGTTGAGGTCAGAGGGAATAAGAAAGGGATAAAGTTTGGGGGGAGAGATTAATCCTGAGCTCAGGGAGCTCAGCTTTAGGGGGACTCAGTGTCAATACTAGGAACAACTCTCTAACTAAGTTGATTGTTGCAGGCAGGGCTGGCTTTGTAAGTGCTGCTAAAAGTTGACTCTATCTTTTCGCCTTTTCATACAGTTCATGGGATTCTCACAGCAAGAGTACTAGAGTGGCTCGCCATGCCCTCCTCGGGCAGCAGAGGGTGAAGTGCTGGGTGGCATCAGCGATTCAATGGACACGAGCCTGGGCAAACTCTGGGAGATGGAGAGGGACGGGGAGGCCTGGCATGCTGCAGCCCGTGGGGTCGCAAAGAGTCAGGCATGACTTGGTGAGTGAACAATAACAGTCATCACGTTGCCTTTAGTGGAAGGAATGTTTACGCCCTGGGCTGAAATCGCGGCTCAGCTGTGAGGAGTTCAGGACTTCCCTGGTGGCTCAGACAGTAAGGAACTGCCTGCAATGCAGGAGACCCAGGTTGATCCCTGGGTCAGGAAGATCCCCTGGAGAAGGAAACGGCAACCCACTCCAGTATTCTTGCCTGGGANTGGAAGGAATGTTTACGCCCTGGGCTGAAATCGCGGCTCAGCTGTGAGGAGTTCAGGACTTCCCTGGTGGCTCAGACAGTAAGGAACTGCCTGCAATGCAGGAGACCCAGGTTGATCCCTGGGTCAGGAAGATCCCCTGGAGAAGGAAACGGCAACCCACTCCAGTATTCTTGCCTGGGAAACCCCATGGTCAGAGGAGCCTGGTGGGCTGCAGTCTGCGGGGTAGCAGAGTCAGACCCGACGGAGCACGCACAGAGTCCTCTCGTGTGAGGCGAGGCGAGGAGCAGCCCCACGGGCCAAAGCCCGTCCGCACCGTCACAGCGTCTGGGTGAGGACAGCTAAGGTGCGGTGTGGCCCGCAGAGGAGCAGTGATGAGCGGGCGGAGCTGTCACGACTACTCTTCATCGGACGATGAAAGGCCTGGGTCTGCTCTGCGTCATGAAGACTTGAGAGCTGCAGCTGCAGGAACCGTAGATCCTGCATGGGGCGTCCACACGCACAGCCGGGCTGTAGCCCTAGAGGAGTGCTCCGACTGGAAAAGCTCTCGTGTGTGACAACCATGACGATACTGGATAGACTCGGATGTTGCTTGGGTTCAGTGCTGGATTATTGAAAGGCTGGGTGAACTCCTGACATTTAAGAGGAGTCTGGCAGCTGTGGCTGAGGGCCCAGTGGGCAGGGCAGGCTGGGATGCCCTCTGGCTTCCAGCCACAGTTGGCCTAGCTTGGGGTCGGAACCCCCCAGCCCCCCGCCCCAGTGGGGGGCTGGGGGGTTTATTAAGTTTATTTAAGGCCTGCAGCACCAGAACACGGGTGGGTGGGGTGCAGGCGGTGTGGATCCCAGCGTGTGGAGAGATGGGGCGGCAGGGCTGAGCCAGGTCTCGGGAGCGGCCTGAGAGCCGCTCCTGGGGAGGGTCATGGGTGTGACCGATGGGTGGAGGGGGACCCAGTCACCTTGCCAGCACAGCCAGGATCCCTGGCCCCCGACCTGCGTCCAGACACACCCACATGGGGGCCATAAAACCTGGAGCGGCAAGAGTGGGAGGAACAGAACCAGGCGTCTGGACACTCGGGCTGCTGGCTACCTGGGTCTGAAACCGTAGGCCCCCAGAGCACCCTCTGCACCAGGAAGGCGGCCTGACATGAGAAGGTAATGCCCAGTGTCCTTAAACCTGGGTCCCCTGCACACACCCCGTCTAACCACAGCTTTGCTGGGCGGTCCTCTGGGTCCAGAGGCCCCAGCACAGGGGCCAGACTCGAGGCACCTGTGTCCAGAGCCCAGCTTGGTTCTGGACGGGGGTCCAGCTCTGGCGGGCTGGCACCCCAGGCACTGGCTCCTCACGGGTGTTCTGGGCTTGGGGACAGAGCTCCCCCTCCTGAGTCACCGGCGTGGTCGTTGTCCCCAGGGCTCCACCTCCAAAGGCCACTCCTGTGGTTCGGGAGAGAGAGCTCCTGTCCCTTGGGGTCCCTTGGCCCTGAGAAGCACCCGAGAGCCCCTGGAAGCAGGTGGGAGACACCAGGGTCAGAGGAGGCAGGTCTGTGACTGACAAAAGGGAAACGGGGTCAAGACAACGAGGTGGGGCTGGAGGCCTGGGGGGTCCTGTGGTGGGGGCAGCTGGAACCCAAGGGGTCATCACCCTGGGAGCTGGGGTTGAGCCCGGGAAGTCCTGAGGCTCCTGCTGGGTGCCCCCTCCTGCGGGCCCCTCCTCAAGCCAGAGCTCCCCTGGCCCTCCTGTCCTGGGGGCTCTTCCAGGAATCCCAGCTTGGATACGAGGTGGGCCCGTCAGTGACTTGGGGACCGCCGGGTGTTCAGAGCCTCTGCCTAGGGCTCGGCGCCCAGATCAGGCCAGTGCCCTGCAGTCCAGGGCAGGTGACTGCCCTTTGCCCCCGTGATGTGCCTGGAAACCCCCACCTCGATGTGCTGAGTCACCCGGAGGGGCGAAGGTCTCTGTGGGGCTGGAAGCGAAGCTGGGGCATCGAGCAGGCAGCCTTGGGTCCCTCCCCAACCACGGCCTCCAGGCCCTCCCCAGGAGTGGAGTGCTCCCACACACGGACAGCTGAGGTGTGCTTGGCAGATGAGACAGTCTGTTTATTTAAGTGAGACCCCACTGGAGTTTCCAGTCAGGGAAACTGGGCAGCATGCAGTCAGCAGACAGAGGGAGCTCAGGCGTCACAGAAGTGGAGGCTGTGCCGGGCAGTGACCCGAGCCGGGGACACGCAGCAGCTGCAGGCGGCCGCCGCGGCGGGCTGCTCTCCCCCAGGCCTGGAAGGCAGGGGCTGCAGGCCGCCGCCTCCACGGTGCCGGGCGATCCTGGACTGTCTGGTTCAGGTTCCCTCCCGGGAGGGCCCGGACTGCAGTGAGGTCTCAGTTCAGGGCCGGACAGGACTGAAGCGGCTAACATGAGCGCGCGCAGCGGCGGCAACTCCACAGGGGCCTCTGCAGCCCTGCCTGCAAGTCCCGTGGGTTAATAACGTGAGATGCCAGGGCAGGCGCACAGCACACGCCTGCACACGTGCGCACCGTAACACGCCTCACGCCCCTGCCGCCAGCCCCCTCGAGTGCTCAGGCCACCTCACGCCGCCCGCGCCCCCCGCGCCTGGCCTCGGCCACGCTCCCCAGAAGCCCTGCTCAGGCCTGGCCTTTGAGCTCCTCAAGGTCAGGCTGCAGGCGTCCATGCAGAGCACCCCATCTTTCCTGCCCACATCCCTGGGGCAAAGGGAAGTGCTGTCTGCCTCTGAGGAGCCACAGGGTGGAGCTCTGGGTGCCGTGGGCCCCGCGAGAGGAGCCCTGAGCTTGCACCGCACCCGTCCCTTGGCTCCAGGCCCCGAGCACGTGGCCGAGAGGTTCCAGAGCCGCACGCAAGGCCTGCGGGAAACTGGGGCCTGCAGGGTGGGGATCAGGCATGAGCCTGGCCTGCGACGCTAGCTGTGAACTAGCTGTGGACCTGAGCAGGACCCACCCCGGCTTCTCCGGTTGGACCACTGCCAGCCAGGCTAGGAGTCCCGCCTGGAGGCCATGGGGCAGGAACAGCCCGCCCCTCACCCTCCCCTCTGCCCCCAGGCTCCTGCTGCTCACCAGCCTGGTGGCTGTGCTGCTGTTGGAGGCAGGCTCAGCCCGGACCCCCCAGGTATGTGTGGGCTCCTCACCCAGCCGCCCCTGGGGCTAGAGAAAGGCACCAGCGATGCGACCGCAGGGCCTGCGGGCACTGGGGGCCTCAGCAGGGTCTGCTGGACAAGTCTCTGTGACTCCAGGTGAGCCAGGTGGAGGAGGGGGCCTGGTGAGGCTCCCCTGTGCTGTGAAGCCCAGGACCCCTGCATGTGTGGGGTTGGCCATGACTGCTGGGACCATGTCCTTCTGCAGCCCTGGGTCCAGGCCACCCCGCCCTACAGCCTGGGAGTGCCCAGGTCAAGGGGCATCGCAGGACAGGTAGAGCTTCCCTCAGCTGCTGGGCCCACTGCAGAGTGGGTCGCCATTTCAACTGCTCCCCTGTCCCCACCAGCCCTGCAGGAAGGACGGGCAGAGGAACCGGCCCCGCGCTCAGGCCACCAGCGAGGGGTAGGGGGAATGGGTGCAGCCCCTGTGCTGTCCCCAAGTGTCCCCAGAAACCGCAGGGCCTCCAGCCAGAGACCCGGGGCAGGATGGAGCAGGCAGTGCCTCGGGGGTCTCTGTGCGGCCCCTCCCAGTTGCCCCCCACCCCTGGACCCTCAGAGCGCTGCGCTGCGCCTCACCTGCGACCTCACTCTCCCAGGTCCGCGTCCAGACTAAAGGCAAAGTCGGGGCTGAGCAGGACACACAGGAGTGAGTGCCCCCGGCAGTCCTTCCCGTCCCCCGGGAACCTTGGTGGAAGGGGAGGTCGAGTCCAGCTTTGGGGAGGGGAGGTACGGGAGCCCCTGAGAGCTGACCGGCCGAGCAGAGCGCGGGCCTGGGGGGTTGAGCCGCCTCCCACCGCCCCACCCAGGGGCTCCGGCCCCTCACACCCCCAGCTCCCTGGCACCCGCTAGGCTGGCTCCCGCTGGGTGGCCAAGGCGGCAGGCAGATGGCCGTGTGGGCCGGGCGGCCAGGCAGGAGGCCGCAGCCCTGTCTGCAAGTCCCGGGCTCCGCCTACCTGCCCTGGCCAAGCCCCCGAGCCTCCTCCAGGGCCCACCCACAGGACGGCGCAGCGGGGACCCTGGCCCGGGGCTCTGGGCCCCGGACAGGCCTCCTGCTGCGCGCGGGATGGGAACCTGTGCTCTGGCTCACAGAGTCTGGGACGCCAGCGCGGGCGAGTCTCCAGAGAAGGCCAACCAGCTCATCTGGCTGCTCATGGCACCCAAGCTCATGGCCACCGGTGAGGAGCAGAAAGGTGGGGACAGGCGCTGCCCGCTGGGCCGGGGGCCACGGGGTCGGCTGGGATGGATGGTGCCTCGGGAGGGAGACGGAGGCCACAGCCACTCTGCGTGTCCCCAGGCGCCAAAGCTCCGGCAGAGACCGAGGACGCCCTGGGCCGCGTCCTGGGCCCGAGGGAGGGTCCTGAGCCCGACCGGGACAGCCTGTTCCACGACGGGCCTGAGGAGGCCCTGGAGGAGGCGAGGCCCTGGGCCCGGGTGCTGCCCTCTCGCCAGGTGCTTCACGGGCCCGAGGAGGACCGAGACCACATCTACCACCCCAGGGAGCCCTGACCCGCCCTGGCTGGAGGGAAATAAAGCCTGTCTTCAAGAACAGTGATCACGCCTGCCCGCTGTCTGGGAGAAGGGGCCTGCAGTCTGGCCCCATACACGCAGGGTCCCCGCGGTGCAAGCTGAGCCTGGGCCCTGCCCAGCGCCCTCTTGCCTGGCACTAGCTGTTCCCCTGGCCTCCCTGGGCACTGGGATGGGCAGGGATGGAGCAGCATCGGAAAGCGGGGGGACTGGGAGGAGGGGACCCGGCCCTGCTGGCTCAGGGGACAGGGCATGGGCGAGTGGGGCAGACGGGCCCAGGCTCCGCGTCTGCGGCTCAGCAGGCCCGCTGCCAGCTGTGGGCGCAGGTCACTGGAGCACACTCACCCTCCACACGCAGGTGCAGAGGGCTTTCGCTGTGGCGGTCACGTTCCGGGGAGTAGAGGGGCACACTTGGTGCCTGGACCCTCCCCACACCTGGACGGAGCCTGCTCCGGGCTAAGACACACCAAGGTGCCCAGCGGGGACCTCACGCGCCCTAGAGCCAGTATGTCTCTCCCCCAGTTCCGAGCTCCTCAAGGACTCAAATGGTAGCCTCACCCCAAGATGCTCCGCTCAGCAGCGTATAAGCCTCCCAGCCCCAGACAGGAGCTGTTGCACCCACAGCGCCAGTGAAACCAAGGCCTGGTAGTGATCTGCTCAAAGTGAGACAGTGAAAGTCGTTCAGTCGCGTCCGACTCTGCGACCCCACGGGCTGACTATACGCTCCATGGGATTCTCCAGGCCAGAATACTGGAGTGGGTAGCCTTTCCCTTCTCCAGGGGATCCTCCCAACNTGAAACCAAGGCCTGGTAGTGATCTGCTCAAAGTGAGACAGTGAAAGTCGTTCAGTCGCGTCCGACTCTGCGACCCCACGGGCTGACTATACGCTCCATGGGATTCTCCAGGCCAGAATACTGGAGTGGGTAGCCTTTCCCTTCTCCAGGGGATCCTCCCAACCCAGGGATTGCACCCAGGTCTCCTGTATTACAGGTGGATTCTTTACCAACTGAGCTATCAGGGAAGAGCTGCTCAAGGTCCGGTCCTAACTGGGGCGGAGTGGTGCTGGTCCCCACCAGGCGCCTCACCGCCTTCCAGCTGAGTATAGGGGCGGTGCCGACTCGGCGCCCTGCCCCTGCCCCAGAACCGCCCAGGCCTCAGGCGGCCCTGAACCTCACACGGCTCCTCCAGATCACCCTGTCAGCAAGGGGACAGCCATCTCCAACGAGAGTACAGGCAGTCGGGCACCACTGGCCCGAGGAGGGCAGACCTGGGTCCCCACTGAGCATGGCCTTGGGCAGCCCAGGGGGGTGTGTGTGGCTAAAGCTGCCTCCAGTCCTGCTGGAGCCTGGTCACCTTGGGCCCTTCCTGCACCGAAGGCCCAGGTGGAGAGGCAGCGGGTGCCGGGGGCCTCAGGGTGAGCAGGGGACTCTGGTGGAGGCCATGGGCTACTCAGCCCCCTGACTGAGGTCCTGGGGACGTCTGTCACCTGAACGGCCATGGCCCCTTCTCCTTCGTGGCAGTCGGGGTGGAGGGCGTTAGGGGAGCGCCACCTGGCTGGCTCCCCCTGCAACCCCCTAAACTCCCCGAGGGAATTGCACTGCTCAACCGCCTGAGGGTGCCAAGTCCTTTGACTCTGAGCATGGTTACCTCCCTCTGCCCCCAGTCACTAGCCAACGCTTCTGCAGTGACCGCTGGTGGGGGAGGCACCCAGACTCGGAGGGGACAACTGAGGCCAGCCCTCCTGGGAGCCACAGCCTTCTGCCCCGATGCAGCGGCCCTGGGCACAGCACCCCCACCTAGGGACACAGGCTCTTAGCCAGGCGGTGCCCACCGGCCCTCACCTCCACACACCTGAGCTGCCCCGAGTGGAGTGGCTGTGACCCGTGGGGTCACGGGATGTTTGTTGCTCCTCCGGAGGCTGTGCTCTTCCCCGAGTCTGAGCATTTGGTTGAACTCAAGAGTGGAAGCGACAAACAGATTCAGGGACTAGATCTGACAGAGTGCCTGGAGAGAGGTTCCTGACATTGTAAAGGAGGCGGTGACCAAGACCATCCCCAAGAAAAAGAATCGCAAAAAGGCAAAATGGTTGTCTGCGAAGGTCTTACAAATAGCTGAGAAAAGAAAAGAAGCCAAAGGCAAAGGAGAAAAGGAACATCTGAATGCAGAATTCCAAAGAATAGCAAGGAGAGATAAGAAAGCTTTCCTCAGTGGTCAGTGCAAAGAAACAGAGGAAAACAATAGAATGGGAAAGACTAGAGATCTCTTCAAGAAAATTACAGATACCAAGGGAACATTTCATGCAAAGATGGGCTCGATAAAGGACGGAAATGGTATAGACCCAGCAGAAGCAGAAGATATTAAGAAGAGATGACAAGAATACACAGAAGAACTGTATAGAAAAGATCTTCATGACCCAGATAATCACGATGGTGTGATCACTCACCTAGAGCCAGACATCCTGGAATGTGAAGTCAAGTGGGCCTTAGAAAGCATCACTACGAACAAAGCTAGTGGAGGTGATGGAATTCCAGTTGAGCTGTTTCAAATCCTGAAGATGAGGCTGTGAAAGTGTTGCACTCACTATGCCAGGACATTTGGAAAACTCAGCAGTGGCCACAGGACTGGAAAAGGTCAGTGTTCATTCCAATCCCAAAGAAAGGCAATGCCAAAGAATGCTCAAACTACCACGCAATTGCACTCATCTCACATGCTAGCAGAGTAATGCTCAAAATGGGCTTCCAATGTACAAGCTGGATTTTGAAAAGGCAGAGGAACCAGAGATCAAATTGCCAACATCCGCTGGAGCATAGAAAAAGCAAGAGAGTTCCAGGAAAACATGCTTCTGCTTCATTGACTATGCTAAAGCCTTTGACTGTGGATCACAACTGTGGAAAATTCTTAGAGAGATGTGAATACCAGACTACCTTATCTGCCTCCTGAGAAACCTGTATGCAGGTCAGGAAGCAACAGCTAGAACTGGACATGGAACAACAGACTGGCTCAAAATTGGGAAAGGAGTACATCAAGGCTGTATATTGTCACCCTGCGTATTTAACTGATATGCAGAGTATATCATGTGAAATGCCAGGCTGGATGAAGCACAAGCTGAAATCAAGATTTCTGGGGGAAATATCAATAACCTCAGATATGCAGATGACACCACCCTTACGGCAGAAAGTGAAGAGGAACTAAAGAGCCTCTTGGTGAAGGTGAAAGAGGAGAGTGAAAAATGTTGGCTTAAAGCTCAACATTCAAAAAACTAAGATCATGACTTCCGGTACCATCACTTCATGGCAAATACGCAGGGAAACAATGGAAACAGTGAGAGACTTTATTTCCTCGGGGTTCCAAATCACTGCAAATGGTAACTGCAACCATGAAATTAAAAGACACTTGCTCCTTGGAAGAAAAGATATGACCAACCTCGGCAGCATTTTAAAAAGCAGAGACATAACTTTGCCAACAGAAGTCTGTCTAGTCAAAGCTTTGGTTTTTATCCATAGTCCTGTATGCATATGAGAGTTGGAACATAAAGAAGGCTGAGCACCGAAGAACTGATGCTTTTGAACGGTGGAGTTGGAGAAGACTCCTGTGAGTCCCTTTAACTGCAAGGAGATGAAACCACTCAATCCTAAAGGAAAAGAGTCCTGAATATTCATTGAAAGGACTGATGGTGAAGCTGAGGCTCCCGTACTTTGGCCACCTGATACAAAGAACTGACTCATTAGGAAAAAACCTGATGCTGGGAAAGATGGATGGCAGCAGAAGGGGACGGCTCAGGAACCACGAAGTTGAGGATGAGGAGGTTGGATGGCATCACCGACTCAACGGATGTGAGTTGGAGCAAGCTCCAGATCGTGTAGGACGGGGAAGCCTGGCGTCCATGGGGTCGCAAAGAGTTGGACACGACTGAACAAGACCCTTCTGGTGGGCACAGGGGATCCCCAGCAAGAGCCTGGACTAACTGGAAAATGCCGCGATACTGTGACTTGTCATCAGAAACATGTTTGGTCTTCGTCCCTGATCTCACACAGAAGTCCTAGAACCCTCGGAACTTCCTGTGACGAGTGTGACCCTTCACTGTGCGAAAGAGGGGACTCTGGGAAGGTCCCTAAGGATGGGGCCAGTTGCCAGGGACCCACCAGGAACTGAGGGTTGGAACTTCCAGCCCCACACTCAGTCCTGAGGGAGAGGAGGGGGCTGGAGGTTGGATCAATCGCCAGTGGCCAGTGCATGTCACGAAGCCTCCAGAGAAAATCAGAAGGCTGGGTCTAGAGAGCTCTAGGGCTGCTGAGCCCGTGAAGAGGCGGGGAGAGTGGCAGCCAGGAGGGCAGGATGCGACGCCCCCCAGGACCACCTGGTGGCTCCCGAGTCCTGTCCTTTTAGGGTAAACGGTGATCCAGGGAGTGGCTTTTTCCCTGAGTTCTGTGAGCTGCTTGAGGAAAGTAATCAAGCCCGAGGAGGGGTTGTAGGAACCCCGAATCTACAGCCAGTCAGCCAGAGGCACTTGGGAGTGACATCTGGAGAAGGGTGTCGTCGGGGCAGTCCTGAGCCTGAGCCTGTGGGATCCGACGCGGCCTGGGCAGTCAGTGCCAGAACCAAGCTGGACAGCAGGTCAGCCGCTGGGGCCCCAGGGGAAGTGGGGACCAGGATGGTTAAAGGCCCTGGTCCAGAACGGGCAAGAGCCTGACCACTCGCGTCAGCAAAGACAGCAAAGGCCACACACCCACGAGAGGACGCTCAGCATCATCAACCGTCAGGGAAGGAGAATGAGAACCGGAGGCGACACCAGGAGAGTCCCGCTAGAGCGGGAACGGGGAACGGGGCCAGAACGCGCGTTCTCTGGGGCTGGGGAGGTCAACCCGCTCAGCGGCCTGAAACAGCCTGGGGGCTTCTTACAAAGTCACACACACACCTGCCCTAAGTCAAGCTTTAAACAGAGGTGCTTACCCCCCTCATGTTCACAGCAAGCTTATCTGTAACAGCTAAGAGCTGGAAGCAACCCAGAGCCCCCCGAGAGGTGCCAGGGAGTGGCGGAACTCCGCTCAGCAGCAAGGAGGAATCATGGACTCACACGGCAAGCACCCCACACGGGCCACGCTGGGCACACGCGACCTCCCACTTAAATGGAATTCTGCAAAGTGCACACCATCCTGGGGGCAGGCATGGAGGTGCTGATTCAGCACCCAAATGAGCTTAACTGAACACGTTAAATGTGATCAGCCACTGTGTGAAAATTCAACCTCGATGAAGCTGTTTCAAGAGAGGCCCTTCTGGGCCGGAAGTGGCCGGCTGTGGGGTCAGAGGGCTGAGACTGAGCTCCAGCGGTGGTGGGCCAGGACACAGTCCCTTCCCCAGGCTGAGTCCCAGACCTGCCCAGTGTGCCTGTCTGCCCTCCAGATCTACCAGCCCCGGGTCCAGACCATGGGAGCCTCCCCCGAGCCCTGGGGATCCCCGGTCACCCCGGCTCCCACATCTAGTGCTGTGGAGTCTGGAGGAGGAAGCAGGGACCCTGTGTACTGGCCAGTGGGACCCCTGCCCACCGTAGTTCAAGACGCAGTCTGAGAAGATGCCAGGAGGCCGTCGCAGCCTCACAGGCCCCCTTCCCCTCTGCCACCACCCAGCCATTCCCAGATGCACTCAGGCTCGTGTGTGCCCAGTCAGTAGGTGCTTGACCACTGGAACAGGAACATGGCACCGCCCCGCCCCCCCCACCAGCTGACGGTCTGGTCGGTCCCCAGAGCTTCCGGGCCAGCGCCTGAAACGTTCCCTCCTACCTTTCGGGCTGAAGGAATGGCCCCAGCTGCCTCATCAAGGACCACCTTAGTGCTTGCAGCCGAGCAGGGCTAGCGCAAGCCCACGCCCACTCAGGGCTGCCCGGGCGGCTGACGCACCCACTCCAGGCCCCCTGACCTGTGCTGCGTCACCGAGGACCCCCACTCAGACCCTCAGGCCCTGCCCAGGCCCCGCGTGCTCTCCCCACTCACGGGTCTCTCTCCACCTGTGTGCACTCTTGTTCCACATCCAGGGACCTGCCAAGTCAGGTGACGCAAACCTGCTGGGAGGAGGAAGGCCTTACCCCCCCCCAAGGATTCACGGGGAGTGGGTGGGGGTCTGCTCTCTGGGGAGCCAACAGCCTCCCTTGCACTCAGCACCAAACAGGCCTCTGTGAGTCAAGAAACAGCTACTGTTTGAAGCTTTGGACCCAACGCTGGGCACGCCACCGCACTTCTGCATTGTTTTCATAAATGGGATGGTCCCGGCCCTGGTCCGCAGAGGCCCACGCAGGACCCCGGGGGGGTGAGCTTTGGGTGCTGCCGGGGAGAGCCAGGCTGGCTCATCTGGCCACCGGACAGACGTGTCTGCTGGTGGCCTCGGCAGGCTCGGGGGGTGTAGATTCCTCTCTGGGCGGGTGGTCTTCAACAGGCTTAGCACAGGTCTTCAGGGGCCAGCACCCCCTTCTTGAGGATGAGATTCCCGTAGAGGGCTGTCTCCCTGCACAAGGAGCAGGCTGAGATCCGGGCGGGGATGGGGAGGACCCGGCTGCCCAGACCACCGCTCTGCCCCTGCCCGGGCACGCCTAGCAAACCCCCTGCCTCTCTCATTCCCTGTGGGGCATTTAGTCCAGGGGCAAGGGCTGCATGGAGGGTGGAGAGAGCTCTGGAGTGGGGAGGGGTAGGGACCCTGCTTGGCAGATGTAGTGCGACCCAGTGGATCCAGCCAGAACTCACCCTGTTGCCACAACAGCAAAAGCCTTTTTCGCCCGCTCATAAAATGCAAACCTCTCCACCATCTCCAGGGAGAACTGGAAGGCAAAGTGGGAGGGTTGAAGCTCAGGCCCGGGGGCAATGGGAAACTCTGCAGGCGGGGGCCCCAAGGACACTGGCCTTCTGACTTGTGCAGACTGGGCAGGCAGGGACACAGGGGTCCGTGGTGGCCACCTGCTTGGGGCCCCTGAAATCCCATGGGCAGAGNCCAATCCCAAAGAAAGGCAATGCCAAAGAATGCTCAAACTACCACGCAATTGCACTCATCTCACATGCTAGCAGAGTAATGCTCAAAATGGGCTTCCAATGTACAAGCTGGATTTTGAAAAGGCAGAGGAACCAGAGATCAAATTGCCAACATCCGCTGGAGCATAGAAAAAGCAAGAGAGTTCCAGGAAAACATGCTTCTGCTTCATTGACTATGCTAAAGCCTTTGACTGTGGATCACAACTGTGGAAAATTCTTAGAGAGATGTGAATACCAGACTACCTTATCTGCCTCCTGAGAAACCTGTATGCAGGTCAGGAAGCAACAGCTAGAACTGGACATGGAACAACAGACTGGCTCAAAATTGGGAAAGGAGTACATCAAGGCTGTATATTGTCACCCTGCGTATTTAACTGATATGCAGAGTATATCATGTGAAATGCCAGGCTGGATGAAGCACAAGCTGAAATCAAGATTTCTGGGGGAAATATCAATAACCTCAGATATGCAGATGACACCACCCTTACGGCAGAAAGTGAAGAGGAACTAAAGAGCCTCTTGGTGAAGGTGAAAGAGGAGAGTGAAAAATGTTGGCTTAAAGCTCAACATTCAAAAAACTAAGATCATGACTTCCGGTACCATCACTTCATGGCAAATACGCAGGGAAACAATGGAAACAGTGAGAGACTTTATTTCCTCGGGGTTCCAAATCACTGCAAATGGTAACTGCAACCATGAAATTAAAAGACACTTGCTCCTTGGAAGAAAAGATATGACCAACCTCGGCAGCATTTTAAAAAGCAGAGACATAACTTTGCCAACAGAAGTCTGTCTAGTCAAAGCTTTGGTTTTTATCCATAGTCCTGTATGCATATGAGAGTTGGAACATAAAGAAGGCTGAGCACCGAAGAACTGATGCTTTTGAACGGTGGAGTTGGAGAAGACTCCT
Source organism: Neotragus moschatus (assembly GCA_006410615.1). NCBI lineage: Eukaryota > Metazoa > Chordata > Mammalia > Artiodactyla > Bovidae > Neotragus > Neotragus moschatus. The sequence continues at coordinate 245,179 of SJYA01002912.1, read as the reverse complement.
GTGAGTCCCTTTAACTGCAAGGAGATGAAACCACTCAATCCTAAAGGAAAAGAGTCCTGAATATTCATTGAAAGGACTGATGGTGAAGCTGAGGCTCCCGTACTTTGGCCACCTGATACAAAGAACTGACTCATTAGGAAAAAACCTGATGCTGGGAAAGATGGATGGCAGCAGAAGGGGACGGCTCAGGAACCACGAAGTTGAGGATGAGGAGGTTGGATGGCATCACCGACTCAACGGATGTGAGTTGGAGCAAGCTCCAGATCGTGTAGGACGGGGAAGCCTGGCGTCCATGGGGTCGCAAAGAGTTGGACACGACTGAACAAGACCCTTCTGGTGGGCACAGGGGATCCCCAGCAAGAGCCTGGACTAACTGGAAAATGCCGCGATACTGTGACTTGTCATCAGAAACATGTTTGGTCTTCGTCCCTGATCTCACACAGAAGTCCTAGAACCCTCGGAACTTCCTGTGACGAGTGTGACCCTTCACTGTGCGAAAGAGGGGACTCTGGGAAGGTCCCTAAGGATGGGGCCAGTTGCCAGGGACCCACCAGGAACTGAGGGTTGGAACTTCCAGCCCCACACTCAGTCCTGAGGGAGAGGAGGGGGCTGGAGGTTGGATCAATCGCCAGTGGCCAGTGCATGTCACGAAGCCTCCAGAGAAAATCAGAAGGCTGGGTCTAGAGAGCTCTAGGGCTGCTGAGCCCGTGAAGAGGCGGGGAGAGTGGCAGCCAGGAGGGCAGGATGCGACGCCCCCCAGGACCACCTGGTGGCTCCCGAGTCCTGTCCTTTTAGGGTAAACGGTGATCCAGGGAGTGGCTTTTTCCCTGAGTTCTGTGAGCTGCTTGAGGAAAGTAATCAAGCCCGAGGAGGGGTTGTAGGAACCCCGAATCTACAGCCAGTCAGCCAGAGGCACTTGGGAGTGACATCTGGAGAAGGGTGTCGTCGGGGCAGTCCTGAGCCTGAGCCTGTGGGATCCGACGCGGCCTGGGCAGTCAGTGCCAGAACCAAGCTGGACAGCAGGTCAGCCGCTGGGGCCCCAGGGGAAGTGGGGACCAGGATGGTTAAAGGCCCTGGTCCAGAACGGGCAAGAGCCTGACCACTCGCGTCAGCAAAGACAGCAAAGGCCACACACCCACGAGAGGACGCTCAGCATCATCAACCGTCAGGGAAGGAGAATGAGAACCGGAGGCGACACCAGGAGAGTCCCGCTAGAGCGGGAACGGGGAACGGGGCCAGAACGCGCGTTCTCTGGGGCTGGGGAGGTCAACCCGCTCAGCGGCCTGAAACAGCCTGGGGGCTTCTTACAAAGTCACACACACACCTGCCCTAAGTCAAGCTTTAAACAGAGGTGCTTACCCCCCTCATGTTCACAGCAAGCTTATCTGTAACAGCTAAGAGCTGGAAGCAACCCAGAGCCCCCCGAGAGGTGCCAGGGAGTGGCGGAACTCCGCTCAGCAGCAAGGAGGAATCATGGACTCACACGGCAAGCACCCCACACGGGCCACGCTGGGCACACGCGACCTCCCACTTAAATGGAATTCTGCAAAGTGCACACCATCCTGGGGGCAGGCATGGAGGTGCTGATTCAGCACCCAAATGAGCTTAACTGAACACGTTAAATGTGATCAGCCACTGTGTGAAAATTCAACCTCGATGAAGCTGTTTCAAGAGAGGCCCTTCTGGGCCGGAAGTGGCCGGCTGTGGGGTCAGAGGGCTGAGACTGAGCTCCAGCGGTGGTGGGCCAGGACACAGTCCCTTCCCCAGGCTGAGTCCCAGACCTGCCCAGTGTGCCTGTCTGCCCTCCAGATCTACCAGCCCCGGGTCCAGACCATGGGAGCCTCCCCCGAGCCCTGGGGATCCCCGGTCACCCCGGCTCCCACATCTAGTGCTGTGGAGTCTGGAGGAGGAAGCAGGGACCCTGTGTACTGGCCAGTGGGACCCCTGCCCACCGTAGTTCAAGACGCAGTCTGAGAAGATGCCAGGAGGCCGTCGCAGCCTCACAGGCCCCCTTCCCCTCTGCCACCACCCAGCCATTCCCAGATGCACTCAGGCTCGTGTGTGCCCAGTCAGTAGGTGCTTGACCACTGGAACAGGAACATGGCACCGCCCCGCCCCCCCCACCAGCTGACGGTCTGGTCGGTCCCCAGAGCTTCCGGGCCAGCGCCTGAAACGTTCCCTCCTACCTTTCGGGCTGAAGGAATGGCCCCAGCTGCCTCATCAAGGACCACCTTAGTGCTTGCAGCCGAGCAGGGCTAGCGCAAGCCCACGCCCACTCAGGGCTGCCCGGGCGGCTGACGCACCCACTCCAGGCCCCCTGACCTGTGCTGCGTCACCGAGGACCCCCACTCAGACCCTCAGGCCCTGCCCAGGCCCCGCGTGCTCTCCCCACTCACGGGTCTCTCTCCACCTGTGTGCACTCTTGTTCCACATCCAGGGACCTGCCAAGTCAGGTGACGCAAACCTGCTGGGAGGAGGAAGGCCTTACCCCCCCCCAAGGATTCACGGGGAGTGGGTGGGGGTCTGCTCTCTGGGGAGCCAACAGCCTCCCTTGCACTCAGCACCAAACAGGCCTCTGTGAGTCAAGAAACAGCTACTGTTTGAAGCTTTGGACCCAACGCTGGGCACGCCACCGCACTTCTGCATTGTTTTCATAAATGGGATGGTCCCGGCCCTGGTCCGCAGAGGCCCACGCAGGACCCCGGGGGGGTGAGCTTTGGGTGCTGCCGGGGAGAGCCAGGCTGGCTCATCTGGCCACCGGACAGACGTGTCTGCTGGTGGCCTCGGCAGGCTCGGGGGGTGTAGATTCCTCTCTGGGCGGGTGGTCTTCAACAGGCTTAGCACAGGTCTTCAGGGGCCAGCACCCCCTTCTTGAGGATGAGATTCCCGTAGAGGGCTGTCTCCCTGCACAAGGAGCAGGCTGAGATCCGGGCGGGGATGGGGAGGACCCGGCTGCCCAGACCACCGCTCTGCCCCTGCCCGGGCACGCCTAGCAAACCCCCTGCCTCTCTCATTCCCTGTGGGGCATTTAGTCCAGGGGCAAGGGCTGCATGGAGGGTGGAGAGAGCTCTGGAGTGGGGAGGGGTAGGGACCCTGCTTGGCAGATGTAGTGCGACCCAGTGGATCCAGCCAGAACTCACCCTGTTGCCACAACAGCAAAAGCCTTTTTCGCCCGCTCATAAAATGCAAACCTCTCCACCATCTCCAGGGAGAACTGGAAGGCAAAGTGGGAGGGTTGAAGCTCAGGCCCGGGGGCAATGGGAAACTCTGCAGGCGGGGGCCCCAAGGACACTGGCCTTCTGACTTGTGCAGACTGGGCAGGCAGGGACACAGGGGTCCGTGGTGGCCACCTGCTTGGGGCCCCTGAAATCCCATGGGCAGAGGAGCCTGGTCGGCTGTAGTCCATGGGGTCGCTAAGAGTTGGACACGACTGAGCGACTTCACTTTCACTTTTCACTTTCATGCATTGGAGAAGGAAATGGCAGCTCACTCTAGTGTCCTTGCCTAGAGAATCCCAGGGATGGGGGAGCCTGGTGGGCTGCCGTCTCTGGGGTCGCAGAGAGTCGGACAGGACTGAAGCGACTCAGCAGCAGCTGCAGCCCCCAGGGTGGTGGGTGGGAGGGCTACTGTCCAGACCAGGAGCCCTGGGTCCTTTCAGGAAAGTCCCACCCAAGACCTGCCCAGCCCTTTGCAGGACAAGGGGTGACAGGCAGCATTGGGCCTGGCCTCTGGCCACAAGCGGGAGCCAGGAGTACCCTGCTGTTCCCAGGATGGGGTGTGTGAGGGCCCCCAGGCAGAGACAGATGAGGGTCCCGGGAGGGAGGAGGTTGGACGGGGCAGGAGCTCGCATAACCGTGGTGCAGAGTTCCAGGGCTGTCTTTCACTTCTCCTGAGCCTCCAAGGCACAGAGGGTCCCCGAGCCCTTTCCCAGTGGGGATCTTAGGCTCACCTCATAGCCAGCCCTGGAAAGGATGGACTGGTAGCTTGTCCACACTGGGGCCAGCAGGCCGCTCTTCCTGTCGCTGGGCACCAGCTCCATGACCACAGCCTAGAGACGGGGAGGCTCGGCTCTGTGGCCACCCACCCCTGCCCTGGGCGCCCTCAGGGCTCCTCTGGTTGGTTCAGCGCCTTGGGAACACACGTCCTCCCCACCCCCATCAGGGCAAGTGGTCCCTGTGTTCTGGCAGAGGGTAAGCCGAGGCCCGGAGCAGCCTTACCGGGCTCTGCACGTAGGTGTCCAGGGGTAGCAGCTGCAGCACGGCCTCCAGGAGCTGGGGGATGCCCAGGCCTGGGGGGCGGAGGGCGGCCTCAGAGACAGTGCGCGTGGCCCACCTGGGGACACTGACGAGGCCACGCTGAGTCTCCCGCCGGAGCCACAGCCTCTGTTTCCGTCTGCCCCTGCCCACCCCACCATCACGGTTCCACACAGGCCTTTGGTGGTGACCCCAAACACGTGTCCACCAGGAGAGGCACCCAGGCCACTTTTTTGATCCCAGGAGGCCCTGGAAATGACCCCCTGAGACTTTAGTGGGGTCTGGAAAGAGGCCTCTCTTGGCTGCCCTCAGACCCGCCCCGCTTGGCTCCAAGGCTCTCTGCTCTCCTGAAAGCTGGTTTCTGATTGTTAAACTAATGTGTGTTCATGTACAAAACTGGGAAATACAGAAGTTCATGAAAAGGACTGTCCCACCCTCAAAACATCACTGGGGGTGGGAAGCACCCAGGCACATCCAAGCCCAGCCCACCCCCATTACTGTCAGGACTGCTAACCCCTGTTTCATGTCCCTTCCAGGACCTGGTCCCGACCCCCAGTCTCACCTCCCACGGTCCCCTTGCACGACCTGCCCTGCTCCGACGCCCCCCACTCCCGCCACCCCCAAGAAAAGGTGAGAGGCCTTTAGGGGCATGTGAGTGTGCGGACACCGGGGACATTTGGGACCACGTCGCCAGTGCTGGGTGGAGAAGGAGATGGCAACCCACTCCAGTGTTCTTGCCTGGAGAATCCCAGGGACAGGGGAGCCTGGGGGGCTGCCGTCTATGGGGTCGCACAGAGTCGGACACAACTGAGTGACTTCACTTTCGCTTTTCACTTTCATGCATTGGAGAAGGAGATGGCAACCCACTCCAGTGTTCTGGCCTGGAGAATCCCAGGGCCAGGGGAGCCTGGGGGGCTGCCGTCTGTGGGGTCGCACAGAGTCGGACGCGACGGAAGCGACTCGGCAGCGGCAGTGCTGGGATTCTACAGCAGAGGACAGGTCGAGCTCCTTTTCTGGGCTGGGCTCCGCTGCTTGGTCAGGCCTGTTTTCCCACTTGCAAGAGGCCACCAAGTGCTGCGTGAGACGGGCAGGAGGCCCAGGCTCCCGCCTGGGGGCGGGGGCTGCGGGGAGAATCTGGCACTGAGACCTCCTGGGTCCTTAGGGCAGGCCTGTGGGCTTGGTGGGGGCGGGGCAGAGCCGCAGCACCCGGCGGCCCGGAGCCCAGCGCACCCTCCCACCCACCCTGCGGCAGGCGGGGCTCACCGTCGGCGCGGATCTCCTCCGGGCCGCCTCTACAAATGGAGCTGCTGGGGAAGTTCACGTCTGCAAGAACTGGAGGGCCAGCACCGCCAGACATCAGCGCTGGGTCGGCCCACGTTCCTCGCGCCGCGTGGGGGGCACAGACGCGGAGCCGCAGGGCCGACGTCAGAGGACTCGCCCCGCCCCGCCCGCGTCTGCGATCGCCCCTGCGCGCCCGAGGACTTGCAGGGTAGCCGAAGGCTGGGCCGGCTCCGGGCGCGTGGCCGCGGTCCCAGGAAGAGAGACCGACGCACACGTCCCAGAGCAGCCCGGGCGCCGGCGGTGCGGGCCCGAGGGCCGTGACCGGACGGAGCTGGAGCGCGGGCTGCGGCGGGCCGTGCGCGGGGGCGCTCGGCCCGGACGCCGGGCTGGAGAAGGAACCGGACCTGCCCGCCCCCGCCCAGGCCCGGCGCCCTGCCCGCCTGCGGCTCGCGGGGCCGGCTCTCCCGGAGGCTCGGACCCTGCGCTCACCGATCTCATCTCCGTGCCCCATCCGCGCCAGGGCGAAGAGCAGCTCCGGGGACAGGAGCGCGGGGACGCCCTTGAGCACCACCATGGTCGCGGGCCGGGGGCTGGCGGCCGGGGGCGGGGCTGCGCGAGGGGAGGGCGGGACGAGCGAGGGGCGGGGCCTGGGAGCGGGCGGGGTCTGGATGGAGGGTTCCGCAGCCAAGCGCTGCGGACTAGGGGTCGTTTGGGGAGCGGTGGACATCAGCCCACCCCAGTGTTGCCGGAACCAGTACTAGAGAAACTAAGCACCACGCTCGGAGAGCTGGAGAACTCAGACTTATGTCAGGGGGCCCAGAGGAGTTCACACTCCAAGCTCTAAGCCCCGAACAAAGGGGTTACAGAGTTTTTGGAGACAGACTATAGTGAGCTTTCTGGTGGCTCACTGTAAAGCGTCTGTCTACAATGAGGGAGACCTGGGTTCGATCCCTGGGTTGGGAAGATTCCCTGGAGGATCTTCCAGGGAAGATCTACCCACTCCGGTATCTTCCATGGAAAAGCTACCCACTCCAGTATTCTGGCCTGGAGAATTCCATGGATTGTATAGTCACAGAGTCAGATACCACTGACTGACTTTCACTTTTTATTTTTTCACTTGATAGTGGGCAACACTAGCTGTTATACTCTGGTTTAAACTAAGGGAACAGCAGTCAAGATAGGGAGGGAGATGCCTGACCTTTACACTGACAGGCATGATTAGGCAGGTTTGCAGGGCTGGGCAGTTGCAAAGAGCAGGGCAAAGGTGAGTGAGATAAGCTCCAGTGCCTAGTACTGTGAGTCCCCGCTTTCTGAGCTACGTGATCCAGACTTTGCAAGGAGCAAGCTGAGTTACAGAGCCAGGGTGAGCAGGAGGTTATGTAAAATTTGAACTTTTCCTCTTCACCAGCAGCCGCCAGTTTGGGGGGCTTCGGGACCCCCTGGGGTTAGGGTCGGAGCTCCCCAGCACTTTCCTTGCTCCAGGCCTCTGTTCTGCCCCCAGGCCTTGCTGACTTGCTCCCTACACCTTCCAGCCCACAGGGTCTGTGATGCCCTGGGGTGGGGAGGAGTGGGTGGAGGCACAGGGCTGACTTCTTCAGCCAACCCCTTCACACTGGAAAGACCCTAGGACAGGTGGAGGCGACCTCCTCCCAAGCGGCAGTGCAGAGAGCACCCCTCCCATCTCCCAGGTCAGCCTGCTGAGACGCCTCAGGGGCCTGGCTTGGGGCAGCACCCCTGCTCTGGACAATAGCTCTCTGACTCTACTCTTTGGCCCGGAATCCTGGATGCCAGCTCTGGGTTAACCCCTTTGGGTTCAGTCCTTCAGAGCTGGGACCACCTACCACACTGCCTCCCTGTGCGTGGTGTCTCCACCTCCTGTGCACCGTGCTCAGAGGCTGGGAGAAGACGCCCATCACCCCAAAGGCGAGGCCGTAGCCTCGGCACCTCCTGCACCGTGCTCAGAGGCTGGGAGAAGACGCCCATCACCCCAAAGGCGAGGCCGTAGCCTCGGCCTCCAGGGCTGAGTCAGGACTGTGCTCCTGAGACCTAATCTTGGCTGCTGTGTGTGGACAAAGAATGTCCCTGCCATGTTCCCAGGTGGCCCTGTTGCCAGTGCAGGAGATGTGAGAGACGCGGGTTCAATCCCTGGGTCGGGAAGGTCCCCTGGGGGAGGGCGTGGCAGCCCCCTCCAGTGTTCTTGCTGGAGAACCCCATGGACAGCGGAGGCTGGCGAGGTACAGTCCACGGGGCTGCACACAGTCAGACACGACTGGAACGACTTAGCACGCAGGCACACCACATCATTAAAGGGTACTGAGGCCACCACGCCTTCAGCCACTGCAGCTGCACCTGAGTGGAACCCTGAGGGGGTTTGCTTCGGAGAAGACAAAATGATCCTGGCCCTAGACAGCTGAAGTGAAGTGAGTGAAGTGGCTCAGTCGTCTCCGACTCTTTGCGACCCCATGGACCGTAGCCTACACGGCTCCTCTGTCCATGGAATTTTCCAGGCAAGAGTACTGGAGTGGGGTGCCATTTCCTTCTCTAGGGGATCTTCCCAGACCAGGAATCGAACCCAGGTCTCCTGCATTGCAGGCAGACGCTTTACTGTCTGGCCCACCAGGGACACCACTAGACAGCGGAGACGCCTATTAAAGGCATGATTCCCAGGAGCCCACACACAGGCACTAAATTCACTAAGATGTCCGATTTCCTTCCATTAGCAATAATCTTTCGCTGTTCCAACTAACTGGTGTTTTGTTTTGTTTGCAAAAACTCTCCATATATACTGGCTCCTCTTGTTACCTGAAAACTGGGTTCGCCTCTCAGTGAGATCAAAAAGACCCAACCAAGCTGGCAAAGATGATGGAAAGAAAGAATTCATCACTCACAGCAAGTAAGGAAAACATGAGGGATTTCTCCCACTAGCAAAACTGGGGAAGTTTTAAGCTAAGGGCACCACCAGAGGGGCTTGAGCAGAGAACTCAGCATAGAACTGGAGCAAAGGTCAGGTCAACAGAGTCCAAGTCTTTGTTGTCTTAAGTCAGGAGGGTCAACACCTCCACCTGGGTGGGAGCCTTAGTTGCTGCAGAATTCAAAGTGTATTACCATGTTTATCCCTTGAGGAGGAGTCACTGCATTTTCTCTGTCCCTGTGCCCCTCTGTGCCTTTAGGGTCACTGGTGACTGACCGGGACCTGTTCAAGGGCTAGCACCACGACCAGCGCTAGGTCACAGGATGGGTTAGACCAGAACAGGCTGTCTTATGTCAGGAATGCCTCTTATGCTGTGAAAGTGCTGCGCTCAATATGCCAACACATTTGGAAAACTCAGCAGTGGCCACAGGGCTGGAAAAGGTCAGCTTTCATTCCCATCTCAAAGAAAGGCAATGCCAAAGAATGTTCAAACTACCGCACAGTTCCACTCATTTTACATGCTAGCAAGGTCATGCTTCCCTGGTGGCTCAGACAGTAAAGCGTCTGCCTGCAGTGTGGGAGACCCGGGTTCAATTCCTGGGTTGGGCAGATCCCCTGGAGAAGGAAATGGCAATCCACTCCAGCACTCTTGCCTGGAAAATCCCATGGATGGAGGAGCCTGATAGGCTACAGTCCATGGGGTCACAAAGAGTCAGACATGACTGAGCGACTTCACTTCACTTTCACTAAGGTCATGCTCAAAATCCTCCAAGGTAGGCTTCAATATTATGTGAATCGAGAGCTTCCAGATGTACAAGCTGGATTTAGAAAAGGCAGAGGAACCAGAGATCTAATTGTCAACGTCCGTTGGATCTTAGAAAAAGCAAGAGAGTTTCAGAAAAACATCTACTTCTGCTTTATCGACTATGCCAAAGCCTTTGACTGTGTGGATCACAACAAACTGTGGAAAATTCTTCAAGAGATGGAAATACCAGACCACCTTACCTGCCTCCTGAGAAATCTGTATGAAGGTCAAGAACTGGACACGGAACAACAGACTGGTTCCAAATTGGGAAAGGAGTATGTCCAGGCTGTATATTGTCACTTAGCTTATTTAACTTATATGCAGAGTACATCATGCGAAATCCAGGGCTGGATGAAGCACAAGCTGGAATCAAGACTGCCGGGAGATATATCAATAACCTCAGATATGCAGATGACACCACCCTTACGACAGAAAGAGGAACTAAAGAGCCTCTTGGTAAAGATGAAAGAGGAGAGTGAAAAAGCCGGCTTAAAGTTCAACATTCGGAAAACGAAGATCATGGCATCTGGTCTCATCACTTCATGGCAAATAGATGGGGAAACAATGGAAACAGTCAGAGACTTTATATTCTTGGCTCCAAAATCACTGTAGATTTGACTGCAGCCATGAAATTTAAAGATGCTTGCTCCTTGGAAGAGAAACTATGACAAACCTAGACAGCGTATTCAAAATCAGAGACGTGACTTTACCGACAAAGGTCTGTCTAGTCAAAGCTGTGGTTTTTCCAGGAGTCATGTATGGATGCGAGAGCTGGACCATAAAGAAAGCTGAGCACCGATGAATTGATGCTTTTGAGCTGTGGTGTTGGAGAAGACTCTTGAGAGTTCCTTGGACTGCAAGGAGATCAGATCAGTCAACCCTAAAGGAAATGAGTCCTGAATATTCACTGGAAGGCCTGATGCTGAAGCTCCAATCCTTTGGCCACCTGGTGTGAAGAACTGACTTACTGGAAAAGACCCTGAGGCTGGGAAAGACTGAAGGCAGGAGAAGGGGATGACAGAGGAGATGATTGGATGGCATCATGGACTCGATGGACAAGAGTTTGAGAAAACTCGGTTTGGTGGTGGACAGGGAAGCATGGCATGCTGCAGGCCGTGGGGTCAGAGAGTCGGACACGACTGGGCGACTGAATTGAACATGGTATCAGTCAAGAAAGCCATTCCTGCTTCTTTCTCTGGGGATCCCGTGGCCTATGTACTTACACTCCCTCAGCTCTGTGGAACAGGCCCCTCACAGTAGCCTGAGAGGCTGTGTCCAGGGCTGAAGCTTTCAGCAAGGTTGCTGAGTAAAGGACCATTCCCAGCTTTCAGGCTCTGCATTCTCTTAGTGGACGGGCGTGACTGTGCTCCCCAGGGGGCGGCACCACTGCCAGGCCGTGTGTGATGGGTCCCCCATGAGGCGGGTCTGTCTCTTTTCGTCTCCTTTCTTGAACCAGGTGGACCTCTGTGACTGCCTCCAATAGGATACACTCTATAAGCAGCTGCCTGGCTTCTGGGAGCATGGCATAAAGGGCAGTATGGTTTCTCCCTTCAGAACACTTGCTTTGGTGTTAAAATCTAATAAATTTGGCAATAATTTGTTATGCAGCAGTAGCTGACTAATGCAGATGGCTCCTGTTCCAAGATGTCAACAAAACTCCTGCTACCCTTGGCCTTCCACCCTGTGTCTGGTCCATCCCTACCCCCGCCCAATCCATGCACTCAGGATAGAAGGCAGACCCCAGTTCAGATGCCCATGCCTGTACCAGCTGGGTCATACCCCTGCTTTAGAACCCAGCACCTAACCTCACTGCCAGCCTGCAGACCAGCTTTTGCTCAGGCCAGGCAGCTCTCAGCCTTCCGTGCTCGGGCCCCTCCTCACAGGGGTGGCTGCCTTGCTCACCTGAGGACTTACTGCTGCTAGCCCTGCAGGAAAGCCTAGCTCAGAGCCTGGACAGGCCAGGCCCTCTCCTTTTGGGCTCCGCCCCTTCCACCTCACCCCTCAGTGGACCTCAGCCCTGCCTGTGGTGACGTGCCCAGAGGCCTGGCAGGTTCCGGGGAAGTAACCTGAAGACAACAGACACCCCACACTCACTGCCCATCCCTGGGGAGCCTTGGTGGCCAAAGCTGCTCAGGGAGGTGGCAGGCAGGGCCTGCACACCAGCCGCCCACAGCAGCCGACTACACTCAGCGTGAGCAGTGCCTATTCCAAAGCCCGATGGAAAGACTCGTAGTTAACATTCCCTGAAGCTTATTTTTTTAGTAGAAATATAGGAAGGAAAAACCAAGTCTATGGATAGATGAGAAGGAAAGTTCTCAGCTTCAAAAACCAATCACAACCCAAAACCAGTATGGGGCGGGAGGTCAATTAACTCAAGAGCGAGTGGAGGGCTCTCTGGGCCTGTGGTCCTGGCCACCCCTCTAGGGTTTGCCTGCTGCCCTCTCGCCCACAGCAAAGCACGTGGTCACACATGGGCAGTCCCGTCTCTCCCAAGCCTGGGGCCAGCACACAGCCCAAAGCGAAGGTTCTGTTCCCTGGGCCTGAGGGTAGGACCCATCCCTGCCACATTCTGAAACCCAAACGACCCTGTGGGTGCAGACCTTTGAGACACACGCAGATGCTCACGTGCGGGCCCCACGTCCAGCCCTTCCTCAGCTTCCAGCTGAGCCCCTAGGAAAGGGTGCCTATGGGCCTTGGAAGGGCTCCTTCCACCTGGNACCCATCCCTGCCACATTCTGAAACCCAAACGACCCTGTGGGTGCAGACCTTTGAGACACACGCAGATGCTCACGTGCGGGCCCCACGTCCAGCCCTTCCTCAGCTTCCAGCTGAGCCCCTAGGAAAGGGTGCCTATGGGCCTTGGAAGGGCTCCTTCCACCTGGCCCCCAGCACTTGGGGCTCCGTCACCACCATCACAGCCATCATTTATTTGGCTGTGCTGGGTCTTAGCTGTGGCTTGCAGGAGCTTCTCTGCAGCTTTTTTTTAGTTGCAGCCTGTGGGACCCAGTTGTCCGGTCAGGGGCTGAACTCAGACCCCCGCACTGGGAGCTCAGTCTCGGGCCACTGGGCCACCCGTGTAGTCTCACTCAGAATCAATTATGAGGCCAGGCCCGGTGCGTGTGGAAAATTAAACTGACGCATTTACCTCCTCAACGTGAAGGTTTCCCCCTGCAGATACCTGTTGGTTCATTCTAGATGGTGCGTGACTTGCAGCTTTAGCACGTGGGTCCCCATCTGTCACGGTGAGGACTGCCCGGCCGGGCCTGGCCTTCCGATCCCAGGGGAGCCTGATCTCACAGTCCCTTTGCTCTCTGTGCGAGGGCGACCCCATCATCCAGCACCTTCGACGACTCGCCCGGGCGTTCTAGTCTGTCGGCACAGCCGGGGGCGAGGGCCCCAAGCGAGCCGCTCTGCGACCCTCTGCCGAGGGGGACGGGGCTGCACCTCAGCCTGCCTGCTGCATGTACCGGGAGGGCTGGAGAGGAGGCAGCGGTTCTAATACATGACAAGACCCTCGCAGACACGCCTGAGCTGAAGTGCAGGGGTTCGCGCAGAGAACGTGTGCTGCACTGGTGTCACTGACACAGGAACCTGGGCACGGGCGCCACGCCCTGCGCCGCTTGAGCAAGCACCCAACGTACACACGCCACGGAAGACCTCAGAGCCACTGGAAAGAGCGCGAGGAGGAATCGTATTCAGCCATGAAAAGCAATGGGACTGTTACTGTTACAACCTGGGTGGACTCTGGAAGTATTGTATTCAATTTGGCAACAGAAAGAAAGCGCAATCACGGTCCCCAGGACCCGGGGGGCAGGCGGGGGCCAGGTAGGGAGTCAGTGCTGCGGCCTAGTTTCGGTTTGGGGTGATGAAGCCGCACGGAGACAGAGGAGAGCGCTGAGTGCCACTGCCAGGTGCACATTTAAGCGCGGAGAAGACAGCAGGCTGGTCTCTATCTCAGAACGAGAAAGAGTCAGTCATGAAAGAACAGGGTGCACTTGTGCGAAAGCAGAAATGTTCATTTTCACACAAAGAAAACGGAGCTTCACACGTGAGGGTGTGGGCGCAGAAACCCCTAAGAGCCGTGCAGCCCCCCTCGGACCAGGACGGGGCCTCCGCAGACCCTGTTCTGCGTGAATGCTGCCGCTCAGAACGACACACAGAAGTGTTTAGAAAGGGGTGGAACACTAAAGAATAGGAATGGCCAAACAAAGGCCTAATGTGACCTGACGTCTGTCAGTCAAGAGCGTGTCTCTCTGAGGCCCAGCAACAAGGCCTTCACGCTGAGTGGCCATATCCACCGCTGCAGCGAGCGGCCAAGCGGGGTCCCGTGACCGCTGGGTGAAGGCCGCCTGCCCCCCGCAGGCCGTGAGCCCACACCGCCCCGCAGAGCTGCAGGGAGGCCGTGTGTCACGGGCACTGCACACAGGACGGAAGCAGCGACCAGCTTGCGAAGCTGCTCATCCTCCCGGGAGGGGGGCCGAGGCAGAGGCCGCCGGCTGTCACTGGTCTTTGAAGTTGGCCTTTCTCTTCTCCACAAATGCGGCCATCCCCTCCTTCCGGTCTTCCTGTGGGGAAGAGAAGCAGGGGTGGACGGTGACTTTTCCCGAGGCCAGGCCTACCCGCTCCTCCTGCCCTCAGCCGTCTTCACCCACAGGCACTGTGGTGGGGTCACCTCAAGGGTGAATGACCCAAGTCCCTGACCAGCGAGGGTGGGCCCGGGAATGGGTATTTTCACAGTAAACACCCCTGCCCTGCTGTGATGACCGTCCTTCGGGGGCCACTAACCTTCGAGTGGAATACAGCCTTATCTACAGAGACCCTCAGGTAAATGTGCTTGGTCACTGAAATCATGACCTGGGTCCAGTTGTGGCCTGTGCCAGGCGGTGTCCTGAGGGTTAGGGAGCAGGACACAAGGCAAGGCTCCACCTCGGCCCTCCTTCCTCACACACGCACACACACGCACTCACAACACGTGAATCCTCACACACATGCACGCACGCACACACAAGCGTACACATGCAATATTCACACACACGCATGCACTCACAGTACATGCATGCACACACACATGTGCACACATGTGTACTCACACACGTGCATACGATGCACTCAGTACACACACACACGCACACCACACACATGCACTCACACATGAATACACTCATACCACATGCACGCACACACACGTGATCAAACATGCACGCACCCAGACCACAACATGCACTCACAGTACACGCAGGCACTCACATACAAGTGCACACACATGGACTCACATGACAAACACGCACCCCACACAAGTGCACACACGTACTCACACATGTGCACACAATGCACTCATACTACGTGCATGCACTCACCACATACACACTCAGTACACGCATGCACTCACGTGTGCACACACACACATATTATCTGTGCCTCAAGAACCAAAGTCACTCTAATCTCTCTTTTGTGAAACACCTATTTATGACTTCCTGAGAGTAAGAGATGAATTTTACTGACTATTAAAAGAATGACTTCCTTCAAGTTACTGGCAGATACCCTAGAAAATAATGTGCCAAGATTTCAAATTATGTTAAAATATATTCGATCCCCATTCCAAGAACTGGAATGATCTAGGAAAATCATGGGTAAATAGATTGCCTTTTAAATACAGGAACTGCTATTCACGTGTGCAATTCCTAAGGTCTTTTGCTGTCAGGAAGCATTGAACAGGAGGCTTCCTGTGTGCTGTTTTGGGTCTGTCACGAACTCTTCGCTCCTTACTAACTCCTGAACACTCAGGAGTTAAGAAGAGAGGCAAGCCTCTCCGGGGCTGAGGATCCAGCATGTCCTTCGTTAGTTTCTCCATACGCTGGTAAGTACCCTCTTCCTCCTTGTGAGCCGTTCGGTAAAAGTGATTGCTTACAGCTCTCTCTTTAATATGGATCGCCTGTGTTTTGTAAGCCTGGAATTTTAATCTTTACCTTTGCTGAGAATAACTACCTTGTAGACAGTACCTGTGCCCACACCATGTTGATTGAAACACCTTTGCTCCATCAGAGCTCTGGTCCCCGTGTCTCTTTCTCTCTCTTTCTCTCTCAGGCTATTTCTTTGCAGCGCAGAGGCCCTCTGAGTTCACTTTCCTGCCCGGGCTTCTAAGACCCTCTCGAGAAGGTGCCTGAGGTCTCCGTGAACAGAGCAAGCTCCGTGCCAGGGGCTTTACTGGCTTTCTGCGTAAACCAAGGAATATCAGCATTTCTCTCCTTTCCTTTCCTATTGTCGACTCCAGACCACCAGGTTCCGGTCCATTAAAGGACCTCAACATTTTGTAAAAAGAAGTGTAAACATGTTTGTACTGTGAACTTCCGCATGCTGTGCTGTTATTTGCTCAGTCGTGTTCAGCTGTGTGTGACCCCGTGGACTCTAGCCAGCCAGGCTCCTCTGTCCTTGGGATTCTCCAGGCAAGAATACTGAAGTGGGCTGCCGTTCCCTTCTCCAGGGGATCTTACCAACCCAGGGACTGAACCCAGGTCTCCCGCACTGCACGTGGATTCTTTATGGTCTGAGCAACCAGAGAAGCCCCATTTATTTGCAAACATCACTACCCAGCTACAGGGAGGCTATGAGTTCTGACCAGAGAGAAATGGTGATAAAATCTACAAGCAAACTCCAGAACTTTCATGGCTGGACCATGGGATTTCCCGCATGAACGAGGCTACTCACGGTGGCAAAAGTCGAGTAGAAGAGCTTCTTCTCCAACTTAACGCCCTCTGCTAATGTCATTTCAAAAGCTGAAAAAGAAACCCCTGCAGTGAGGAGCTGAGACACAGACTTGGGAGCGCAGTGCTCCTTCCAGAGGCAGGGACCAGCCTGGGGACCGGCGTGCACTTGGACTCCATGGGGTTAAAGTGCAGCCTCCCTCTCCAGGGTGTCGCCCCGGCTGTGGCCCAGTGAACAGCTGCTCCCGGGCTCCCTGTCCTGTGTAGGGACCAGCGTGGAAGGTGGGATGGAAAACCGTCCACTCACGACGGGGCTGCGGAAGCCCAGGACGTGGACTCTAGAAGCACGGCAAGTAAGTATGGACGACACTGAAGACGGAGGTGTGGGCAGAGCGGAGCGAGGCCCAGGTTAGGTCTGCAGCAGAGGCGAGGGGGTGCGAGGCTCGTGGAAGCTTTTGCGCCAGCACCTGCAGCCAGGTCCCGTGACCGGCGCCAGGCGGTGAGAGGCGCCCCAGGCCTCACCACATGCTCCACGCACTTAGGGGTGAGCCCAGGGAGCAGAGACAGGATCGGGGCAGCGCAGCCCTCCAGGGACACTAACTGCCCTCACAGGCGGAACAAGCAAAGGGACAGCCTCACTCCAACGCTGATACGAAACTGCCATGGTAACACGCAAGCGATTCTCAAGAGGGGTGGTCAGAGCTGCTCTGCTGGCCAAGAGTGGCTGCTGAGTCCAGACCCTCAGCCGGGAGGGCAGAGCTGCCCCTGGCTCACCCCTGGAAGGTCAGGCGTGGCTGTGGCAGAGAGGAACCTCTTCCTCCCAGGTTCTGCAGGGGACCCTCCTGGGCTGCCTCTGCTTGCCAGCACTGGGCCCCAGGCTGGCCCAGTTCTAAGGTCCTGTTTCCAAGGGGAGCTCAGATCAGTTCAACAGAATTTGTGAGCAAGCAACTAGAAACTAGAACGCTACAAAGAGCCAGAATCAAAATACTGAGAATCCTAACAACTTTTGTCCAGATCAATGAAGACGCACAATTCAGACCCCAACTTGCCAAGTCTCACAGCTGCTCCTGTGTGGCCTCCCCACCCTCCTCCCTACCTGCGTTCACTGCTTCTTTGGCCATAGCTGTCACAATTTTAGAGTTGCTGGCAATTTTTTCTGCACATTGGATGGCTTCTTCAACCACTGTCTCAACAGGAAAAATTTTGCTCACAAGACCTACAACACAAAAAAGTCAGCATGTGGCAACAGCTGGTTCTAATTCTCTGCCGCAGCGCAGGCCTCCAACAGACACAGGGAAGGGTCCTCCGCGTGCCCTGGTGTGGCTGCCACCCTTGGCTGTCGAGGTTACGGGGCTCTTACGGCCAAAGGTCACTGAGGGGCCAGGAGAGGGCCTGCCTGCAGGGTCTTGGAGACCCCCCACTACTCACGTTGGTTCTGAGAAGCGGGAGGGTTTCACTGCTAGTCTTTAAGCCACGTGCACATCTGAGTCACCCTGCTGTGCGTGGTGGTATTTCAAATAGACACAGGCAGTGAGTATCCTGGACTCGCAGGTCGCCAGAAAGCCCTGTGCTGATCCCTGTGGGGGTCCCTGGGTGAGGCCCTCCCCTCTCCACTCAGCTCCCAAGAGGGCAACTCCACGGGGCGGCTCCAGCCTATACCTGCTTGCTTGGCATCCTGGGCTGAGATCCGGTCACCAGTGAGGACCATCTCCATGGCCAGTGACTTTCCGACGGCACGGGTCAGTCTCTGGGTGCCCCCTGCACCTGCAGGGGCAGAGGGCTGCTGGGCGTGCCGCTCTGTGGCCAAGCAGCCACAGACGTGCTGCTGGCAAGTGTCTAGGGCCTGAAGACCTCCGGCACTCGGTCGGAGGTGGGCAGAACTGGGGGAGACCCAGACATCCCAGGGGAGCCTCCTTCCCACACTCGGGCCCCCCCTCGTGTCCCAGCGCCTCTCATGCACGAGTCAGACTCTGGATGGATGCCTGGAGCTCGAAGACCCTGGCCTGACCCACCCTGGGGGGCAGCTGGGAGCGGCCTCCGATCACAACTGGCTCTGCTCCCAGAGTGGGACGGGGGCAAGGCTCCTGCCTCGAGCGCCTAGGGATGTGCTCCTCTCCCAGGCTCTTCGGGTGTCTAGCCCTACGTGGACTTCGCCTCCACGGGCCCTGCTCCACCTCCCGCCCACTCAATGGCCTCTGACTGGAAAGACTGGTCTGTCCATTCAGCTGCCCACAGTGAGCCCCAGGGCTACCAGGGCGCGGCAGGCGGCCACTCGAGGAAAGCACCCACGGTCCAGCAGACTCAGGCGCTCCCTCAGCATGGGGGCGACCCTGAGCACTGGGATGGGAAGAGCCTGGCGGCCACCCGAACCTGAACCCATCCTGCCTACTGCCTGGCCCGCTGGCCTGGGAGCGGCCCTGGGCTCCAGGCTCTAACACGGGGTAGACTTTGTGGGGACACAGCCTGTAGCTCTCGGCAGGTGGGCCGAGGGGCAGAGGCGTCCCTGCTGGCCTACTGCTCCCATCGCCCTCCCGCAAGGCATGTGCTTCCCTGCTCTGAACCTGCTGAGGCCATGGGTCTCGCTCTGGCCACTGAAGCAGGAGCCCTGAGCGCTGGTCCGTGGCCACCGTGTTTTCTTCTCCGAGCTGCTGACCTACAAGGACCCACCACGGACGCTCAGCAGCAAGAGTCACTGTGGTCGGAAGCCAGCATGCGGCCAGCCCAGAGGAGCCGGCAGGGCGCCAGGCCCCCAGGCCCCGCCCGGCCCTCGCGGAAGGTAGCACAGCCAGGCTCACATGACAGCCCCTGTTTCTGTCTGACGCTGAGACAGCCCAGATGCCTGGCAGAGGGCAGATTTGGGCCGACGACTTGAAGACCTGACTCTAGAGCCTTTACCTGGGATGGTTCCGATTAGAATCTCCGGCTGCCCAAATTGGGCTTTCTCCCCAGCATAAATGATGTCACACATCATAGCAAGTTCACAGCCACCACCAAGCTGCAAGACAAGAGGGAACGCAAGAGGACCCCAGTTAAAAATCACTCTATCTGCTCATTTAAACTTTCCATTAAAAAGGAACGCGGTCTGGGGTATAGCAGACGTCAACACAGAGATGGCAAGTCAGGTGACAGTTTCCATAAATTACACGCATGGCTGATTCTGCCAGGCTTTCTGGCAAGGGCCAGACAGCAAATGCTTCTGGCCTTGCGTGTCCTACAGTGTCCGTCGTGGCCGCTCCACTCGGCTGAGGGAGCTCAAAGGCAGCCAAGAGAGGGGAGAGCTGAGAGGCTGCTGTGTCCAGTACACTCTGCCGTTGACCACTCACCCAAGGGAGCCTTACTGAGGAACTCTGAGCAGAAAGGTCTTTCTCACTTCTGTACAGGCCACAACCAGCCCCAGAGCCTCTGAGTCACCCAGGTGCCTACAGGAGACCCAGACACCAAACGGGGCACCCAGAGCTTTCAACGGCAGCAGCAGGAGTTAACTTATAAGGCAGTGCAGGTTGGAGAGTCATCAGAACCGCACAGAAAGCCAACATAAGTGCCTTATCCTTGCAGAGGGGGAAGGCGGCTCCTGGGGAGTCTTAGGGACCATGCTGAAGACTAGGGGCCTTTACTAACAGAGGAATCCAAAGGCCAACAGCTGAACCCCCTCCCGCAGAGCAGATGCTAAACGCCCTCTCAGGTCTTGGCTCTTTTGTGTCACTGAACGAGACACAGCCTCCTCCAAATAGAAACCTGTGCTGCTGCACAAATGCAGCTCCTTCCGGTGCTCTGAGTGCGAGGAGGTGGCGGGGGGTGGGGCGGGGGCAGGGGACCACTCACGGCATAGCCATTGACTGCAGCTATGATCGGCTTCTTGACACGTGTGAGTCGGTCCCAGTGGCTCAAAAACCCGCCAGAGTAACAGTCCTGGAACGTGTGGCTCTGCATTTCCTTGATGTCGGCTCCAGCTGGGTGGTGGGAAATGACGTTCCAGTTATGAGAGGCAACTGCTCAGTGTCCAAGGGTAAGCACTGGGCTCTGGGGGAGACCCCATGGATGCACAGCTGGGCCGAGGGACGTGGACAGGAAACAGCAGGAGGGGGCTCAGGGGAGGCGGGCTCACTCACGTCCCTCTCGCCCGAGACCCGCCTGCCTCTGAGCAGGCTGACTGTGCTGGCAGGGCATGCTCAGTGTTAATCAGAGAGGCCCCTCCAAGCAGCTCAGGGTTTGGTCTACCTTATGTAAATAAATCCCCAAGTTGCAGAACCTGCCTGATGCCTTCATGGAGGTACAAGGCTGCCTGTCGCGCCAAAGGTATGATCACATACCTGGTGGCCTGCGCTCACCTGCAAATGCCTTCTCCCCGCCTGTGAGGACAACGGCCCCCACGGCCGGGTCTTCCTCGAAGGCCTGCAGGGCCTGGTTGAGCTCCGCGATCAGGCCGTTGCAGAGCGCGTTGAGGGCCTTGGGGCGGTTCAGCTGGATCAGCCCCACGTTGCCGTTCTTTCCCTTCTTTGCTGCGATGATGTACTCAAAGGCTGCGCCTGGGAAGACATGGGGAGCAGAGGCATCAAGCTGGGGGCCGCACTCCGCCACTGGACAGGGCAGTCCCAACACCAGAGGCCTGCCCAGTGCCCGGCGCTGCAGCTGGCGCGGCGGGGGCTTCTGCAGGGCTCTCTGCTGTCACCGGTGTCCCGCAGTGGCCAGCAGCCTTCCTTCCGCACGTCTTGGCTGGCATCTCCCTGAACCTGTGCTGGAGATGCCTGGGATCCGGTAGAAACAAGAAACGAGGAAACTCCCTCTTTAAACAGACGCCAACTGGGTGAAGTGCACACAGGCAAAGGGCAACTGCCAGGCCAGGAGGGGCAGCCTGCTCGGGCCTGGGGGCCAGGATGACCTGCGGGGGGAAGCTTAACCAAGGCAGCTGCTTCCTTGAACGGGGTACCTACCCGGTGGGCTTGCTGGGGAGTGACTGAAATCACCCATGTGTAGGCAGCATCCCCCCCACCCCACATACAAGACCAAAACAGACTGCTGGGTACAGGCCAGGATGCAGAAGCAGGTGGTCAAAAGGAGCTCAGGGAACATCACCACGTAACAGCTAGGTTAAGTGGACACACAGGTGAAGAAGAGGCTGCAGAGATTCGTTCCCAGAGATGTGGCCAGGAGTTCCCGGGAAATACGGGGTGGTGGAGGGGAGCGGCGGGGGGTGCCCGGCTGCCGGGGGCGGGGCAGGCAGAATCTGAAGGGGGAAGCAGTGGACCTGGGGAGGCTGGGCAGGAGGCACCACAGGACAGCACGCGCGGCCCCTTCCGATTGCAGATGCGCGGACCGCGCGTCCTCTCAAGTCTGAGGGCTTTCACACCAAATGCTGAAGTGGCCAGACGTCTTGGCACTCGGCCCCGAGTCCCCGGGGTCGGGACGCTAGTGATCCCAGGGCTCCGCGCGCTCAGGAAGGGGGTGCTGGGCGGGGGAGTCAGGCCGGACGCTCCCCGGCAGAGGCGCGGTGCGGCCCAGGGGTCCCGGCCCAGGAAGAGGCCCGGGGACCCCAACCACGGCCCGCCCCCGCGGCCCCGCACTCACTCGAGGCGAAGGAGCGCTGCACCGGGCAGAAGAGCCAGGGCCGCAGCGGGGCGCGGACGCGGGGCAGCAGGGCACGTAGGGCGGCCATGGCGCTCGCGTGGACGACTGTGCTCTCCGCCCGCTGGCGCGGAGGGCGCGCCCCGCGGAGCCGCCCCCCGGCAGCGCCAGTCAGGGCCCGCCCCGCCCACCGGCCCGGGTCGCGAGACCACGCAGGTATCGCGAGACCACGCAGGTATCGCGAGACCACGCCAGGCGGCGGAAGTGGGCGGGGCGACGGGCCTGCGTTTTAGGGAGGGGGCGGAAGAAGGGTCCAGGAGGAGGGGTGGAGGCGGCAGAGGGCTGGGAGGGGGTTTAGAGTTCAGGTCCTGGTTCTTCTCCCGCCTGTGCCGCCCCAACCTGTAGGAACTGTTGACTAAAAAGATGCACGATATGAGAGTTTCAAGTTAAGTTTTATTTGCGGCAAAATGAAGACTGCGGCCGGGGGAGACTACCTCAGAGAGCTCCAGGGAGTACTGCAACCAAGTGCTTACTTTACAGAAGGGTTCCTGTTGGTCCTGAAGAGCTAATGTCAGGGTGAAGGGATTTAGTGCTTTCACAGATATGAAGAGCTGGAAGGACTGGGGTCATGAAATCAGTTTCTGAAAATACCTCTCTAAAGCCCTGTTAGGCCAGTTTCCCTGGAGCATAGAGTGCCTCACTCTGCACTCTGAATGAAGGTCGGCAGCTGCAGTAGCACAGAGTTGGATCTCCGCAGACGCAGATGGCAAATGCCCTTGGCAAGTGCCTCCTGGCGGTTGACAGAACTAGCCGGGAAGATCTGAGAGCAGTTGCTCAGGAGCTAGCTGAGCCGCGCGGGTGGAAACTTGCGTGGCCTGCTCTCCTCTGCCCCGCAAGCCCGGGGCCTGACGACGCACAGCTGGTTGGGACACCCGAGTGCCAAGGGCTCGTGCGAGTGCACCAGTCCACCCGTCCGTAGTGCTGGCCCGCAGGGCTCTTGACGGAGCTGTCCGCTGGCCTACACTACCTTGGTCTTCTCTATTCTAGGCGCAGCCGTGCCCTTGACATTTGTCCCTTCCTGCTGTCTCAGGCTGCAGGACAGGCAGGACGTGCCCACTCCTGAGTGACGGGACCTCGAGCCACAGCTGGGTCCTGGACTCTGAGCTGGAGGCAGTGGCTTTCTAGCCAAACCTGCCTGTGGACTCCCTGGAGCTGGGCGGACCTGCCTGTGACCTGAAGTCAGATCTCGGCAATGTTCAGGTGTAGCCAGAGAGAGGGAGTTAGAGACAATCTCAGATCCACTCAGACCGATTCTGATAACCCTCTGACCAACTTGGTCTTTGAGTTAGGGGATTAAAAAAAAAAAGGTTTTAAAAAAGAAAGGTGAGATTCATTTTGTGACATTTCTGAATCTAGTTTTAGGAGTCAGGATGTCTCTGGTTGACGTGCTCAGGCCAGCTGGTCCGTGGTTTAGGGTCCGTGATCTCCTCTTGCCCTGGAGAAATAACCTGAGTCTGTACATTAATGATCTACAGCAGCCATTTCAGCGCATTGACCCCTTTGTCGACGACATCCACTTCAGTCATCTGACTTACCTGGTCAGGGTTCAGTTGGCACAGTACTGAGGTCAGAGGGCACAAGAAAGGGAAGTTTGGGGTGGAGAGATTAGTCGTGAACTCAGTAAGAGCATTTGGTTTTAGGGGGACTTGCTTTAAATGTCTTGGAGAATTCAGAGTTATACTGTTTTGCAGCGTGGGGGACTTGAGAGGCAGATGTGCTTAGACAAGGGAAAGATAATCCATTAACAAAGGCTTCCTTTTAGAGGCATCACGTAACAGCTTTCACCCGCTGAGCACTGACGAGCATCTGCCAGTGCGTGCTGTTTCTCTCCCCCCACTTCGCGGGCCAGAGGTGCTCATGGGGTGTGCACAGCATTAGTCAAGCAGCTGCACTCAGTGGCTGAGGGAAGTTCTGCAGCAATTATGAACAGTTCGTGTCACTCTGAAGTTTATGTATTTATAGGTCTAGATATAGTGCAAGTGAAGCCTAATACTGACTCTCTACATTGGTAACTAGGTGTCTATTGAATACTCGATGTGAAGTCTTATTTTTGTAAAATAAGATGTAACTCTTTTCACTTTCATGCATCAGAGAAGGAAATGGCAACCCACTCGTGTTCCTGCCTGGAGAATCCCAGGGACGGGGGAGCCTGCTGGGCTGCCGTCTTTGGGGTCGCACAGAGTCGGACGCGACCGAAGCGACTCAGCACCAGCAGCAGCAGTGGTGAAGAATCTGCCTGCCAGAGCTGGAGACAAGAAATGTGAGTCTGATCCCTGGATTAGGAAGCTCCCCTGGAGAAGGGTGTGGCAACCTACCTCAGTGTTCTTGCCTGGAGAATTCCATGGACAGGGGAGCCTGGCCGGCTACCTTCCATGGGGTCACAAGAGTTGGACGCAATTAAAGAAACTTAGCATGAACACATGCAAATTTTAACAAGGAAATAATTTCTTTACTTTGATTTATAAATTTCAAATCTTTGGACACCTGTTGTTAGCCTCCATTTGTATTCTTGCCCCAATTCTGCAAATTTGAGGGTGAAGATAAAGACAGCCTACATGGGACTACCTGGTTTCCCAGTGGTTAGTGCTCAGAGCTCTCACTGCTGGGGCTTGGGCTTCATTCCTGGTCCATGACCAGGAGAACTATGACCCCGCAAGTTGCATGGGGCAGCCAAAAAGAAAAGGAAAAAAAAAATC
>SJYA01002912.1:187487-198270 GCA_006410615.1 Neotragus moschatus | reverse complement strand
TCCTCCGGCTCCGCCCCTCGCCCCCTTCTTCCTCCGGCTCCGCCCCTCGCCCTTCCTCCTCCGGCCCCGCCCCTCGCCCCTTTAACCTCCGGCCCCGCCCCTCACCGCCTCCGTCCTCCGGCTCCGCCCCTCGCCCCCTTCTTCCTCCGGCCCCGCCCCTCGCCCTTCCTCCTCCGGCCCTGCCACGCCCCTTGTCCCGCCCCGAATCCCCGCCCCTGCTCTGGTCTCTTTCCGGCTCCACGAACCTCCTAGCGGCGCGGGACTCTCCGGAACCGCCCGGGACGGCGGCGATGCAGTCGGGTGGTCGTCAGGCAGAGGCCCGGGGCCGCGGCCCGCGGGTGCTGGTGGTGGGCGGCGGCATCGCGGGGCTGGGGGCGGCGCAGAGGCTCTGCCACCACCCGGCCTTCTCACACCTCCGGGTTCTGGAGGCCACGGCCCGCGCCGGTGGCCGCATCCGCTCGGAGCACAGCTTCGGTAACAGCCTTTCCCGGAACCCCTTCCCGGAGCCCCGCCGGTGCCTCCGCAGCCCTGCTCCTGGCTCGGCCTACGTCCGGGGTTAGGCGTCCCGGAACCCTTATGTGGCCCCTTGAGCGAATCCCCGCTCCACCCCACGAAATTACCGAAGTTCACTGCTCCCCGAAACTCAGCTGCCCGCAGTGAGCAGGGTCGGCCGCTGCGGCGGAGGGGAGCCCGTGACTACACAGTGGCCCTGGTTCTGACTGCCGCTGGTAGCCCCCCACACCACCACCTCCCGCCTCCAGGTTGCTCCTTGTGCCTCTTCTGCCCCCAGGCCTTCCTCCAAGTATCCTTCCCAGGCACGTGCAGGCCAGCACCCCCTCGGGGGGTATTCCTCTAAGCCGGGTCTGACGGGCCCTGCCGCCAGAGCCTGTGGTCCTCTGGCTGATTTTCAGAGCGTATCTGGGAAGGGTAGGGCTGAGTGTGGCAAGGGGAGGGACTCAGGGCAGGGAACCTCAAGGTGGCCTTTCCTACTGCTCCCAGGTGGCGTGGTGGAGGTAGGCGCTCACTGGATCCATGGGCCCTCCCAGGGCAACCCCGTCTTCCAGCTGGCTGCCAAATACGGGCTGCTCGGGGAGAAGGCCCTGTCCAAGGAGAACCAGCTGATCGAGACTGGGGGTCATGTGGGCCTGCCATCTGTGTCTTATGCCAGCTCTGGGGTAAGTGTGAGCCTTGAGCTGGTGGCGGAGATGGCCAGCCTGTTCTACAGTCTCATAGACCAGACCAGGGAGTTCCTGCAGGCGGCTGAGACCACCCCACCCAGTGTTGGGGAGTACCTCAAGGAGAAGATCCGTCAGCACATGGCCAGCTGGACAGAGGATGAGGAGACCAAGAAGCTCAACCTGGCCATCCTGAAGAACTTGTTCAACGTGGAGTGCTGTGTGAGCGGTACCCACAGCATGGACCTGGTGGCCCTCGCGTCTTTTGGGGAGTACACTGTGCTGCCAGGGCTGGACTGTACCTTTCCTGAGTATGTGCCTGCCCCACCCACCCAGACAGACCCCTCTGTGCTTCCCAAGACCCCCTCCATGCACCCCGGGGGTCCCTACCTGTACCTCAGGCCAAGCTTTGGGAGGCAGGGGATGGGTGAGAGGGACACGGGCTGTTTGTCTTCCTGTGTTAGGGAGATCGGTCATTTATTTCCATAGTTTTGATCACTTATGAAAAAGAAAAGAACTCTTCTCGAGAAAAAGTGGCTAAAAGAAGGAAATGCGCCTTGTAACGCCTTGCTCCCCCAGGTTTAGGAGGCCTCCCAGCACTGTGGGGGCTTAGACCTCAGAGATGGGCAGACAGGCCTGCTCTGTGTTGCGGTGGCCGTCCCCTCACGGGGCCCTCACGAGACGCTCCCGGACTGCCCTGCACAGGGAGGGCCCTACGATGGGGAAGATGCCCAGAATGGGAGCCCTGGGCGGGGTGAGGAGGGACCTGCTCACCACAAAAACTTGGGGAGCTCTGCTCCTGCAATCCTCCCATGAGACCCCCTCCCTTCCTGCCCTCCTCCCTGGCTGAGCTGAGACCAGAGCCCCCTGCAGCTCCCTGATCTGGCATGAGCTTGGAGTGCTTGTTGCAGAGCCTTGCTTCCAGGGCCTGGTCCTGACCACAGGATACCTCTGTTTCCCCCAGGGGCTACCAAGGACTCACAGACTGCATCATGGCCTCCTTGCCCAAGGACGTGATGGTTTTTGACAAACCCGTGAAGACCATTCACTGGAATGGGTCCTTCTGGGAAGCGTCTGCTCCTGGGGAGACATTTCCCGTGCTGGTGGAATGTGAGGATGGACACTGCTTCCCAGCCCATCATGTGGTCGTCACCGTGCCCTTAGGTAAAGCCTGCTGTTCTGGTCGGTTGCTCTGGTCCCCGCTCAGGTGCCCTGGCCTCTGGCTCTCTCCAGCCTCGTGCACTGCGGGGCACGCACTGGCTGCTGAGCGCACGCTCTCATTCTGGGTTTGGGAAGAGCTACTCTGCGGTGCCTTGCAGCAATTGCTCGCTTTGAAATAAGGTTTCACAGGGAGAGAAAGGTCAGCAGCGGTGCTGCTCCTTTGGGAGGTAATTCACAGAGAGGTGGGGACGGCCTCTGGAGGCTCACCACACTGCTTTCTTAGCAAGGTGGAGAGGCGGAAAGCCAGGTCTTATGTTTCGTCCGTGGTAATCGAGGAAGGAGCTGTGAGCACGAGCCTATTTAATTCCAGATCGGGTGCTTTAGATCTAGCAGTAGGAGCCGGCAATCTGGTAAAAGGTGAGATAACGGAAAGCAAGTTTGTGCCTGTTTATCTCATCTGCTTCTCTGGCAGCTTGGGAAATCTCTGCCCACCCACTATTTGACAGATGATAGCAGAGAGAAGTCCCTTAACTGCCCAAGTCACAAAGCTGACGGGTACCGCATGGCTGGAAGGTGAAGGGCAGGAGTCTGGCCTGCCCCGCCCGCACCCATGGGCCGCGGGTCTCCTGTCCCCTCCGGGAGGGCCGGGCGTGGGCCGGCTTGCTCAGTGCCGGCTCCTCCTCCCACGGTGGACTCTGCTGCCCGTTGCTAGCAGTGTTCTGCTTCTCCTCCGTTTCCAAATCAGCACAGACAGGTCTGCCACGGGCTTTGCTCTTTTTCAGGGATGGCCTGGCTCATGCATGTTGTGGTGTGGGCCCCGAGCCTGCTGCAGTCAGTAGGCGCATCATCATGGCTATGTCATCACCGTTCGCAGGGGGCCAGGCACCTCTCCGTTTGCTCTTTATAGCTACACTGTATCTTCTCATGTGTAGGTACCATTAATTTGGAGAAGGAAATGGCAACCCGCTCCAGTGTTCTTGCCTGGAGGGTCCCATGGACAGAGGAGCCTGGTGGGCTGCTGTCCATAGGGTCGCAGAGAGTCAGACACGACTGAAGCGACGTAGCGTGCATGCCTGCATTAGAGCAGGAAATGGCAACCCGCTCCAGTGTCCAGAATCCCTGGGGTTCTCCAGGAGAGCCTGGTGGGCTGCTGTCTGTGGGGTCGCTCAGAGCCGGACACCGCAGCGACTCAGCAGCAGCAGCGGCAGGTGCCGCTAATTATGCCGCAAAGTTACTTTCCACATGTCCTGTTGCACACAGCGTTGTACACGTGTGTCTGGGTACAGGTGTGTAGGACCAAGTCCAGTCCTACAGGACCTGGTGGGCTGAGGCCCTGCAGTGAGAGGCTGGCTGGGGAGGCGCCCCCCTCGCAGCGGTCACGGCTGAGCCTTGTTCCCTGTCAGACGGTTGGTCTTTTTCTTGCGAACTAGCGAAGCTGGCTTGTGCTGCGAATGTTTCCTCTTCTTGTGGTCTGACTTTGGGCTAAACGCTGATCAGTTTTCCTGTGGCTTCTGGGTGAAGCCTGTGTGTTTCACTGTTCCTGCAAACTAACCCTGGGCAGCCTGAGAAGCAGCAGGCTCAGGCCTGTCCTGCAGAGCGGTCCGGGGCTGGGCCGCCTCATCCTGAGTGGCCAGGCATTCTCGGGGCTGCCTGTCCCTCCACTGAGTGCTGGCTGTCGGGGCTCCGGCCTGCAGGGAGCGTGCATGGCTCCCAGATGCCTTTCTCTGACTCCTCTGACGGGCTCAGGGTCCATTCCTGTGGCTGCCGATTCCCATTTAAGAGACTGACATGGAGTAAGGTGTCCAATTTTGAATTTCAGGTTTCTTAAAGAAACATCTGGACACCTTCTTTGAGCCGCCACTGCCCACTGAGAAGGTGGAAGCGATCAGGAAAATAGGCTTTGGGACCAACAATAAAATCTTCCTGGAGTTTGAGGAGCCCTTCTGGGAGCCAGACTGCCAGCACATCCAGGTGGTATGGGAGGACATGTCGCCCCTGGAGGATGCCGCCCCGGAGCTGCAGGATGCCTGGTTCAAGAAGCTTATTGGCTTTTGGGTCCTGCCTCCCTTCCAGTACGTGTTCTTTCCAGGTTTCTCTGAGGAGGCCTGGGTGTGAGCTCTCGGGGGGGTGCAGCACTGTGCTGATTCTCCTTGAGGCATTTCTGGAGGGTTTAAATGAGGGGGGACACCAGGGGCACCCTAAGGTGGCGAGACAGACCCCCCCGAGCCCACTCCCTGCAGGAACAGACAGAGGCCCACTGTGTGCAGCTCGGCAGCATCTCTTGGGACCTGGAACGTGCAGTAAATACTTGCAGTTGTTTTCCTCGTAAGAGACACTCTTTGCTCATTTATGAGACGTGTTCGTTGAGGACCCAGGGGTACTCACCCCAGCAGCCAAGCTGCGGTCCACATGGTACGCCTGGTTCCCTCCGGCCCATCGTGTGTTTTTTGTTTTTTTTCCATGCAGGGTTTTATAAAGAGGAGTAGAAGGGTCAGGACTTGATACAGAGTCCCTGACTGTGCTAGGGACAGCTGTCCCCACCAGCCTTCAGCGGTGGAGACAGCAGGAGCCATCTTGGTGCCCTGAGAGTTCTGGCCTTGCAGACCCCGTGTCAAGGGGCCCGGGGCTTTGAGCCCACACTGCTCAAAGCAGTGCAGCCGCTGGCCACGGCAGAGCCGGTCTGGGTGTGGCGGGCCTGGCCCAGCTCTGCTTCTCTCCAGCAGGGCCAGCCATGTGCTCTGTGGCTTCATCGCAGGGCTTGAGTCCGAGTTCATGGAGACACTGTCGGACGAGGACGTGCTCAGGTCTCTGACGCAGGTGCTCCGCAGGGTGACAGGTACTGACCGCAGGGGCCACGCTGCTGCCTCCCACCCGAGCAGCTGGTCTGTGACAGGGACCAAACCTCCCCCAGGGAGGAACTAGGTTCGGCCCTGGATCTCTGGGGCCAGTCCTTCCCATGTCAGCTGGCACTAAGAGTTCTCCTTTCTGGGGGACTGAAACGGCTTTGCAAGCATTTCCCACTTCTCTTTTCTAAAAATCTGCCACCAAGAGGGATGTGAATGTCCGCAATCAGAGCTTTACAGGCAAGACGCCAAGGCTCAGGAAAGGCAGCGGAGCATGTTGGGACACTGCTTCAGGGGCCTCCTGAGGGGAGCCCTGAGCTCACACCCCCTGGGCTAGGCTCCCCAGCAGTGGTTTCGCTCTTAACTGCTTGGTCTTTATGGTGGGAGGCTCCCTGTGGATGGGTGGGCGGGCTGCTGGCTAACGTGTGTGTCTCTTGGCCCAGGGAACCCCCGGCTTCCCGCGCCCAGGAGTGTGCTGCGGTCCTGCTGGCACAGTGCCCCGTACACCCGGGGCTCCTACAGCTACATGGCTGTGGGCAGCTCTGGGGACGACATGGACCGGCTGGCCCAGCCCCTCCCTTCAGACGGCAAGGGGGCACAGGTAGGAGGAAGCCACCGGGCGAGGGTGCCGGGGTCCCACGGAGGGCCTGGGGACAGGACAGGCCTCGTGAAGGCTGGGGCTGCCGCTGCAGTCAGCGGGCCGGGGCCCTGCGACTCAGAGTCCACTTTCTTTTTGAAACGTGTTATTTTAATCAGAGTTATACATACCTGTAGCTTGAAGTGTCAGAGCATTCTATAGTGATAGCTAACAAAACAGAATAAAAACAAAATATAGCCTTCTGGCGGGGGGCACACTGCTGACCCTTCCCAGGCTGTACTTCAGGCTGGTTCTGATTGCTAAATTACACATTAAGCTACTGCCTTGTTAAAACAGTTTTTTAGAATTGAAGTTTAGTTGGTTCAATGTTGGGTTAGTTTCAAGTGTCCAGTGAAGTGATTCAGCCACGTGTACGTATGTATGTATTCTTTCTCAGACTCTTTTCCGTTATAGTTCCACTGCTGTTTGCAAAGGGGCTTCCCTGGTGGCTCAGTAGTAAAGAATCTGCCTGCAATGCAGGAGACACGGGTTCAGTCCCTGGGTCAGGAAGATCCCCTGGACAAGGAAACGGCAGCCCACTCCAGTATTCTTGCCTGGAGAATCCCATGGACAGAGGAGCCTGGTGGGTTACAGTCCATNGTAAAGAATCTGCCTGCAATGCAGGAGACACGGGTTCAGTCCCTGGGTCAGGAAGATCCCCTGGACAAGGAAACGGCAGCCCACTCCAGTATTCTTGCCTGGAGAATCCCATGGACAGAGGAGCCTGGTGGGTTACAGTCCATGGGGTCACAAAGAGTCAGACACAGCTGAGTGACTAACACTTTCACTTTTTACAAAGCATTGAATTGTGGAAAACTTTCCACACCATAAAGGTTGGCAGGACCTTTGGGTTCCTGTCTCCAGCCTCACACCTGTCTGCTCCTGGC
The DNA here is from genome assembly GCA_006410615.1 of Neotragus moschatus. Taxonomy (NCBI): domain Eukaryota; kingdom Metazoa; phylum Chordata; class Mammalia; order Artiodactyla; family Bovidae; genus Neotragus; species Neotragus moschatus. The sequence continues at coordinate 191,567 of SJYA01002912.1, read as the reverse complement.
ACCTCCCTGCGCTCCTCACTCACTTGCTGGTGAGCGTGTCCCACAGGCGACGTTTCACTTGCAGGCATTCCAGTGAGCACCCTAAAGATCGAGGTCATGTCTCCAAACACACAGCTACAGCCCTGTCGTCACCAGCATTCCCTGTCCAGTTCCCGCGTGCCTCTCCCTCCCGTGGCCGCCTGACGCGGGGAGCTGGCTCACTGGAAAAGACCGACACGGGAAAGATTGGGGGCAGGAGGAGAAGGGGCCGACAGGATGAGGTGGCTGGATGGCATCACTGACTCGATGGACATGGGTTTGGGTGGACTCCAGGAGTCGGTGATGGACAGGGAGGCCTGGTGTGCTGTGGTTCATGGGGTCGTAGAGTCGGACACAGCCTGGGCGACTGAGCTGACTGACTCCCTCCCATGCCTCACAGAATGAGGGATCTTAGTTCCCAAACCAGGCATGGAACCCGGGCCCCCTGCATCGGAAGCATAGTCTTAACCATTCTACCACCAGGGAAGACCTCTAAGTGCTTCTTGATGCTCCACTTTCAGGAACTGCTGATGGGATTCTGGCCACAGCACATAAAGTTCTCGCTTTCTTCCACGCCTCTGCGCACCCAGCCCTCAGGCCTCTCTCCGCCCTCCCAGGCGTGATGACGTGGTTTTGTTACAAGCTGTCTGCACACACCTTGTTCACTGTGGGCACTGCCACACCTGAGCTGCGAGGGTGCCTTCTTTTCCGTGGTGGAAGCAGCCACTTCCCTGGGCTGCTGAGCTCTGTGGGTGGGCACCGTGGGACAGCTGCTACTGCCCATGATGTCCAGGGCCCCAGCGGAGGGTGACTCAGGGTCGGGCTGGGTCGCGCGAGGCTTCTTCTGTCACACGTCCGCCCTGAGCACAGCTGGCACGCTGGCCAGAGGGCCTGCCCGAGGCCTCGCCGAGCGGCTTGGGCTTCCTCACAGCGTCATGGCCTTGGCTGCCCTGTGGTTGCGCGGGGCGTCTGCGAGGGCCCTCGTGAGGGCAGCTGGCTCGCTCCAGTGAAGCTGGAAGGAGAGGAGGTCCTGCACTCAGGGCCTCAGAGCCCGGCAGTGCTGCCCTCCGGTGTGTACCCGGCCATCTGGGATTCTCCTGAGTATCTCATCATGATTTTTCCCCCTCGTTTCTTTTTCTGGATCTCTAGTTGGATGGTGTGCTTCTGAGCTGGCCCTGGGATTTTCTTATCTTTTCCCTGCTAATTTCCCTCTCTGGTGTTTTGCTCTGTGTTTTGGGCGACGTTCAGATTTTCTCCAGAACTGCCTGATGGGTCTTCTACTCTGATTGTGTTGGATTCCGGGTGTGCTGGCTCTGAGGGGTCCTCACTGTTGCTGCTCCTTCCCGTGGCAGCACCCGGGTGCCGGTCCTTGTTGCCCAATTGCATCAGGGTGCTGGGTTAAGGCAGCAGCAAAGCACCACGTTTGCCATCACTTCTGCAGCCCAGGCGACACATGGGGCTCGCGGCCGAGGCCTGGCACCCAGCTGACTACCCCCTTCTTTCCAGCTCCAGGTACTGTTTGCAGGGGAAGCCACACACCGGACGTTTTACTCCACCACGCACGGGGCTCTGCTGTCTGGCTGGAGGGAGGCTGACCGGCTCGTGACGCTGTGGGATCCCCAGGCCCAGTGGGCTGAGCCCAGGCTCTGAGCCTGGCTCTGTGCTCCCAGTGCTGGGGTGGGGGAGGCTGGCCCTACCCTGTCCTGTGATGGATGAGGTTCAGGCAGGCTTGGGATGTTGTCACCGGGGGTCAGCTCCCTCATTCCTCAAGCTGCTGGATCCTGGTCAGGGCTGAGCTTGAGCTGAGCGCAGTCTTCCTGGAGGAGGGAGACGTGGGATGCTGCCGCCACCGCCGCCGTTGGTGGCACATAAAAAGTGTGTGAAACAGCCTGTGTCGAGTTGTACTTAGGCCTCTGAGCTGCAGCCTGGGCCGCTCTGTTCTTGTCTTGCCCTGGCCCTGGCCACTGCAGGGCTCTCTGCTCCCATCACATGGCCCGCTTCCCTCGGACACCTGGGACCCTGGGTGTGTGCCCCGGTCCCCGTGTTCTCATTATGGTGGCAGTGGAGCTGGTAGGCCTCCCTGGTGTGAGTCCACAGACCCTTTCACCAGGCACCAGCTGCCCTGTGGGCCAGGTGAGGGCCAGCAGGTGGGAGATGGGAGTTCACAGGGGATGGGACACCCTGTTCTGATCTGCGGGCCCGGGGCTTTCTGGAGGAAGCAAACAGTGAGGCCTGAAGGGTACAGAGGAACAGGGTGCCCTGGGAAGTGTTGGCATAAGTGTGGGGAGCCCTTGGGGGGCCTGGTGCTGTGCTCGGCTGCCCCCATCTCATTTCACTGCATCCGCGAAGTGTCCCAGGGAAGCGGCTGCATGGCCCCCATCTCAGCCAAGGAAAGGTCAGAGGCCTCAGGTGGGGTTGGCAATGGCCAGTCTCACAGCTGCCATGGCAGAGTGTGGGCATCTTTCCAGGACTGTCCTCGGAGGCGGTGCAGCTGGAGGCTGGCCTGCAGAGGGTAGCGGGGAGCTGCCGAGGCTGGGACTCCACACAGCGCGCATGGGGCCCCCTGGCCTGGTGCCCACCTCGAGGTCAATGGCTGCTGATCCTCCTCGGACCTCGGGCTGCACGGCGTGTCCTGCTTCGTGTGTGGGCCCTGAAGGGGTGTGTGCATGCCTGAAGAACTGCCACTGGGCTCCTTTCCGGCCCCACGTGGCCAGGCGGTCAGCTGTGGTGGTGGCCGTGCCCTCCGCCCAGCACCTTCCCATCTCAGGTCGAATCGCCCTCCTGGGGTCTCTGCCCCCAAAGCTCTGTCCGTGTGTCCGCTCCCTTGTGTCCCTGGAGTTGCTTTACTTGGGTACCTGCCGGTAAGACAGCTGAGAAGAAACCCAGGATTTGGCAGGATTTGAGTTTAGTTCTTTGGTGCTAGGGCTGCGGAAGGGCAGCATCTGTCAGGCACACAGCTCCGTGAGTCCGTTTGCAGGCCTGAGGCCATCTGGGTGGGGAGGGCAGCTCAGTGAGGAAGGTCTGGGAGGTTGCGCAGGGGGCCCAGGTGGTCTCACTCAGCCATGGGAGGGCCTATCTCAGCCCTAGGAACAGCTCGCCCTGGGTATTAGGCTTAGGGCCATCAAGATGACAGTAATGGTATCTTTGAGCTGAGAATCTGAGCATCTTTGGAGTTTTAGGAGCTTGTTTAAAGAATTCCATTAGCTTCATACTCTTACAACAAAGTGCAGTGTGCAGTTGCCCAGGCTTCTGATTTAAAGTTAAAATCTGGGGACTTCCCTGTGGCCTAGTGTTTAAGACGCTGGGTTTTCACCGCCGTGGTCTGGGTTCAATCCCTGGTTAGGAAATAGCTCCTGCAAGCTCTGCAGCACAGCGGATAAAAGAAAAAAAAAAGTTAAAATCTGACTATACTTACACTGAGTATTGCTGCAGTGAAGAGAATTTCAGGCTTATTGTGTTCAAGAGATTTAATTTAACAGAACTGCAGCGTTTGCAAAGAGTTTGTACATGAAAATCCAGAGTACTTGAAAAAAAAAGGGTCTTAAATTTGTCAGTTAAATCTAAAATATCTGAAAAAATTTAACCAAGTTTGTAAAAAAGACCAAATTGACAGCGGACTAGTAAATTTTGTCACTCAGAATATGGTTAAGGAAGAACCAGTATTTTTTAATTTAATGAAGACTGGATCCCTGAGAACTCTCGGAACTGCGCGGGTGCACCCCTGGCTCGTAGCCCTCCCCGAAGCCCCCCCGAGGGACCCAGCCTGGCCCCCAGCCCTGTTCCGTCCCCATTCCCTAGCCCTGGTCCCCGGCCCAGCCCCAGCGCTAGCCCCAGCCACAGCCCCGGTCCCCGGTCCCCAGCCCAGCCCAGCCCAGCCCAGCCCCAGCGCCAGCGCCCGCGCCCGCGCCAGCCCCAGCCCCGGCCGCGGTCCCCGGCCCAGCCCCGGTCCCGGCCCCAGCCCCAGGCCCGGTCCCAGCCCCAGCCCCAGCCCCAGCCGCAGTCCCCGGCCCAGCCCCAGCGCCGGCGCCAGCCCCACCCGCAGTCCCCGGCCCAGCGCCAGCC
>SJYA01002912.1:116527-187420 GCA_006410615.1 Neotragus moschatus | reverse complement strand
GGAGGGGGCGGGGGGGGGGAAGCTCCCCGTCCTGTCCCAGCCTTTGCCCTGCACATGTCTTCCATCTGGCTGCTCCAGAGTTGTGTCCTTTTTTTGTTTAGTCATTACGTTGTGTCCGACTCTTTGTGACCTCATGGACTGTAGCCCCCAGGCTCATCTGTCCATGGGCTTCTCCAGGCAAGAATGCTGGAGTGGGCTGCCTTTTCCTTCTCCAGGGGGTCTTCCCGACCCAGGGACTGAACCTGTATGTCCTGCACACATCTCCTGCATTGCAGGCCGATTTTTTTTTTTTTTTTTTTTTAACCTCTGAGCCATTAGGGAAGCCAGATCAAAAGTCTAATCCAGTAAGTAAAATGTTTCTCTCAATTTCTTGAGCCACTGTCCAGACTAGTTTTGCTAGAACCCAGGGAAGGGTCTTGGGAACCCCTGATTCAGGCCTGTTGGTCAGAAGTGACAGATGACGACCTGGACTTGGAGTTGCTATTTTTTTTTTAGTTATTTTTTTATTGAAGGATAATTGCTTTATAGAATTTTGCTGTTTTCTGTCAAACCTCAACTGCAGTTGCTATTTGAAGTGAGGGGTGGTGGCATTCCTGAGCCCAGACCGTGGGGTCTGATGCCATCTCTAGGTAGATGGAGTCAGAATTGCGCTGGACAGAAGGACCCCAGCTGGTGGTGAGAACTGCTTGGTGAGGGGAGCCCTCCCCCACCCCCACTGGGACTGGGTACAGAGCTGCAGGGGAGACCTTCCAGAGTCAGGCAGCGCACAGGGCCCGAGAAGCATTCCTGGCCGTTAGCTTGTTTCCATCTGCCTTCTCTGGCCCTGCTCTGGTCCAGACAGCACCACGGTGGTTGACAGGGTTCAGTTCAGTTTAGTCACTCAGTCGTTTCCGACTCTTTGTGACCCCAAATTACTGACATTTAAAGCAGTGGTTCTCAATCCTTGTTACAATATTAGAATTCCCCCAGGAGGCTCTTGAAAATACTGATATATAGGCCACTTTCCAGGCCAGTGAGTCAGAATCCCTGGTGTGGGGCCCAGAAGCTCCCCTCTGACACAGGGTAGCTCATCTGTCTCAGGCAACTTGCTGCAGCAGTAGCAGGTTCCTGGTGGGTTTGGAGCCTCCATGAGAAAGTAGCTGCCAGTTGGCGTCCTTCCTGCAGGAAAGGACGCATCAGAAGAGGGGAGGGTCTCCCTCGGTGACAAGCGCGCTTCGCACACCCTGCTTCTGCTGCATTTACGCGAGCTGTGTTTAGAGGCTCCCTGTAAGACACAGGTGTTGGTTTGAAAGTCATCACCATCTCTACTTGGAGTTTCTGAGAAAACTCTCCAGTTGCTCTACCATAGGCTAAATGTTTCAGTTCGTACAAAATCTCACGCCAGTCAGAAGGGTTTGCTGGCAGTTGCATGTCTGATTTCTGAACGAGGACGCCTGCCACTGCTGCCCGTGTGCTGAGGTGGGGCGCCTCCTCTGCTCGCTGGGTGTCCTGTCTTCTCCTCTAGGATGGCCCCTTGAGGGAGCCTCAGTGTTCTGAGTTAGCTCAGGCTTGGTTAACCTCTGAGGGCAGAGTGCTGTTTATGGAAAAAGTAAGTTGCTGTTTTTGTCATTCCTATGTCGTGTGGGTGGCGACACGGCGGCTTAACTGGTGCCGGGAACGTGGGCATGCTGAGGCTTCGGGACTCCTGGGGACAGGCACCAGGGAAGGGCTGAGCACCCCCGACCTGCAGACACGGACCTCCCCTCCTGATGTGCTGGCGGAAATAGGCAGGGGCTGCCCCTGGTGTGAGGAGGTGGGCTCACTGCAGGGCTCCATGGGGACGCCCGGGGGTGGCTCTGGTGGCATGAGATGCGTTGGTTAGGACTTGTGGAGGCACTTGTCCCGAGTGACCAGATCTTTCGGCAACTAAACAGTGATCTAGTCGCGAAACCTTCCATTGAGCTCTGTTTTTGCCGCCAGCATTCCTGTTTGAGGAGCCACGAGAGGGCCGCTGCCCTGCCTCTTGTCCGCAGGAGGCGTCGGGGCCCTGCAGAGGCTCGGGGGCCCTCAGGGCAGTGAGTGCAGGACTTGGGGTCAGCTCGGTCTCGGGGTTGGGCTGGCTGGAGCGCTCCTGCGTCCAGACGGGCTTCTACGCTGTCCTTCCGAGTGTGTCCTGTTGGAGGCAGTCTGCATAACAAGACAAGGGAGAGTATGTCAGTTGGCTGTCAGGTTGGTTGAATTTTGCCTTAATTTTGCCACATCCCACTGTCAGGCCGAAACCCTCTGTTTCAGGAAACCCTTGGGCTTAAGCCTCACTTGCTTGTTCTCAACAAAATGGACCTGGCAGATCTGAAGGAGCAGCAGGTACGGCTCAGATCTGACCGGATCTCTGCGTGGACGTGGTGCCCGTCTGCCCAGGCCTTCATGCTTTAGCAAACTAGCCTTTGACTAACCTGTCATCCAGGCGACCAAAGGATTTGTATTCTTCAGCGGGGGTCCAGCCATGGGCGAGGGGAGGAGCTGTGCTCCCACAGAGCGGCCACAGGGCCCTCGAGGCTGTGAGCAGGGGCTTGTGGCTGCAGCGGTGGTATGGATGCCTGCCTCTTGTCTAACTTTCACTTGCTCATGTTTCAGTTGCCTCCTGGGGCAAGTGGCCATCACCCAGCTCCTCAACCCAGAGGCCTCTTGGTGCGGCAGTGTTGGCTCCCATTGTCCTCCCAGACCCCTGGTCTGAGCGGGGCGCTACCTGCTGCCCCCGAGGGATCTGGAAGGTGGGAGACCCAAAGCAGATAGGAGTGTCCCTGAGCCCTGCTGGGCGGGGACACAGTGTCCAGGGGTGATGTCTCCTATTGTCCCTGAGTAAGAGAAGCGTAGAGAGCAGGTGTCAGAATCTTGGAATCGACCCAGCTCGTGTGTGTGTGTGTGTGTGTGTGTGTGTGTGTGTGTGTGTGTGTGTCGCTTTTCCTTCTGCGGCAGCAGGAGCGCGTTCTGGTTTCTCAGCTGGCTGTGGTACATTGAGTTCTTTAAACTCCACCCACAGGCCTACAGCTCAAGGTTTGCAGGGAAACCCAGGCACTCCAGCTGTCGTTGCTTGCCGTCACAAGCTTTCCGTTGCTTTCTTAGCTGAGACTTGGGTCTTAGCATCCAGCAGTTGCTTCTGCTCCAAAATGCTCACCTTTGTGGAGTGATGGGCACGTCAGGTGGCCTGACGGGGGTGTCCGATCTCCCCTGCAGGAGGCAGCTGGGTCTGGGAAGGACCAGAGGTAGCAGTCCCCGCAGGCTGGGAGGGGGCGTCCCATGCAGATTTGTACGCTGCCTGCAGTGTGACTTCAGGAAGTCTTTGTGGGCCTGACCTTCATCTGCATCAGCATGGCAAACAATGAATCAGCAGAACAAGTAAATCAGTAGCTGATCAAACAGTGCAGTGGAGCTCAGCTCAGTCGCTCAGTCGCGTCTGACTCTGCGACCGCATGGACTGCAGCACGCCAGGCTTCCCTGTCCATCACCAGCTCCTGGAGCTTGCTCAAACTCAAGTCCGTGGGGTTAGTGATGCCATCCAGCCATCTCATCCTGTGTCGTCCCCCTCTCCTCCTGCCTTCAGTCTTTCCCAGCATCAGAGTCTTTTCCAATGAGTCAGTTCTTCGAATCAGGTGGACAGAGTATTGGAGCTTCAGCATCAGTCCTTCCAGTGAGCATTCAGGACTGCTTTCCTTTAGGGTGGCCTGGTTGGATCTCCTTGCAGTCCAGGGGCCTCTCAAGCAGTGCAGGACTGGCTGTAAAAATAAGAGTCATGGTGATTTTGCCTCATGTTAAGGCCAGTAAGTTCATGTTAACGTCAGTTTACTTTGGGGCTTTTAAAGTATTCCATGTACTTTGTAGCTGGGTTCAAACCTTAGTTTAAGTGGGGCTTGTTTTGTGGAAGCTGGTTGGGAGGAGAGTCGCAATGACGTGAGTGAGCGGAGACCAGCGCCGAGCGTCTCCAGGGCCGCAGGTGGTTTTGGATGACCTGGCGTGGCCCCGTCCCATGTCCTCCCACAGAGCCCGTGGCAGGGGCGCCCCAGGGCCAGCCTGCCCTCCCCTGATGTGCCCTCAGGCCGCCTGCCCCAGTGGCCCAGCCTCCTCTTGAGTCCCCAGCCCTTGAGCAGATCCTCAGACTCTAGCTTATGACACTGCCCAAGTCTTCATTTAGTGTTTGAAATGGAAACGTCTTGTCTCCTTTAGAAAATTATACAACACTTAGAAAGAGAAGGCCTGAAACATGTTGTTTTCACCAACTGTGTGAAGGACGAAAATGTCCAGCAGGTGGGTCTCTTCTGTTTTGTGCGCTGAGGCTTCTGCTTAAAGTGTTAGAGAAACACCACAGGTTCCTCTGTGCCTCTGCGGGAAGCAGAGTGTTGTTGGGTTTGGGGCACAGTCACCTCCTGGGCCGGGTGGACTGGGGCTGGGAACAGCAGGGTCGGGCCGAGAGATGCCTTTGGTCCCAAGGAGGAGGAGGCCATCGATGGTCTCTGCCTGTTTTCCCGGTCAAGTTGGAGAATTCCGCCGCTGTCATGCGTCTTTGGAAGGCGTGGCAGTGCCCACTGTCTCCCTCGGGCTCTCCTCTTTCCTGGGGAAGGACGGGGCAGGGCCCCGGCCACCCCCACCCTTCCCCAGAGCACAGCCTGCATCTGACGTGTGCGGAACCATGCTGGCCGGTGGTGGGACGCCGATGGGAGCGCCACGTCCCGGGACCGAGGGCGGCCAGGCTCCCACTGGAAGGTGCCTGGTGGTTGTTGGTTGCAGATCATCCCGACGGTCATGGAGCTGGTTGGGAGCAGCTGCCGCTATCACCGAGGAGAGGTGGGTGGGCCAGGCCGGCTGAGGGCCTGCCCCTTCTGCTGGGAAACCCGGGCCCACTGCTGAGCCCAGCCCGGCCCTGCTCGGGTCTCGGCAGGTGGGGTGGGGCGGTCCCACCCAGGCGGGCATGCTGGTGCCCCGGGGGTGTGGGGGTGCGGGCTGGGTGGCGCCCGACCCCTGCCCTGCGCTTGCAGCACGTGGAGTACTGCGTCATGGTGACTGGGGTCCCCAACGTGGGCAAGTCCTCGCTCGTCAACACCCTGCGGAGGCAGCACCTCAGGAAAGGTACTCCCTGCAGTTGTGGGGGCAGGCACTGGTTCTCACGCTGGGACGGCCCTCCAGAGCCTGAGGCCGCAGCTCACCCAGCGGGCTCTTGGCGCCAGGAGGCCCAGCTGACAGCTTGCTGTGCAGTCAGCTGGTGAGACAGTCACTCCCTTTTACATGCTTTACTTCATCCGCTTTCTGTCTTTAAGTGCTTAACGTGCAGTTTCTGAACGTGGGTGATCTTGTCCTGCCATTACTTGGCCTCTGTGTCCCGCTGTGCTCAGGGCGCATGGGAAACGGGTGAGGCAGCAGGCCGGGACCTGGGGAGGGCTCTCCGGGCCCGTGTCTCGTGCCTGCTGGCGTTTGACACCAAGGCCGTGTTGGCTCGTGTTCTGCACGAGTGTGTCCTTTGGGAACCTCCCCGAGACAGACCTGTGCTGGGCCGTCACCTCAGGCTGTTTCTGCTGCCGCTGGAGGGCTGTCACAGTCAGCTGTTGCTTGTTTTCCTGTAACTGTGGCTTTAAGGACATCAGTACATTAAGTGCTGTGCAAGCCTCACACTGTCAGCCTCCAGACACAAGCGGGCCTGCCCTCGGGAGCCCCCGGAGCCTCTGGTCTGCTTCCTGTCGTATGAATTTGGTCCTCTGGTGCCTCGTACCTGGACTCACAGGATCTGAACTGTGCTGGGCTTATCTCATGGAGCCTGACTCTTAGGGTCCAACCGTGTTGTAGCGTGAGTCAGGATTTCCTTCCTCTTTAAGGCTGAATGACACTCCTTAGTGGGGACGCAGCACGTTTTGTTCGCCTGTCCCCGCGCTGATGGATGCGTGTTGCTCCAGCACAGGGGGAGGGTCTGCCCGGGGCCCGCCCTGAGCTGGGACCCGGGGCGGCCAGCGTCAGGAGCGGCCCCACGGATGGGCTGTTGTGGGCAGTCCTGGGGCGGCGGCAGCCTTGCAGGGAGGAAGGCGATGCCAACAGGCAGCCCTGGCCAGCTGTCACGCCACGCCTCGGCGGGTCGTGGGCCTGGGAGGCAGCTCTCTCCCTGCAGCGGCCCCGCTGGGCCCCACTAGGCTCCCGTGTGCATTCTGCTCCTCTAGCTTACCTGCCTGGGGGTTTGACAGACTGACGCCTCCCTTTCATCCTGCAGGAAGGGCCACCCGGGTGGGCGGCGAGCCTGGGATCACCAGAGCGGTGACGTCCAGGATTCAGGTAGGGCCTTGTCCTCACACCCTGCCTGGGCCAGGGCTCAGGAGTCTCCCATCCCAGGGGCATGCGGGGTCGGGGCAGAGCCTGTCCTCCTGGGGCAGGTGGCTGCTGGGCTCCTTCTCCACATCACTCAGCGGTGGCATCCATGGGGATGCTGCGAGCTTGCTGGCAGGGACTCTGGGGGCAGGTTCTGGGGCCGCCTCCAGCCTCAGGCAGAAGGCCAGCTGACCACCCTCTGCCCACAGGTGTGTGAGCGGCCGCTGATGTTCCTGCTTGACACCCCCGGGGTGCTGGCTCCTCGGATTCCAAGCGTGGAGACAGGCCTGAAACTGGCCCTGTGCGGTGAGCCCGACCCCCACCACCCGCAGCAGGCTCCTAGGCCCTGAGGCTCCCAGGCTGGGCGGCTTGTGCTTAGCCTGGCTGCCCACAGCTGACACCCCTGGACCCTCTGAGCCCGTCGGGCCTCCTGGCCCACCCTGGAGGGGCGCCCTCCTCCCACTTGACTGCGGGGGTGGGGAGGGCAGGGAGCAAGCTGAAACGCTCGCCTCCGCTCCCTGTTCCCAGGAGCCGTGCTGGACCACCTCGTGGGCGAGGAGACCCTGGCCGCCTACCTTCTCTGGACCCTCAACAGGCACCAGCTCCTGGGGTGAGTGCAGGGGCAGGCCCTCCCTCCCGGCCTCACTGAGCATGACTAGAAGGCCAGCACCGTCAAGGTGCTGTAGACAGTCTGTGGCCATTTAACGTGCACAGTCTGCGACGTTGTGACATGTGGGTGCACCTGTGAAGCCGTTCAGTTCAGTCCCTCAGTCGCGTCCGACTCTGCAACCCCATGAACCGCAGCACGCCAGGCCTCCCTGTCCATCGCCCACTGCCGGAGTTGACTCAAACTCCCGTCCATCGCGTCAGTGATGCCATCCAGCCATCTCTTCCTGTCTCCCCTCCCCTCCCGCCTTCAGTCTTTCCCAGCATCAGGGTCTTTTCCAGTGAGCCAGCGCTTCTCATCAGGGGCCAAAGTACTGGAGCTTCAGCATCAGCATCAGTCCTTCCAGTGAACATTCANCCAGCCATCTCTTCCTGTCTCCCCTCCCCTCCCGCCTTCAGTCTTTCCCAGCATCAGGGTCTTTTCCAGTGAGCCAGCGCTTCTCATCAGGGGCCAAAGTACTGGAGCTTCAGCATCAGCATCAGTCCTTCCAGTGAACATTCAGGACTGTTTCCTTCAGGATGGACTGGTTGGATCTCCTTGCAGTTCAAGGGACTCTCAAGAGTCTTCTCCAGCACCACAGCTGAAAAGCGTCAATTGTTTGGCACTCAGCTTTCTTCACCATCCAACTCACATCCATACATGACCTCTGGAAAAACCGTAGCCTTGACTAGACAGACCTTTGTTGGCAAAGTGACGTGAAGCCGTCACACTGTCCAGGAAACCCCCGGTGTCTTGTGCTGCTGTCTAGCCCCCTCCCTGCCCCACCTGCTTCCTGCCACCTTCTAGACTCACAGGCGGAGGCGCGTGTGCAGCCTTCCCGCCTGGCAGTGGCCACCTGGCTGGGCATTCATCCCTGGGTCCGTCCGTGTCCTCACACTGGCCAGTGCAGGCGGCCAGTGTGCAGATGTCCAGTTGGTTTGCCCTCACCAGCGAGGATGGTGAGAGAGCCCGTGTCCTGCAGGGCCCCAGAGATGTCCTTAGGACCCTGGGGACATCAGGCCAGGCTTTTGGTTTTTCCAGCAGAACCGGCTTCTGTTGCCCACTTTCTGGCCTCTGGGTTTTGTTCTGTTGGTTGCCTTCCGGTCCGTGCTCCTCCCTTGTTTCCATGTTGCTGACTGTCCTGTTACTGCTGAGGGCAGGAGATGGGCTTGCTCCCGACCGCCGGTCCTGCTCATGTTCCCAGCCTCCGCGTCGCGGGAGACCGTTGTGTTCTCCGGGTGACCTGAGGACGTGGCCTCCTGTATCCTGGACAGGACAGTCTCTGCTCTGAAATCTCCCTCGCGCGTCCCTCTCCCTGTCTCTGTAGTGGAGCTGGTGTGTCTTCACATTTAAAGCGTGTTTGTTGCTGCCTGTGGCTGGCCCTTGCCTTCGCCCAGTCTGGCCACCTCTGCTTCTGTGCTGGGTGCTCAGGCCCCTTCCGCCTGACTGGCCGCTGGCGTCAGGGCCGCAGCTTCATCTCGCCTTCACAGCTGTGCTGTGCGCCTCTCTCGTCGCTCTCTCCGGCCTTTTCAGACTAGTCAGACGCCTTCTCTAGCTTGCTTGGCTGCGCCGTGTCTCAGTTGCAGCTTGCAGGACCTTCAGTCACAGCAGCGCACTCCTGTGGGGTCTGGTCCCTGCCCAGGGGTTGACCCCAGCCCCTTGCACTGGGAGTGGGGCGTCTTAGCCCCTGGACCACCAGGGAAGTCCCTCAGATGCTTTTCATGATTCCCTTTTGTCAGCTTGTTACCTAGAAGCTGGGCAGAGGTGGCTCTAGGGTTTGCAGGACATCGGGGTGGCGTTAGTGCCGTGAGGCCTGAGGGCCTTTCCCATCTGCGGACCTCGCCTCTGGACCGGTGTCGTGACACGTGTTGCTCTCCGCGGCAGACAGGCTGCTGCGCTTTCTTGAAACATGGATGTGAAGTGAAGACTGTCTGCCCTGAGCCTCGGGGGTCATGGCTCGCCCCGTCTGCTCTGGGCCCCCCGCCCTCTGGGGCCGTCTCCCTGCCGAGGATTCCCTGTGATGCCAGTGGCTGTGCAGCTGCTGTTTGAGGACATGTTCATTTCACCGTCCGTTTTGAAGGGAGTTTGCCCTGTGGGCGGAGTCCTAGGTGGATGGACTGTCCGCAGAGGAGCGGTTTCCGCGGAGACGCTGCCCTCCGTTCGCTTCTCTGTGCGTGTGGCACTCTGGCTGCTGTGAAGGCTTCTCTGTCAAGCGTTCGGGCCGTCTGTGGCTCTGGACGTCGGCCTGGGTCCTTCCTGTTTCTGTGCTTGTGCTCAGCCCTTGGCTCTCACCCCCGAGGCCGTGCAGCTTGCGCCGCGTGCGGGTGGCTCCGGCCACTGTCCTCGTCCGCGCGGGGCTGTCCCCAGGCTCTGACCTGTCACCTGCTCTGGCTGCGGGGGCGCCGGCTCAGCGCCGCTGGGTCCCCAGCTCCCTCAGCCTCTCCCCTGCGGAGTTCGAGCTGCTTCAGTCCCCTCAGGATGTGTTCCATTGTGTTTTCTTCTCGGTGTTAGACTCGGATTATTTCTTATCGTCTCCTGTGTGGGTTCTTTGCTTTGTAACCATAGGAGATGCAGTTCTAATAACTGATTCAGGGTCTCTGGATTCCAGCGTCTGGGTCGGTTCCAGCTGACCGGTTTTCTCCCTCGATGGGCCTGTTTTCCCGCTGTGTGCGCCTGACAGCTCTTGCCCCTGACTTCTGGGTGGCGGGTGTCTTGGTATTCCTGCCCTGGGACTGTTATCGCGAGCACCCCGGTCCTTCTGGTTAGTCTTCAGGGAGACCCCCTTGAACGGTCAGCTGTCCTGGCAGCTGTAGCCAGGGTCCCGGTGTGGGGCTGGGTCTTGGGGCAGCCGGCTGTGGCCACGTGCACGGTGGGTGTCCGGGAGGCCCTCAGCTCTGCAAGGCACCTACGAAGGGGTCATGGGAGAGCCAGTGACTGCCGCCTGCCCGCAGGTACGTGCAGCACTACGGCCTGGGTGAGGCCTGTGACGACATCGCCAGCGTGCTGAAGCGGGTGGCCGTGAAGCTGAGGAAGACCCAGAAGGTGAAGGTGCTGACCGGCACGGGTGAGCGAGCAGCCCTGGGCTGGCTGGGGGTTGGGCCCAGAGCAGAGCTGGGGGAGGGGTTCTGCCTTGGCTGCGGGGGAGGGGCCGGGCCTCCTCTGGAAGCTCCAGCCACGACGCCCTCACTCCTGTGAATTCAGGTGTTTTTCCTGAATGTGCTGTGCAGATGCCCACCTGCGTGGGCCTGAGGGGATTGGACTGGGCCGCAGGTGGGGCTCCCGCCTCACCAGAGCCACCTGCCTTCCCAGGGAACGTGAACGTCATCCAGCCCGACTACCCTGCAGCCGCCCGAGACTTCCTGCGGGCCTTCCGCTGCGGGCTGCTGGGCCCGGTGATGCTGGACTGCGACCTCCTGCAGGGCCGCTCCGGGGAGGAGGAAGAGGAGCCGTGAGCTGGTCTGGCGGGAGGGCCTGGCCCCTGCCCTCAGCTCTGCAGCTGGGGTTGGACTCCCAGAGTCCCCACGCTGCTCACCGCACTTGGGTCTCTGTTCCAGGAAGGAGGCCGAGCCCTCCTGCCCCACAGCTGGCCCCTGGTCCCAGCGGACAGGCCTGGGTGTGAACGTCGGGGCGGTAGGCATCCCGTGTGCCAGGCCTGGGGGGGATACTCTCTTGTGTTCAGTGTCTCTCAGCTCCTTTCCTAAGGAGAAGCTGGCATTTTCCCAGGAGTTGAAACCATCATCTGTAATTTTAAAATTTAAAATTAAAAGGCCTGTCTTTGAGCACAGCTCGGCCGGGCCCATCAGGGAGAACTGAGTCGTCAAGAAGCTGCCCTGCTGGGACCTCCTGTCTAAGACTTTCAAACGGTCACATTGCCTCTGCGGCCCTGGCTCGGGCTCGGCCACCCCGTCTGGTCTCGCGGAGCCCGGGGCTCAGTCTGGGAGGATGTGGGCATCTGGGCGCCGCGCCCGAGAACGCTGGCAGTGTGGGCACAGGAGGCCCGGGCTGGTCCTCTCACTGTGCAGCCCCCGAGCCCCTTACCAAGAAAGAGAACACGAGCTCCTCAGCGCCCAAGGGCTCGTGTGACAGGCTCCTGAGCGCCCTGGTCCTACAATAAGGAACAGTCGGGTTCGTGGCAGCGTTTATTTCACCACTGAAGCGTGCACACACACACACACACACAGGAGGTCCCGAGGAGCCGTGGCAGAATCTAGCAGCCCCGTCCCCTTGGTGCCCAGGGCTGCTCTGCTCACAGCCTGGCTTGTGCATAAGCCAGGGTGGTCAGTGGAGACCCCAGGCCTTCCCGCCGCCTCCGAGCACCTTCCAGCTAACGAGGCGGCGCCCAGCGTTGCTGTGCTCACACCTGAAGGGCAGGGAGGCCCCCACAGCCTGCACGTTCTGGAAGCGGGCGGGGGGGAAGGGTGGTGGGCATGGGCGCTGCATCTGGTCACAGCTCCGGCTCTTCTGTGGCCCGTGGTGCTGCGACCTTCCCAGGCCCTCCGCCAGGGCCCCTCTTCCCGTAGGTGGCCTTCTAGGTCCTGCTGCCCCCACTCAGCACACTCACCAGTTCGCCTGAGGCTGCCCACCCCGAGCGCCGCCTGCTTCCTGCCTGAACCCTGCCCCATGGGGTGCGGAGTGTTCAGGGGTGTGTGGCTGCAGAGGCCAAATGCTCCTGAAGTCGGGTTGTTGAGTGGAATCACTTATCACGAGCGGCGTCTCCAGCACGTCCAGTGTGCCGGCGGTGCACGCTGCGGAGGCGTGAGAGGGCCTGGACCAGCCAGAGCCCGCGTCCTCGTGGGCGTCAGGCTGAGCACAGCTCGGCCGGGCCCCTCAGGGAGCACGGAGTCGGCAAGGAGCTGCCCTGCTGGGGCCTCCTGTTTAAGACTCTCAGACATTACTTCTGTGGCCCTGGCTCGGGCTCGGCCACCCCTCGCTGGTCTTGCGGAGCCTGGAGCTCACACCGGGAGGATGGAGGGCATCTGGGGGCCGCACCCAAGAATGCTGGCAGTGTGGACACAGGAGGCTCCAGGGAGCTGTGTCCTGCAGCTTGGCGCCTGGGCCTTTGGACAGAAACGCCTGGTCCAGGCCCCGTGGATAATTTGAGACCCTGACTGCAACCAGAGCCGAGGGCCAGCTGGGAAGGCAGAGGCGCCAGGGCTCCTGGAGATGATGGTCGAGACACGAATCCGTCAGCTGAGTCCACAGGCCTTGTGGCGCGGGGCAGGCACGGGCGGGTTCTGGAGGCAGGCCTGGGGTGCGAGAGGCTCCGGCACAGCGGAGCCCGGCCGACCAGGAGCCGGGCCGCAGCCGTCCTGCAGGGCCCAGGGCTCCTCTAGCCAGAGGACGTGCGGGCAGGCCTGGGCCCCGGCTGGGCTCACGCCCATAGAGCAGGCTGGCAGCTGGGGGGAGAAGCACCTGAGAGGCAGGGCTGCCTCACCCTGGGCGTCGGGAGCCAGAGGCAAGCCTTGCGTCTTCCGAGGCCGCTCTGGGCCGTGTTCCCCCGGTCCCCCCAGCAATGGGTCTTGCAGCGTCCGCCCAGAGAGGGCTGCGCCCCTGGGTCCACAGGCAGGGCAGGGCTCCGGGCAGGCCCTGGGTGCAGGTGTTCTGGGAGTGTCCACAGAACACGGGGCCATGCTGGGCTCACAGATCCACAGACGCACCCCCTTCTTTCTGGATGGGTGCCCCGCCCTTTTCCTCAAGTCCTTCAGTCCCTGGGGCTGCCTCTGTGGGGAGCGGGGGGCACCAGGTCCTCTGGGCTGTGGCAGAACCAGCCCAGCCTGAGGGCCTGCCTCCCTGGCCGGTGGTCAGCACCGTCCACAGCACTCAAATGTCCAGGGTGGGCTCAGAGGAGCTGGGGTGGTCTGAACAGCCTGTGGAGTGGTGGGCGCCTGGCCAGCATGGACCCGTGTGGGAACCACAGGACACCTGTCGTCCTGGCTTGGAGGAGACTGATCCCAGCGGGAGGCGGGGTATCCTGGAGCTGCTGGGCCGCCAGCCCCCTGGGAGGATGTGAGCTGGGGAGGGGCTCGGGTGGGAGGTGTCACAGCTCCAGGCAGAGGGGCCAGAGCTGCCCACTTTGCTCTAGGCTCCTGGCTGTGGGCAGGGGAGGGGAGGGGCGATCGGGGCTGCGGGGCCTGGGAGGAGGGCACAGGCTGGGGCCTAGGGCCGCAGCAGCCGCAGGGTGCCCAGGGCCCCGCCCAGCAGTGGCCAGAGGTGGCTGTGGCCTGTGGGCCCCGCGCCTGAGGTCCACGCCCAGTAGCTGTAGACGCCTCGCCCTGTTCCGTTGCTGCCGGGTGCCCCGTCCTCCGCATCCTCCAGGCCAAGCTCCGCCGGCCCCGCGGCCCTCCTCCAGCTCGAGCCCGCAGCCAGGCCTGCGGCTGCCCCTGCTGCGGCCCCCGCCGCGGCCCCCGCGGCCACGCGCATCGAGGAGCCGGCGTAGCGGGGTGCTGGCCTCACACGCACCCTCGTGGCGCCGCGCCCGCCTCGGGCGCTGCCACGGGCCCCACCGCGGCCACCCTTGGCAGCACTGCCGTCGCAGAGGAAGGTGGCCGCTAGCAGCAGAGCCCAGCACACGGCGGCTGCCCAGTTCATTTTCCCAGACCAGAACCTGCAGGACGGAGGAGGGGACCTCAGCTTCTGTGAGGACGGGGCACTCAGGAGCTGGGGACCGAGGACTTGGGGAGGCAGGGCGGTACACGGGGCCCAGGCGCAGGGAGCTCAGGGGCCAGCGGCGGGCTGGGCATTGGGTGGTACGCGGGGGCCTCACCTGCCGGAAGAGTGGGAAGTGGGCTGGGGTGGGCTGGGGGCAGGCCTGTCTGAGGAGGAGGGCCTGGAGCGCCGGGGTCAGTATGGGGGTCTTGTTCAATAGCCCAGAAGGGGCGGGTGGAGGTGAGGGTTCTGCAGCGGGGTTATTCTGTGTGGGGCGTGGAGTAGGGGCAGAGGATGGGGCTTGCGAGCCCCCTGCGGTTGAGGGCGCTCAGGCCTGGGGAGGGGGCTCCGTGTGTGGGCCGCACCAGGGCTCGCAGGCCCACCGGCCACCGTGGGGTGAGGCTGCGTCTCCAGGTCCGAGGGGCCAAAGGAAGAGGGCGAGGGTCTGGAGAGGGGCCAGCAGGGAGCCTCGGCCAGCTCTCCCAGGCCCCTGCCAGGGCTCCGGGGCCGGAGCCGGGATGTGAGCCCCACCCCGGGCAGGGTCCAGCCTGGCGCCCCCTCCCGCCCGCTCCGCTTCGCGCTCCGCCCCTCCCGCTACCGCCTGGCTCGCAGCTGGGCCGGGGACCAGAGGCGACCCCTGGGCGGCGGCTCCACCCGCCTCCCGGCCCCAGATGCGACCCCCCACCGCCCGGTCTTACCAGCCGCGGGCCTCGGGTAAAACCGCGGCGGCTCCGAGTACCGCGGCCGGAGCGGAAGGGGGGCCGTGGCGGAGACCCGGCGGGCGCCGAGCGGAGCGGCGATGTGCGCGCGGCCTCCGCCCTCGGCGTGGGGCGGGCAGACGCGGAGGCTCATCCCCGGGACGGCGGGAGGGGACGGGGCGGGCCTTCGCGGGCGCAGCCCCTCCGCCCGGCACCGCCCCCGCCCCCACTCGCTGCCGAGTCCTCCATTCCTTGCGCGCCCCCATCCTGGCTGGCCCCCGACGCCAGTGGTAAGCCGCGCGGTCTTCAGCGCCTCGCACCCCCAGCTCCACCGCCTCCGCCCTCACCCCAGCTTCGCGCCCTCCGCCCCCCGCCCCACCCCCAAGCCCCGTCTCCTTCACACCCCCTCCATTCCTCTGTCCCTCCGTTTCCCAGGGGTGTGCCCACGCGGGCTCCTGACCGCGGGCCCAGAGAGGAGGACGGCTCTCCAGGGCGCCAGGGCGTCCCAGACCCAGAGCAGCACCGGCCGAGCAGGCCCCCTTCCAGGCGGGAAAGGGGAGCCGGGACCCCTCTTCCTGCCTCCAGGGCTGCGGCTCAGGTTCCTCCAGGGCCCTGCCGGCGGCCCTACCACCTGTAACCCGACTGCTCCAGCTAGCGGCCCTCCAGGTCCCTGCCGGATTGGACCCCTGGGCCTGGCTCGTCTTGCTTCCCAAGGTTTGTCTGTCCTCGTCTCCTCCCGGCCCCCTCCCAACCCCAGACTCTAGGCCTCACCTGAGCTGCTCCCCCAGGGGACACCGGCTCTCTCACCGTGTCAGGAGTGCACTCGCCACAGAGCACCTCCGTGAGGCCATCTCTCTGCTTCCGTCAGGTCCTGTGGCCCCTGAAGGCTCAGCGCTGCTGCGTCCCACGCTGTCCTGGGCAGGCTCAGGCCCTGCTGGTTTCAAACGCCACCTGGGCCAGAGGGGCCACGTCTGAGAGCCGCGGGCTGGCCCCAGGCCTCTGGCTGGTGTGGCGATGCGCGACGGGAGAGGGGGGCTCGTCCAAGGCTCGCATCCTCTGGTGGACTCGCTGGTCCCACGCACAGAACAGCCCCAGTGAGTTGCTCAGCTCCAGGAAACAGGGCACTTCTTTGACGGGCGAGATCAGGATACCGTGTGGGGCCTGAGGGGACGGTCACTGCTGTGGCCTCTCAGCACCCTTCCCCTGCTCCGCTGTGTCCCCTGGGAGCCCAGCTTCTCTTATGTTCGCCCATGGGGTCTGACTGTGACTGCCCCCTCCCTGGCCCTGGGAGGGGATGTGACATGCCTTCCTGGCCGCACAGACCTGCTTCCCAGGGCAGGGCCGGGCCTGGCCCCTCTCCTGGGGCACCCTGAGTCGGGAGCAGTCGCACGTGGGGCTCCACTGCCTGGAGCCCGGGGCCCGGAGCCGGAGCTGGCCAGGGGGCAGTGAGGGGCGTGTCCCCTCGGCCTCCCGGTCAGGCAGTGCCACAGCGGACACTGGGCACCTTCTCCGTCACCTGTGCTCAGAGGGCCCCCAGCCCAGGGACATCCCTGCTCCCTCGTTCTCAAGGGTCCTGCCTGACGGCTCCCAGACAGCCTTCGTGTTAAAGTGTAAATAGCAGCCGGCATTTATCAGACATTTGAGGGAAGTCTGCAACACAACAAAGACCACAGCAAAGAAAAGGGGAAAAAGGCTCAAGAAGTTTGAGGAATTAGAGAAAAACCTAGAAAAGCAAAGGCTCAGAAAAGCCTATGCTCTTTCTGAGCATAGGCTCAGAAAGACTGGGGGAGATACTGTGTGTGTAAGAGCAGGGTGCTGTGGCAGAGGTCGGGACCAAGGAAGAACTTCTGGAAAGAAGGTTGCAAAGAGCCAGCGAGCTGAGTTACAACGTGACGGCAGTGTTTTAGATGAACAGAAACAGGACCGCAGATATGAGAGAAAGGGCGTAGTTTTGGACTCTGAGTCTGGTGGGCTCCCCCTTCAGAGGCGGCGGGCCAAGGGCACTCCGCAAGAGGAGCCGTGGAGGGAGGCTAAGGAGCCCTTTCATGAGGCGCTAAGCCTTTTCTGTTACGAGATGTGAGGGTAGCACAGGAAACAGTTTAGACTATTTTATGTTTAAATATTAACATGAAAAATTCAAATGAAATACTAGCCACTGGGACTTCCCTAGTGGGAAGACTTGGCGTTTCAAGGCAGGGGTGAAGTTTCAGCCCTTAGTTGGGGACCTAGGATCCCACATGCCTCATGGCCAAAAAACCAAAACATAGGAACAAATATTAGCCATTGAGCCCAGCAGCACACTGAAAGCAGGGCACCACTGCTCAGGCCCAGGTGGTTTCAAGCCTGTGGACACGCTTTGCTCGTTGCTGCACAAAGGGAGGAAAACACTCATGATTTTCTCAGGAAAAGAAGACGGCACATTCGTTTCTTTTTTTTTTTTTAAATTATGAAAAGGCATGACTGTCGTGCCTTCACCACCAACACACCGTCCTGGTCCTTCTTCTTCCCTTTGTTTTTGCTGTTCAGTCGCTTACTCGTGTCTGACTGCCACGCCTCGGACCGCAGCACTCCAGGCCTTCCTGTCCTTCACCATCACCAGAACTTGTTCAAACCCATGTCCGTTGACTCAGTGATGCCATCCAGCCATCTCATCCTCTGTCGCCCCCTTCTCCTCCTGCCGTCAGTCTTTCCCAGCATCAGGGTCTTTTCCAGTGAGTCAGACCTTTGCATCAGGTGGGCAAAGTATTGGAGCTTCAGCATCAGTCCTTCTAATGAATATTCAGGATTGATTTCTTTTAGGATTGACTGGTTTGATCTCCTTGCAGGCCAAGGGACTCTCAAGAATCTTTTCCAACGCCACAGCTCAAAAGCATGAATTCTTCGGCGTTCAGCCTTCTTATGGCCCAACTCGCTCATGCATATGTGATCACTGGAGAAACCATAGCTTCGACTATGTGCACCTTTGTCAGCAGAATAATGTCTCTGCTTTTTAGGATGCCATTTAGGTTTGTCATAGCTTTTCTTCCAAGGAGCAAGCATTTTTTAATTTCATGGCTTCAGTCACCATCTGCAGTGATTTTAGAGCCCAGGAAAGTAAAGTCTCTCACTGTTTCCATTGTTTCCCCACCTATTTGCCATGAAGTGATGGGACCGGATGCCACGATCTTAGTTTTTTGAATGTTGAATTAAGGCCAAAGGAGAGATGTTAGCTACTTGATGACCTTCAAGCTGACTCCGGGNCATCTGCAGTGATTTTAGAGCCCAGGAAAGTAAAGTCTCTCACTGTTTCCATTGTTTCCCCACCTATTTGCCATGAAGTGATGGGACCGGATGCCACGATCTTAGTTTTTTGAATGTTGAATTAAGGCCAAAGGAGAGATGTTAGCTACTTGATGACCTTCAAGCTGACTCCGGGAATGTCACCAACAGCATGACCTTTGTGATGAACTCTAGTAACCAGCCCTTCATCGTTTTCCTCAATAAAGTCAAACCACCACCGTTAGGTATAAAAGCCGGGAGTTTTTTTGCCTTTCTTCATTAGCTGAACCCTGACACGCATCCCGAAGGCAGAATCTGGCTCTTCGACTTCAGCCCCCACTTTCCGGAGCACAGTCCCCTTGTTGAGGCGAGCTTGACGAGGGTGGCCCTCCGCTACGCCCGGCGTGTTTTCGTGTCCTGTTTGTCAGGCCCTCTGGTCTCACCGGTGGCGACGGAGCTTCCAGCAGGATGGAGATGTGCCACGGGCCTGAGCGAGAAGAGCCGTTTCTTAATTTTTAAATGTCTTTTTTAAAAAATTGAAATATATTTGACGCATAAAAAAGTGAAGAACTAAAGAGCCTCTTGATGAAAGTGAAAGAGGAGAGTGAAGAAGTTGGCTTAAAGCTCGACATTCAGAAAACTAAGATCATGGCATGTGGTCCCATCACTTCATGGCAAATAGATGGGGAAACAGTGAAAACAGTGGCTGACTTTAATTTTTGGGGGGGCTCCAAAATCACTGCAGATGGTGACTGAAGCCATGAAATTAAAAGACACTTACTCCTTGGAAGGAAAGTTATGATCAACCTAGACAGCATATTCAAAAGCAAAGACATTGCTTTGGCAACAAAGGTACGTCTAGTCAAGGCTATGGTTTTTCCAGTGGTCATGTATGGATGTGATTGTTGGACTATAAAGAAAGATGAGCACTGAAGAATTGATGCTTTTGAACTGTGGTGTTGGAGAAGACTCTTGAGAGTCCCTTGGACTGCAAGGAGATCCAGCCAGTCCATTCTAAAGGAGATCAGTCCTGGGTGTTCATTGGAAGGACTGATGTTGAAGCTGAAGCTCCAGTACTTTGGCCACCTGATGCGAAGAACTGGCTCATTTGAAAAGACCCTAATGCTGGGAAAGATTGAGGGCAGAAGAAGGGGACGACAGAGGATGAGATGGTTGGATGGCATCACTAACTCAATGGACATGAGTTTGGGTAGACTCCAGCAGTTGGTGATGGACAGGGAGGCCTGGCGTGTTGCAGTTCATGGGAGTTGCAAAGAGTCAGACATGACTGAGCGACTGAACTGAACTGAACTGACATGGAACGTTTTGTAAATTTAAGATGTCCACCATATTGATCTGATACATATCGTTATGTGATTTGATGTGATTTCCATCAACATTCATTTGTGGGGAAAAATGCCAAGAAAGCTAGCCATAGAAATGACTTTTAAAACTTGAT
The DNA here is from genome assembly GCA_006410615.1 of Neotragus moschatus. NCBI lineage: Eukaryota > Metazoa > Chordata > Mammalia > Artiodactyla > Bovidae > Neotragus > Neotragus moschatus. The sequence continues at coordinate 168,393 of SJYA01002912.1, read as the reverse complement.
TAAATCTATATTTCAGATAAACCCTCAGCAGATACCATATTTAGTGGAGAGCCTTTAAATACGTTTTGTCAAAAAATATGAGCAAGGAATGCTTCCTACTTTCACCACTTCTGTTGATCACAGGCCTGAGCCCAGGAGACAGCCGTGCCCTGAAGAAGCTGTGGACTTTGTGGTCAACCGCTGACCCCAACGCCTGGAACTGGGAAGCCCTCACCTCAGCAGAGCAGGAAGCCGAGTGTGTGCTGAGGGTGCTGGGCAGGGCTCTGCTCCCCTCCCCTTCCTCCACTCGGGACTGCAGCCTCGGTGCTGGAAGCCTCTGCCGCCCTCTGAGGACTGCAGGCTGGACACACGGGCCAGAGGGTGGGTGGAAGGGGGGAGGGGCGTTCTGGGTTCAAGACACTCAGTGGGGCTGCTCCGCTGGCCGTGCACTGCCCACAGCCCGACTGCTTGTCCCCGTTGGTGCAAGAGATTGCTGCCTGTGTATTTTGTGACTGCAGCTGCATGGATGTCTTATGGCAGATAGAACAGAAAGCCTCTACTGAAACAAGAAACAGTAGAAGGTAAAATGCCATTCACAGCAGCATTGGGCTCTGTAAAAAACCTCCCAGAGCGCAAAAGATCCTTATGGCAGAAATAAACAGATCATTGAGGAACGTGAAGGAAGAGCTGCGTAACCGGGAGAAACAGGCAGCACAGCTGGGCGCCGCGCCTGGGTCTCCTCCACACTCACCGTAGGTGAGTGTGCGTTCCAGTGAGAGTCTCAGCAAAGCTCTTAAAGGAACCTACTGTTGACTGAATTGTGGCCCTGCCATTCATATTCTGGAATCCTGTCCCCAGCACCTATGAACGTGATTATATTTAGAGATGGGTCTTTACAGAGGTTAGAAAAGTTCAAGTGAAGTCATCAGGGTGGTCCTGACCCAATGTGACTAGTGTTCTTGTAGGAGGAGATAAGAGGAGATTGGGTCACAGACATGCACCCAGGGGCGACCACATGAGGATGGCTGGTTACAAGCCATGGATATGGGCCTCAGGGGAAACCAGCGCTGCTGCTGCTAAGTCACTTCAGTCCTGTCTGACTCGGTGCAACCCCAAAGATGGCAGCCCACCAGGCTCCCCCATCCCTGGGATTCTCCAGCAAGAACATTGGAGTGGGTTGCTATTTCCTTCTCCAGTGCATGAAAGTGAAAAGTCCAAAGTGAAGTCGCTTAGTCATGTCCGACTCTTAGTGACATNTCACTTCAGTCCTGTCTGACTCGGTGCAACCCCAAAGATGGCAGCCCACCAGGCTCCCCCATCCCTGGGATTCTCCAGCAAGAACATTGGAGTGGGTTGCTATTTCCTTCTCCAGTGCATGAAAGTGAAAAGTCCAAAGTGAAGTCGCTTAGTCATGTCCGACTCTTAGTGACATCGTGGACTGCAGTCTACCAGGCTCCTCTGTCCATGGGACTTTCCAGGCAAGAGTACCGGGGGGGGGGGGGTGCCATTGCCTTCTCTGAAACCAATGCTGCTGACCCCTTATCTCAGATTCCAGGCTTCAAATCGTGAGAAAATGAATTTCTGGTGTATAAGCCAGCCTGTGCGTGGCACTGTTTTTCCCTGTGCCTTATAGCTTGTGGGATCTTAGACCCTCAACCAAGCACTGAAGCACAGAGCCCGACCACCGTACTGCCAGAGCCGTCCCTGTGGTGCCCAAGCAAACTAAGGGACTCAGGGGCTCATACAAAAAGATAAAAGTCAAATTTAAACAAAACTTGAAAAAGCAGTTCAAAGAAGAGGGGTTCACCACGCCAGATATGAAGAACCTGCAGACCCCATGGTGACAAAGCAATCTAGACAGAAGACAGACCAGGACAGAAAGCAGGCTGTCACGGACAGAACGCAGGAGTTGTGCATGTGCACAGGGAAGAAGCAAGACTGGGGAGTTGATGGAGAAAAGGGAAACTGAGAAGAACCAGACAGAAATCCTAAAACTAAAGTGCGTCAGAGAGCCGAGCCCAGCTTGTCCTGGGCTGAGGAGCTGTCCCCTGCTCTGGTGCTGAAGTTCCCTGAAAGTGGCAGCTGGCGCCTTTGGCGTTTGGCTGCTGCTACTGTGTCTCAGGGTGAGGGGGGAGGAGAGGAGCTCGCTGGCTGTGCTGGCGGGAGAGAGCTGTGGCCCGCCTGGTGCCTGGGCTGGTGGCGGCGAGCAGATGACGATGGGAGGGTTTGAAGTTCCTCCTCCTGCCGCTGGTTCTAGGAGGGGCCCGGAGCCCAGTGGAGTTTGGCCAGGGCCTCGTGGATGTCACGGTTCCGGAGGCAGTAGATGATGGGATTGAGCAGCGGCGTCACAACGGAGTAGATCACGGACACCAGTTTGTTGAGGTCAAAGGAGCTGATGGCGTGGGGCCGGGCGTACATGAAGATGGTGGTGGTGTAGAAGAGGGCCACCACAGCCAGGTGGGAAGCACAGGTGGAGAAGGCCTTCTGGCGGCCAGCCCCTCCTGGGACCCTCAGCACCGTGGCCACGATGTGGGTGTAGGAGATCACGGTCGCCAGCAGGGAGGTGGCGAGCACAGCGAGGGCTGCCACGAAGTCCAGCACCTCGATGGTGGCAGTGTCCGAGCAGGAGAGCCGCAGCAGAGGTGAGATGTCACAGAAAAAGTGGTTGAGGACGTTGGGACCGCAGAACCTGAGGTGGGAGATGAGAGCCGTGGACACGCAGGAGGCCAGGAAGCCACCCAGCCAGGTGCCGAGGGCCAGGCACAGGCAGAGCCTCGAGTCCATGATGGCTGGGTAGTGCAGGGGGCGACAGATGGCCAGGTACCGGTCATAGGCCATGGTGGCCAGGAGGAAGCACTCAGAGGAGCCGAGGGAGAGGAAGAGGAAGAGCTGGGCGAGGCAGCCTGAGAAGGAGATCGTCCTTGCTGAGGCCGAGAGGCCAGCCAGCAGCTTGGGGATGGTGACTGAGGTGTAGAGGGTCTCCAGCACTGACAGGTTGGCCAGGAAGAAGTACATGGGTGTATGCAGTCGACGGCTGGCTCTGATGGTCGCCATAATGACCAGGTTCTCCAGGATGGTCACTATGTAGATGGTGAGGAATGACCCGAACAGCAGCCCCTGCACGTGGCACAGCTCTGGGAAGCCCAGCAGGATGAACTCTGTCACCGACATCTCCGTGGAGTTGCTCATAGCCCTCTTGGCAGGGAGGTCACTTCTGAGTGCCTTGGAACTGTGGAGAGAGGCAGTTGTGATGTGTGCTGGGCAGGGGACTGGGTCCTGAGAGCTGGGTGGGGGCACCATAACCCCTCTCAAAGTTGCTGCAGCACTGACCGCCCCCCCGCCCCGATCCTTAACCCAACACACTCCTCGCCCTGAGCAAACCCCTGGCAGGGGGGCCCCGCCTGCACACAAGTGCGCACAAGCATAGCTCTCACGTCCACTCTCACGTGGAAGCTCTCAGGTGTGCAGTGCTGCCTATCCCAGCACCACGCACACAGCCACGTGGGAGTGTGCACGCCCATGCACACTCGCACACATGCACACACCGCTAAGTGCATGCCTGTGCACACACACGCACACACACACACACCCCCCTAAGTGCACACCCATGCACACACGCACACACACCCAGGCACATGCACACACCCCCCCTAAGTGCACGCTGGTGCACACACACACACACACACCCAGGCACAGGCACACACGCACACACACACACCCCTAAGTGCACGCTGGTACACACACATGCACACACCCCCCCAAGTGCATGCCCGTGCACACACACGCACACACACACACACCCCTAAGTGCATACCCGTGCACACACGCACACACACCCCCCCTAAGTGCACGCCCATGCACACGCACACGCACAGACACACCCCTAAGTGCACACCCGTGCACACACACACACCCAGGCACAGGCACACACGCACACACACACCCCTAAGTGCATGCCTGTGCACACACACGCACACACACACCCCTAAGTGCATGCCCATGCACACACACTCACACACACACACACCGCTAAGTGCATGCCCGTGCACACACACCCAGGCACAGGCATACACACACACACACACACCCCTAAGTGCACGCCCATGCACACGCACACACACACACCCAGGCACAGGCACACACGCACACACACACACCCCTAAGTGCACGCTGGTACACACACATGCACACACCCCCCCAAGTGCATGCCCGTGCACACACACGCACACACACACACACCCCTAAGTGCATGCCCGTGCACACACACACACACACCCCTAAGTGCATGCCCGTGCACACACACACACACACACACACACACCCCTAAGTGCATGCCCGTGCGCACACACACACAGACACCCCCCCTGAGTGCACGCTGGTGCACACACACCCAGGCACAGGCACACACACACACACACCCCTAAGTGCACGCTGGTGCACACACACCCAGGCACAGGCACACACGCACACACACCCCTAAGTGCACGCTGGTGCACACACACCCAGGTGCACGCACATGCCACACCCAGGCGCACTCCTGCACATGCCTCCAGGCGCACGCACAAGCACACGCACACATTCAGGTGCACTTCTGCACACACCCCCAGACTCACTCCTGCACATGCCTCCAGGTGCACGCACACGCACACATTCAGGTGCACGCACTCACACAGGCGCGTGTGCGCCCTGCAGGGGAGGAGGCCTGCTCTTCGTGCTTGGTGTGCAGTCCTGGCTGTGTGTCTGGGTGCCCCCGGCCTCCACCTGGGCCCCAGAGCGCCGCTGCTCCTCGCTGTTCTCTGGCCAGGCCCGCTCATCCTCAAGAAGGACACCACTTCCATCAGAAGGCCAGCTGGATCTCCAGGGCTGAGCAAAATCTGGGCCTCGGATTTATGGGCCTGGGGCTGGGGGTGAGGGGAGGGCTCATCCCCACCTTTGGTTTCCCCACGTGGACGCATCTTGAGCGGGCCTGAGGTCTATATCCTGTGTTTTCTGACCTTGAAAGTGGCCTTTGGGAGACGGTGGAAGCGGTCCACTCAGAGCCTTTCAGGGGCTGGGTGGTTTCGGACTTTTGGGCCAGGATGCCCAGGAGCTGGGTGTTGGAAGGATGGGTGGGCAGCAGCAGGGAGGCGGCAGGCTGGGGCAGAGCCGGTTCCTCACCAGCAGGCCCGGCCAAGCCCCGCCCCTCACCCGCAGGACCAGGGAGCCCCACAGGAGGTGGAATTCTTGGGCAACCCTCAGCCTCCTCCCTTTACCTGTGCTGCACAGAGCCTGAACTGGGGTGCTCCTGTCTCACCTTGAAGGGGCTCGGAGACCCTGACGGCAGTGGTGCTCAGCCCTGTGGGGAGGGGCTGTAGGAAAGCCCAGGGGGTGCAGGGCGAGCAGAGCAAATGGAGGGTGCTCCAATCTCTGGGGATACGAGACCGTCAGCGACGTGGCAGAGGAGGCTGAGCCTGCAAAGGGTCTGCAGAACCTGGGTTGGTGCCAGCTTGGACCCAGGGCATCAGGGCTGGGGCTCCAGGAGCCCTGCTCTCTGGGCCAAGCGGCTTGGCGGTGTATGTTGGGGGAACTCGGAAAGTCTGCCCTCCTAGCACCCCCAGGCCCTTTGCCTCGAGACCAGGCTGTCACCGCCAGCCTCCCTTCCTCTCTCCTTGCTGAAGGTGTGCCTCCATGTCTGCAGGCCTCCAGCCAGGGCCTGGAGAAGCACACCGAGTCTCCCCACCTTGCCTTGTGGCCAGGTGGCTTTTATGGCGCTCATTAGTGGCCTTGCCACCCCCTTGGCTCTCTGGAGGACTTTAATCAAGATTTCTCACCCCTGTGGGGCTCTCAGAGCAATCTGCAGGGTCCCCAGGGGGAATGCAAGAAGAGAGTATGTAGTAAAGGGCGGGGCCTCCCTCCTTCCCCTCGGGACAGGGTCTGGCCTGCTGCCTGCCTTCCCGGTGGCCTGGCCCTGGTGAGGCCCATCCTGAGACGGCCCTCAGCCTCAAGGCCCTTCCCTGAGGTTCAAAGGGGAGTGGATGCTACACAATAGCATTCATTTTATTTCCTTCCCACGCTTGGCATTTATTTATTCATCTAGTTGTAAAATAATGGAACTATTGTAAACCTATTCTCAACTTGAGGCCTAGAAAGTGGCTCCTAGGTGACCCCAGCTTCCCGCTGGCCACTGTGGGATTCCCCTAAAGCCTTTAGTTATCCATGCTTAATTTTGCTTGTATTCAAATATCATGACAAAGGGACTGTGCTGTGTGCTGCCTCCGGTCTTGCTCTTTTGTACCGAGATTCTTTCTCTTCTTGGTAGCTGTTCCGTGTTCATTCTGACGCCTGAGCAGTAGCGTTCTGCCACGTCCGCCTCTGCGTCGCAGGTGGGGACCTCGACCTCTGTGTGCAGCCCCTGAGCACCATGCACCAGCATTTTTCTTGGAGCTACACCGACGAGCAGGAGTGTTGGGGGAGAACTTCACCTGCAACGTGACGAGAAAACGCCAAGTTCTCTCCTCAGAGTGGCTGTGTGGCTTACATCCTACAGTTGAACCACAGCCTTCCCAACAGATGGTGTGGTGGGTTTCCTGATCTCTGCCAGTGTAGAGGGTAGAAATAGTGCTATGAATCGGCTTTCTCTGCTGTGCTTGGTCAGAGAAGGCAATGGCACCCCACTCCAGTGTTCTTGCCTGGAGAATCGCAGGGACGGGGGAGCCTGGTGGGCTGCAGTCCATGGGGTCGCAGAGAGTCAGATACAACTGAACGACTTCACTTTCTCTTTTCACCTTCATGCATTGGAGAAGGAAATGGCAACCCACTCCAGTGCTCTTGCCTGGAGAATCCCAGGGATGGGGGACCTGGTGGGCTGCCGTCTGTGGGGTCGCACAGAGTCGGACACGACTGAAGCGACTTAGCAGCAGCAGCAGCAGCAGCTGCGCTTGGTATGGTTAGCACCAGTGAGCGTTTCTGCTTCTGTGAGATGCCCCTTTGTCTCCACATTTTGCTTACTGATTTGCAGGGGTCCTTTTTATACTCTTTTCTAAATTTCTTTATTGAGGTTCAATTTACACAGTGAAGTGCACAGGTCTTAGACGGTAAATTTGATGAGTTTTGATGAATGCACAGATCAGTGAACCTGCCCCTCATCAAGATACAAGCTTCCTCACCTTAGAAGCACCCTGCACGCTCCTTCCCAGTCACCCCCCGCCCCACTTTGAGGCCACGCTGTTCTGAGTCTTCTCTCCGTAGATTGCTCACCTCCCAGACCGTAACAGAACGGAGCTGTCCGCGACCCCCTCTGTCTTGCTGCCGTCAGCATGCTTTCGAGGATGTGTGTTCCATGATATGGTAGAACATGGGTACCTGGAAGAGTGTTTAAAATTCTCAAGTGTGTGGAGATTTTCCGGACATATGTTAGTGATTTACTTTAACATCACTGTGACCCGAGAGCACACTCAGCCTAAGTCTGAATCCTGTGAGCGCGGTTCCTGTCCTCGAGACTGTGGGCCCGCGCTGGCGAGCGCTCTGTGCTCCCAGGTCTCTTTCTGGGCTCTGTTCCGCTCCGTTGGTCCCTGCGTTTGCCGCCCTCTGATTGGGCGCTGCCTCGGTTGCGACAGCCTTGTAGGTTTGCAACCAGCTGGTGTGGATGCTCTGACTGTTCTTGCTCAAGATAGCTTTGGCGCTTTAGTTCCTTGGCCTTTCCATAAATTTCAGATTCGCTTGTTGATTTTATGAAGAGTTCCGTTGTAATTTTTATTGGAATTGAATGCAGTCTGGATCAGTTTGGGGAGAATTAACATCTTTACAGTATGGAGTTTTCCAATCCACGAACGTGGCCTGTCTCTTCAGTTTTTGGTTCATCTTTGATTCCTTTCATCAGTATGTTATCATTTTTATGATGTTTTGAAAATATTTTTTTTTCCAGTTTATATTTTTTCTCATTTCTTTAAGATGACTTTTGATGAACAGAAGTCCTTAGTCTTTTAAAATTATTTTAGAGCAGTTCAGATTTATAGAAAAGCTGCAAAGAGAGTAAGACAGTTCCCATGCATTGCACAGAGCTCCTCCTAACGCTCATGTCTGACATTAGTGTGGGGTGCGTCTGCCACAATTTATGAACCAGTGTGACACATTATTGTCAGCTAAGGTCCAGGTCTCACTTGGGTCTCCTCGGTTTGTGCCCAGTGTCTTTTTTCCGCACCAGGGACCCATCCAGGACTGCCTCACATTCAGTTGCCACACTCCCTAGGTCCCACGTGGCTCTGGGCTTCTCACACTTCTTTTTTGTGACAATTCTGAGGAGTTCAGTCGTCTGTTCGATAGGATGCCCCCCAGTTGGGGCTTGTCTCATGTTCTTCTCATGATTCAACCGAGGTTATGGGTCTTTGGGAGGAGGACTGCAGAGATGTAAGTGCCCGTCCCGTCCCGTCGCGCCCAGATCCACAGCGTCGGCAGGGCCGTCGCTGCTGCTGACCCCGGCCACTGGCTGAGCCACGCGCCCTCTCCTGCCAGGCCACCCTCCTGCCCGCACGGCGTCCTCTCTGGAAGGAGGTCATTACATCAGCCCACATCTGAGGGTCACACTCTCCCTCCTTGAGAGAGACACGGAGGTCCATGACTTGCAGTTTTTCTGCATGGAAAATTGGTCTTTTCTGCCCATTTCGTTACCTACCCAATTGTTTGTCTGTGTCAGTGTGGACTCATGGGCATTTATCTCACATGTGGCTTTATACTCTGATACTGTTCTGATTATCTGTTGCTGGAAATACGACAGGCAGCACTTGGCGTCTGGCTCCTTTCGTTTAGCCGAATGTTCTCAAGGGTCGTCCATGCTGTGGCCTGAATCAGTGCTTTGCTCCTTTTTGTGACTGAATCACACGCTATTGTAAGTGTTCCCACCTTCGCTTTCTCTGTCCATCTCTTAGGGCTGTTTGTACCTGTCGGCTATTGTAAACAGTGCTACTACGGACACTTGTGTACAAACACTTGCTTGAGTACCAGTTTTCAGTTCTCCTGGACATATATCTAAGAGTGGGATTGCTGGGTCATGTGAGAATTCTATGTTTAACTTTTTGAGGAAATGCTGAATTATTTTCCACAGAGGCTGCACCATTTTATGTTCTTATCAGAAAGGTATAAGCATTCCAATTTCTCTACATTCTCACCAACACTTGATTTTTTCTGTTTTTAAAAAACATATGGCTACCCTAGTGGTGTGGAGTGGTGTCTCGTGGTTTTTATCTGCATTTCCTTGGTGACTGATGGCACGAAGCACCTTTCCACACGGCCGTCTGCGCCTCTTCTTTGGAGAGGCTCATTTTAGACTGGATTGTTTGTCTCTTCGTTTCTGAGCTGTAAGAGTTTTTCTGTAGTTTACTTACGAGACCCTTATTAGATATATGACTTGCAATATTTATCCCGTTTTGTAAGTTTTTGCTTTCTTGATAGTGTTTTCGATGCACAAAGTTCTTGATTTTTATGACTTCCAATTCATCTGTTTTTTTTTTTTTCTTTTGTTGTTCTTGCTTTTGGTGTTTTATCTAAGAATCCTTTGCCAAATCCAAGGTCCTAAAGATTCACTCATGTGTTTTCTTTTGAGAGTTTTATAGTTCTGACTCTCCTGTTTTCATTCTTGACCCATTTTGAGTCCATGTCTGTATATTGTGCGAGGTGGGAGTGGGCTGCGTTCTCCTGCAGATGGAGATTTGTTGAGAGGCTGCTCTTTCCTCAGTGAGTGGTCTCGATGCCCTTGTCAGGCACCAGCTGACCACAGATGTGTGCGCTTTCTTCTCGATATCGAGTCTATTCTATTCCTCTGTAGTCTGTCCTTACGTGAATCCCAGAGTTTTGGGTAATAGCTTTGTAAGTTTTGAAATCAGAAAGTGTGAGTCGCATAATTTTGTTCTTTTTCAAGATTGTTTTCGTTTTGGAGCCCATTGCTACTCCATGCTAATTTAGAATCAGTTTTTCCAATTTTGAAAGAGAGGCCGTTAGAATTTAGATGGGTGTTTCATCATGGGTGAGTCTATGGATCATTTGATGTTGTGTTGCCATGTTAACAGTATCAAGTCATTTAACCCATGAACATGTTTTTCCATTTATTTAGGTTCTTGTTAGTTTTCCCACAGTGTTTTGTAGTCTTCAGTAAGCCCTTCCCTCCTTGGTTAAATTTATTTCTAGATATTTTATTCTTTTGGATGCTGTTATAAATGGAATTTTCCCCTCGTTTCCACTTTGAATTGTTCATTGCTGTTTCAGGAACACAGCTGATTCTGCGTGTTGATTTTTAACTCTGAATCTTTGCTGAATTTCTTTATTAATCCTGGTAAGTGTTGGGGTATAGACTCTGGGATTTTCTAATAACGAGTCTTGCCGTCTACAGACGAGGGTGCTGTCACTTCCTCCTTCCAGGTCGGGCGCCTCTCTGTTCACTGGCGCCCTTGCTCTGGCTGGAGCTGTGGCACTGCGGCGAGCGCGGCACGGGGGGCTCAGGGCGGAGAGCGCGGCGCGGGGGCTGCTGTCTCGCTCGGCCCTGCCCCTCGCAGCGTTTCGCTGTCAGTGCTGATGGCAACTGCGGGTGTTTGCTAAGTGTCCTTTATCATGTTGATAAAGTCCCTTTCTGTCACTAGTTTTCTGAATATTTTTATCATGAAAAGATGTTGAATTTTGTCAGATATTTTCCTGCATTGAGTTGGTTGTGTCCTTACCTCTTCATTCTATCAGTGTGGTATAAATATTGATTTTTATGTTGAGTCATCTTTGCATTCCTGGGATGAATCCCACTGGTCGCAGTGCGTAGCCTTGTAACCTGCCGCTGGATTTGGTTTCTTGTGTTGTGTTGAGGCTTTTGCATCTGTGTTTGCAGGTGTTGGTGTGGAGTTTTCTTGTGGTGTTTTTGACTGACCGTCTTATCGTGGCCATGCTGGCCCCCCAGAACACGTTAGGAAGTCTCCCCCTTTCTGGTTTTTGGAGAATTTTGAGAAGGGTTGGTGCTGTCTGGTAGAATTAGTGAAGCCATCTATCTAGTCCTGGGCTTTCCTGTTAGGAAGAGTTGAGTTACTGATTCAATTTCTTTACCTGTTGTAGGTCTGTTCATCTTTTACGCTTCTTTTTGAGTCGGGTTGGCATTTGTGTGTCCAGGAATCTGCCCCTCTCTTCCAGGTCCCCTGCCCCCTGGCACAGCGCTGCTCACAGTTTCCCGTTTCCTGTTTATTCTGTGGGGTCAGCAGTGATGCCCCCACACTCGCTTTTCATTGCGTTGGCTGCATCTGTTTTCCCCTTAGGGAAAGGTTTAAAGGCCTGTTGACTTTGCTCATCTTCCTGAGAACGGCTTCTGGCCTCCTCGGTGCTCTCTGCTCGCTGTCTCATGCCAGCCTGGGCTCCGTTATTCTCTCCTTTCCACTGACTGTGAGTTAGGTTTGCTCTTCTGGTTCCTCACTGTTTTAATTTTATTGGCTTGAGATTTTTCTTTCAAAGCTGTAGATGTTGACGCCCGTGTATTTCCCTTTAGGCACACTGCTTCTTGCATGTCCCATAAACTGGCAGGCTGTTTTTTTTTTTCGGATAGCATCATCGTACCTGGGCAGAGGATTTTCCTGGCGGGTCCCTGAGGAGCCGGGGGTGGAAGATCCCCGGACGACTGATGCCGTGAGATGTGCACACACACCGTCACACACAGACACACACCTGTGACTCAGGTACCGCGTGGGATCAGTCACGACACACGCGCGCCATCTGCACGGTCGGGGCGGGCTGGGCCAGACACAGTTATGGACGGCCCGCCTCACACACACACGTGCAGGTCCGCCCCAGTGCACCGTGAATCACTTCACTTAAAATGAATTTCCCAACACCAGACTAAGGCTGAGGTGCAGACATACACAAACATACTCACGTGGCTGATATCTGCCCACACTAGGTTCATGCCAGTTACTCTAGTGATCAGTATTCCCAGTGATTAATCACCTAAAGAAGGAGGATTAATGACCTGGAGAAGGCAATGGCAGCCCACGCCAGTGTTCTTGCCTGGAGAATCCCGGGGACAGGGGAGCCTGGTGGGCTTCCATCCGTGTGGTCGCACAGAGTCAGACACGACTGAAGCGACTTAGCAGCAATGACCTAAAAGACAGTTAGAAGCAATATTGTCAGAAGTCACACGTGCGTTCAGCACCTTTGAGTTTAAAGCCTCTATTGTGTGTTTTCACATTTGCCTACTTCAAGGCATGTTCAGGGACTTTCCATTTCCACGGAGGAAGTTCATGTGTCTGGTGAGTACATTCACAAGGCACTGACATTATTTCTGGCATCTTTTTAACAGCCGCTTTCCAGCTTTATCTACTTTCCAGCCCCTCCAGAGTGGGCACACCTGTCCCAGGCGACCGCCACGCCCTCCCGGTGCCCCTCCTGCCGCCCCTCCCGCCGTGTCGCGCTTTGCCCTCACGCTGCACACTCCGAGGTGACTCCTCTTAGAGAGGGAGAGCGAATCTGACAGAGCAGGCGGGCTTGGTTGGAATGTGGTTTATCCAGCAGCTTTATCAGGATGTCAGCACCGGAAAGAGGTGCTGCGCTGCAGAATCTTTCAAAGGGCAGGTGGCGGCATCATTATTTGTGACCCAGGAGTCCATGTCTTACGTGACTTTAGGAGGAGACCCACATAGGAAGTCATGTTTGCAATCAGACGAATTGGAGGCAGCCCACACACCTGCTGATGGGATCCAGGCGGAGGGCGCTTGCCTGGGCAGGGATGCAGACAGAGGCAAGTCACGAGCAGGGCCTGGAAGTGTGTCCTAGGTGGTGTGAGCACATCGTGTTAAAACTTCCATGAAAAATGTCAGGCGAGTTCCTCACGAGACTATTTTAAGCAGTGACTTCGGGGAGTACAGTGGGACTTAGACTCTGTATATACTTCTGTGCAGTTCAAATTCCCTAAAAAGCATAAACTTGTGTATCACTTGGAAAAATAAAACCAATGATCATACAGTAACATGGAAACACGTAGCAGCAGTTATGACGCACAGTTGTTTTCTGGACGACTGCGTAAAGATGAAGATTCTCTTCGCAGCTGCCCGGCTCAAGCAAAACACGGCTGTCCTTTGTCCCCAGCTGTCCCTTAAAATGTGTTCAGACGGAGACGTTCCCAAACCGTTGGCTTTGCTGATGACTGTCAGATAAGGAGAGGCCTGCGGGCACTTTGAGCTGCAGAGCAGACTGTCCTGGGAGGCAGACTGTCTGGACAGGACAGCCACGCGGGGCGTGGGGCAGGTGGGCGTTCTGTGGTCAGCACAGAAGCGCACCCCCTCCCCGACAGGGTCCACACTGTCCTCCCGGCACCCGTGAGCGTGCTGCAGCAGTTGGACCAGGGCAGTTAGAGCCCGGAGTCCCTGGACAGCCCGAGCGGGCCCAGTGTTACCATGCAGTCCTCAAAGGTGGAAGAGGGGCTGGAGGGGACATGCCTGTAGTAGAGTGTCGGTGAGAAGCTGAGAGACGGGCTTTGGACGAAGGAGGAGGGGCCGCAAGCCCAGGAATGCCGCGGCCTTCAGGGAAGTGGTGAGGAAAGCACTCTCCCCCAGAGCCTCCAGCAGGAACCGGACAGTGCGGTCCCTGGAGTTTAGCCCAGAGAGGCCTGCCTGGAGCCTCTAAGGTGTAGAGCCCAAGGTAGCAAGTTTGTCTTGTTCTAGTCCACTTCTGTGGAGAAGGAAATGGCGGCCCACTCCAGTGCTCTTGCCTGGAGAATCCCAGGGATGGCGGAGCCTGGTGGGCTGCCGTCTATGGGGTCGCACAGAGTCGGACACGACTGAAGCGACTTAGCAGCAGCAGCAGCCCACGTCTGTGTCTATGTGTGCTAAGTCACTGCAGTCGTGTCTGAGTCTGTGCGACCCTCTGGACTGCAGCCCTCCAGGCTCCTCTGTCCATGGACTCTCCAGGCAAGAATCCTGGAGTGGTTGCCAGGCCCTCCCGCAGGACTCTTCCCGGCCCAGGGGCGGAGCACGCCTCTCCTGCGCCTCCTGCGTGGGCAGGCAGGCTCTGCTGCTGCTCCGCCTCTAGCCCGCTCTTGGGGGCAGCTTTTTGCAGCAGCCACAGGAAGCTTATGCATGACCCGATTTCCTCTTCCTCAACTCGGGATGCAGCGAGGGGTGGGGTCGTCGGGGGGCACCTGGGAGCCAGCTTTGTGATGCTCTTGGGTCTGGCGGTGGGATGGGGCCCTTGGGCCCCATCCTGATCCTCCCAGGCTCCTCTGTGGACCCCGATGCATCCCCAGCATGTCCCGGGGTGTCTTCTTGGGGGTCCTGGTGCCCCCCGGGGGCCACAGCAGCCCAGAAGAGCTGCCACCTCCCTTCCCTGGTGAACTCGAGGCCACTCCCCCCACCTCCCTGCCCTCCATTCCAGGGTTCCAACCATACTGGCAGACCCCTCCCCCCATAAGAGAAGAGTCCTCTCTCGGCTCTTCACTAACCATTACCACCCTCCCCCACCCCCATTGGGTGAGAGGTCCAGATCCCAGACCAGGTTCTGACACCGTGAAAGACCCGCGTGTCTTCTGGTGCCCTGTGTGGCGTCCGATTCCCGTCACGCCAGCGACACGGCTGGAAGGCGGTCAGGACAAGGCCTGTGCTAACGCCAGGTCCGCGCTGGCACTTCTCCTCTTTCAACACGTCGCTGCAGGACCATTTGTTTGCATTATCGCAGGTCACTAGAACGAAACACGTTCATGGGCCCTCAGCTTCTTCCACACCTCCTCACATTCACCCCCAGGGCAGCGGCAGCTGGGAGAGACCAGGGCCCCATCATGGAGAGAAGAAGGTGCTGGTCACCAGACCACAGCGGGGGCCAGAGCTGCAGAGGACCTGGGGGCACCCAGCCCAGCCTCAGGGTCGGCCTTTCTGGAGATAATCCTGCTGGGCCTTGTCACCTCTTGAGTGGCCTTGTCAGTGGAGATTATGGATTTGAAGTGCACTTCTTTATCATAAGGAAATTATTCAGAAATATAGGCAAGTACTTCTGGTCGACATGTGTTTGCAAGGGCTTTAGTTACAATAAGAGGAATGGGAAGTCCGATCTTCGGACCTGGAGTAGTTGAGGGAAGAGAGGGCCGTGAGCTCGTGCAACGTGGGCATGTGTGGTGCAAGGTGTGAAGCAGGAGGGACACCTTATGTCGGCTGCTTCATCACACAAAACAGCGCAGGGACTTTCAGAGGCAACGGAGACTGTTTCACAGGTGGATAGTCGTCTCCAGGCTCATCGAGACGTGTCCGTCACACACGCACGGCTATTTTGCATGTCAACCACATACTCAATTGTTTTTTTAAAAAAAGAAGAAACGAGAACTCAGCGATGTTTCTCTGACATGAACCCTGAAAGTGGACGGGGGAGCAAACACCAGGGTGGGCACGCTTGACACACCGCGTCCTCACACTCGTCTGTGCTGCGAGAAGCCTCCTCCTGCACCTGGCAAACTCCTCGAGTGGGGTAGATCTGCGGAAAGTTTGGTTTACTGAAGCAAACAGAAAGTGGCCCTCTCGTTCTCCTCGACAAGGGGCAGCCCTGCGTGGTGCCAGTTGACGAGGCCACGCTCCCACCCCAGGGAGCCTGCCGGCAGCTCTTCATGAGCTCCCAAGTAGGGACAGGTAGCCACCCGTGTGTCGGACGAGGTGGTGCTGGAGCCCCCGGGGCGGATGCCACTGGAGGCGGAGCGTGGGTGGCCGAGGTCAGTGGTCCCATCAGAGCCCTCTGGCCGCTGCCCACCTGCCAGGTGCCGGCGGGGCAGGGCCGGCTGGGGATGGGAGCACACTCCCGCCACCTCCCAGACTGCTGCCCCTGGAAGCGGTGTCCCCGCTTCCAGCACACAGCCTGCCTGTGGCCGACCCCACACGCCCCAGGTGCGCCCTGCGTGTGCTTGCAGAGCCCCAGGGTGGGCTCCCCCGCCTGGTCCGCAGCGGCTCCTCCTTCCAGCCACAGCTTCCTCCTGTCCTCGCTGGGCTGGGGTCCCTGCTTCGGGGAGCATGCAAACAGTCGCCAGCTGGGGTCTTGCTGGAGCGGCTATTCCTGGAAGGCTTGGGCAGTGGTGGAGGTGGGGCTGCCTGAGGGTTGCCTATCAAACTGTGGGGTGTCATCGCCCATTTCCAGAGCGGAAACTGAGATACCGAGCCAATAGCACCCAGGGTCTACTGTGCCCCTCCAGGTGCTGGGCGCTGCAGCAGACACAGTGGGGCTCCAGGCAAGAAGCGACTCCCAGGAGGACCCCACGGGCAGGAGGCCCCTCAGGGCGCTGGGTGCCGCTGGGGACCACCCCCAGGCCCCTTCCCAGCGCCTGGGGCCAGGATCTTGCTCCTGTGTAACTGGCAAGAGGGTCCTTGCAGCCCTGAGCCCCAGGGAGGCCAGAAGCATCTGAGAGCGAGGGCTGCCTCTGGGCTTGGCTGTCCCTGCTGGTGGTGGCAGCCGGGGCGCCATAGAGGACACCCTTCTCACCGCCCTGAAGCCGGTGCCTCTGCTGCCCGGGCCGTGAGCCAGACCACCAGTGGCCCTGCCGCTGCTCAGCGGGGTGCAGGGGAGACGCTGCCCTGGAAGAGCTGGGGCAGCAGGTGCCTGCGGAGGCGACGAGTCGAGTCTGGCAGCCCGAGGAGCAGCGTGACAGCAGGGGTACCTCTGCTTCCCCCCCCCGGAGGCTGGGCCGGCGCCGCCCTGAGTGACCAGGGTCAGCGGTGTCCTTCCCCCGAGGCTGGGCCGGCTGCCCTGAATGACCAGGGTCAGCGGTGACCTTCCCTCGAGGCTGGGCCGGCGCCGCCCTGAGTGACCATGGTCAGCGGCTTCCTTCCCCCGAGGCTGGGTCAGCGGTGTCCTTCCCCTGAGGCTGGGCCGGCGCCGCCCTGAGTGACCAGGGTCAGCGGTGACCTTCCCCCGAGGCTGGGCCGGCGCCGCCGCCCTGAGTGACCAGGGTCAGCGGTGACCTTCCCCCGAGGCTGGGCCGGCGCTGCCGCCCTGAGTGACCAGGGTCAGCGGTGACCTTCCCCCGAGGCTGGGCCGGCGCTGCCGCCCTGAGTGACCAGGGTCACCGGTGTCCTTCCCCCGAGGCTGGGCCGGCGCTGCTGCCCTGAGTGACCAGAGTCAGCGGTGTGTGTCCAGTGTGGGTGGCAGGCCAGGGCAACTTCCCTGGCACCTGAGGTTGCCTTCTGGCCACTGCTATGAACCTGCCGGGGCAGCATGAATGGTTTGGCTGCTCCCTGGGGGCCCAGAGCAGCCCGTGACCCCGTTCCTCTGGCCACATCTCCAGAGGAGGTGGGCAGCAGAGGCAGGTGGCTCAGCCAGCAGGGGCCTTCAGCCAGCAAGAGGCAGCCCCCATGGGCACGGCCCCCTGGAAAGCCCTCGGGGCCCCATGCTCAGGCTTCCGGTCTCCGGGCAGCTTCCAGGGGACGCGTCCGGAGCCTGCTCAGACCCCAGGTGAGCGACCCCCTCATCATGCCGTGTCCCCACGAGCTGGCCTGCAGGGAGACGCCCCCCCCTTCCCCATGGTGGGCTCATAGTGGGGGCCCCATTTGGTCCCCCTTCCCAGTGGTGGACTCAGAGTGGGACTCTCGTCTAGTCCCATCTTCTCAGCTTCAGGAGATCCTTGAGACGAGGAGGACTCTGAAGGCTCTGGGTGTCCTCACCGTGTGCATGCTCACTCCCAGGCACACACACACACACGCGTGTGTGCGTGTTCACACACACGGGTGAGCAGCCCTGCCGTCTTCACCTCCAGGGCACAGCAGTAGCCACCCACACTTCATGGGACATTCAGAAATTCAGGCTGGAGGATTCTTAGAGCTCCAGGAAAGGCAGGCTTGCCAACTCTGTGCGGTTCTGTGCTCCCTGTGGGTTGCGGGGCCGGGGCTTGTGAGCAGTGCAGGGGGTCCAGGCTCCGCTGCAGCCCACAGGGGTCTGTGCCCACCCAGGGGTCCAGCAGACAGCTGCAAGGAGCACTCTGGCCCCAGGAGTTGGCGTCTGGGATGGGGTCGCTGTCTTGCCAGGACATGGCCCGAGGGGTCCCCTCCTGGGACCTGGTGGGCACGCTGGCCGTGTCCACACAGATGCAGAGCCTCTGAGGTTTGCCTTTGTCTGTCCACCGCCACAGGGCTCTAGGCCACGTCTGTGGACGTGTCTGGAATGTGGGCCATCTTGCTGGGCTCTGATTAAGGTCAGCTGCCCTGGCTTAACTGTGGGGCTGGGAGGGGGTCACAGCCAAGCGTGTTGGGTCTCTTGCCCTCAGATCCCAGAATAGAGGCAGTGAGCGTCTTCCTGGCCAGGTCACCAGTGGCAGTAGACAGAGAGCAGGGAGCCAGGTGGCTGGGGTGGGCGCCCTTCCCCTGCTCAACCCCGAGGGCTTATTTTAAAGGTGGCCCAGGAAAGCAAAGGGGGACTTGGGCGGGACCGCTAGACTGGTTCCTGATCTATGTCCAGACTCTGGTGTGAGCAGGGCAGTCACTGTGAAACACCAAGGGACCCCAAGTCCATCAGGATCGGGACTCGTGCTCCAGGAGCAGGAGGCTGGTCCAGGACCAGGCTTCTGAGAGTAAGCGGTGCCCACGAGTTGTGCGGCGAGTGTGTGATGTGCAGGGGGCGGGGACAGTGGGCACCACCTCGGGAGCCCCCGTGTCCAGCAGGCCAGCACGTGGGCGCGTAGACCTCGACCTGTCCTGCCCTGCCGGCCATGTGGTGGCCGCTGGTTCTGGACTCTGGGCTCTTGTCCGTAACAGCGAGGCCCACCGAAGGTTCTGAGAAGTGGTGGGCGGCACTGAGGGGCTGAGAGCTTCTCCGCTTGGCCTCCTGCCCCACCCAGCGACCTCAGCTGCGGCTGGAGGGGCGCTGGTGACAGCCGTCTGCCTCCTGGCTTTCCCGCCCTGGCAAGAACGGCTCCCCCAGGGTGCCTCTGAGGTGGTCATCCTCCGGGACGGGGGCGGTTTCATGGCACATCGCAATAGGAATGCTTCACTAGGAATCAATCCGCTTTGTTGGATAAAAATGCCCTAAATTGGGCCATACGTACTTTCATTTCTGAAAAGTTGACACTGTCCTTCTGCAGCTTCTAGAATAAGGAAACGCCCCCCACCCCCATGAGGAGTCTAGAATCAGGACAGCCCCAGGAAGGACTCTAGACCAAGCATCCTCCCCGGCCAGCAGGTGACAAGGAGTCTAGAACAGGAACTCCAGGTGACAAACGGCCGGATCCGAGTCCTCGCGGCGCTTAGGGCCGCTCCGCTGCAGTGCCTCCCGCTCACTGTCCCAGGCCGGTCTGGGGCCCTGGGGTTAGAGGGCAAGGTGAGTAGATCCAGAGAGCAGGGAGGGGGCCTCCTCTCCTAAGCCCCTCGGAGGGTTCTGGCTGGCGGTCCCTCTGGCGGGCCTCACGGGGCCTATGTCCTGTGTCATGGCCTGGGGCCGCGGCCAGAACCTGTCCGCTGGGGGCCTGCTCAGCCTGCTGGGGCTCCCGGGGCCTGGGGCCTGCACGTGGGCCTCTTCCTGCTCATGTGCGTGCTCACAGGGCCGGGAGCCTGGCCAGCCTCTCGCTGGTCGGGGCACAGCGGCGCCTGCAGACGCCCATGCCCTTTTCCTCTGCAACCTCTCCTTCCTGGAGATCTGGTTCACCACGGCTTGCGTGCCCCAGACGCCGGGCGGCTTCAGCTCGCGCAGCAGAGCCATCTCCTTCTCAGGCTGCGCTGTGCGGCTGCGCTTCGTCTTCTCTGTGGGCTGCACCGAGGACCTCCTGCTGGCCGCCATGGCCTATGACCGCTACCTAGCCGCCTGCCTGCCGCTGCGCTATGGCAGCTTTATGACCCCCGGGCTCTCTGGCCGCCTGGTCCTGGGCTCCTGGCTCTGTGGCTTCTCGGCCATCACCGTGCCCGGGGCCCTCATCGGCTGCCTCTCCTCCGCTGCCTCTCCTCCTGTCATCAACCACTTCTGAGACACTGCGCCCTGGATCGTGCTGCTTTCTGCGTCATCCTGGGCTCCTGCGTCACCACGCTGGTCTACTACCACGCTGGGCGTCATCCCGCTGGTCTATCACGTCATCACGCTGGGCGTCCTCACACTGGTCTATACGTCATCACGCTGGGCGTCCTCACGCTGGTCTGCTAGTCATCACGCTGGGCGCCCTCACGCTGCTCTGCCACGTCATCACACTGCGTGTCCTCGCGCTGGTCTATACGTCATCACGCTGGGCGTCATCCCGCTGGTCGCCTCCGCCCGCATCGTGGTCGCCGTGGTCAGGCCGCCCTCGGGGCAGGGCCGGCGCCGGGCCTTCTCCGCCTGCTCCTCCGACCCACGGTGGTCCTCGTCTGGTATGGCCCAACTGTCTTCCTGCACGCGAGGCCCTTGGTGGCGAGCTCGCTGGGGCTGACCAAGGCTGTCACCGTGCTCAGCGCCATCGTCACCCCGGTGCTGAAGCCCTGCATCTACACCTTGAGGAACGAGGATGTCAGGGAGGCTCTGCGGAAGGCGGTGCGGGGGACCTGAGGCCCTGGGGCCTCTCTGCCCTGGAAAAGGCTCCCCGATCTCACCGTGTGTGGGGCCCTTGGGCAGGCCAGGGAGGCAGCGCCCACCGCGGCCTCAGGAGCTCCTCTGGGGCTTGAGCCCCTGCTTGGCCTGGGCCTTGGAGCTGACGGCCCTGGTCAGGAAGGAGCGGGCTGCTCCTTCTCTCGGTTGCCAATGCCTGCACCCGGTGAGCTGTCCCTCAGTGGAGGCTGGGGAGGTTGTCCGGGAAGGGGAGAACCCGGAGAAGCAGGGTGTAAATCTCTGCGGAAGCCTGGCAGCCTGTGGGAGCTGCTTGGGCCAGTGTGCGGGTGTGCCTCACTTTGGGGAGTCTCAGAGCACACCACCAGGCCTCACGCCCTCCTGGGGGCCGGGTGGTGGAAGCTGCAGACCTCAGATGGAGGGGGCTTGGTGAGGGCTCTGAGTGGATAAGCCGCACAAGGTCCTCGGGGGCCCAGAGGCTCAGTGAAGGGCCTGGTCTGGCCCTGCAGCGCCTCAGGATGTGTCTTGGGAGCATGCGTGGAGCTAAAGCTGGGAGTCTGGATGCAGCTCTCTGTCAGCGTGACTCATGCAGGCCATGTGGCCGCTCTGAACCTGTGTCTTCATCACTGTGTGGGATTGTGAGAGTGTGATCCCGCGGAGCCCTTTCAGCACTAAAGGAGGTGATCGTCTCCAGTGATCAAAATAGGGCCTGACAGGGAGGCTGTTGTTTCTTTTCATTCAGGCAGTCATTCAGATGGACTGGGCTCCCCAGGTGGCTCTAGTGGTAAAGAACCTCGCTGGCAATGCAGGAGACGCAAGAGACGCGGGTTCGATCCCTGGGTTGGGAAGATCCCCTGGAGGAGAAAGTGGCAACCCACTCCAGTATTGCCTGGGAAATCCTATGGGCAGAGGAGCCTGGGGGGCTGCAGCCCGTGGGGTCACAGAGAGTCGGACACAACTGAAGTGACTACACACACACACACTCACACCCGCCCCCCCCACTCACACATACGCGTGCGCACACTCACACACACACACACACACACTCACACCCACCCCCCACATACACGCCCCCCCACTCACACATACGCGTGCGCACACTCACACACACACACTCACACCCGCCCCCCCACGCCCCCCCCACTCACACATACGCGTGCGCACACTCACACACACACACACACACACTCACACCCACCCCCCACATACACGCCCCCCCACTCACACATACGCGTGCGCACACTCACACACACACACTCACACCCGCCCCCCCACGCCCCCCCCACTCACACATACGCGTGCGCACACTCACACACACACACACACACACTCACACCCACCCCCCACATACACGCCCCCCCACTCACACATACGCGTGCGCACACTCACACACACACACTCACACCCGCCCCCCCACGCCCCCCCCACTCACACATACGCGTGCGCACACTCACACACACACACACACACACTCACACCCACCCCCCACATACACGCCCCCCCACTCACACATACGCGTGCGCACACTCACACACACACACTCACACCCGCCCCCCCACGCCCCCCCCACTCACACATACGCGTGCGCACACTCACACACACACACACACACACTCACACCCACCCCCCACATACACGCCCCCCCACTCACACATACGCGTGCGCACACTCACACACACACACTCACACCCGCCCCCCCACGCCCCCCCCACTCACACATACGCGTGCGCACACTCACACACACACNCCCCGCCCCCCCCACTCACACATACGCGTGCGCACACTCACACACACACTCGCACACACTCACACCCATGGCGCACTACTGGTGCCCTCCACCAGCATCAACCCCGGTCGTCCAGCCGCAGGGCCCCTGAGAGGGCTGGATTCCTGCCAGCTGCGTGGAGAGCGAGGGAGCCCCAGCCCTGAGCTGCCCGGGCCACGGGCTGCGCAGCTGTCCCTCAGGGATGGGTGTGGGCCCAGGGCCACTGTGCAGGGCGCCCCAGGCCTGCCTGGTGCTGCCGGTGTGCTCAGGGGCCTCTGGGGGTGCTGGAGCCCCCGCAGCTGGAGCGCACCGGCCCTAGGCTTTCTGGTGGGTCTTCTGACCCCTAAGCCTCGGCTGGAGCATGACCTCTGGAGCTCATTGAAGACCCTGCACCCACTTAAAACTGCTCATGGCCACCCACCTTGGCCTGAGGGTGCCGATCGGTGCCCCTGCCCCTCTGCACCTGTTCACCATCTAGTCTCTCCCCCAGAAGGAGCTGCAGGCGGGCGACTCCAGTGGCTTCTTGCTATGACCCAGGCCAAGACTGGAGGGTCCCTGCAAGAGTGGGTGGCGTCTGCCCAGCCGAAGAGCCTCTCCCACTGTAGAGGGGAAGTCAGGGTGCCAGGAGGCCCTTTCCGCAGAGGCCGGAGCAGGACACGTTCGTCTGTCGTCTGTGGGTTAGGGTGCTTCTGTCGTCTTTGTGCTTTGTGAAGTCATTTTACAAGTAATGAATTAAAGTGTCCAAGTGTCATCAGCTTCCACGTTTGTTAAGCTGATGGGGTAAGTTCGGAACATCCCAAGTTAGCTTGGCACCCTTCCCCGCGAGATCCGGTCTTCTCCCGCCCTCCCCTTCTCCAGCCCACGGCCCTGCCCTGGGCCCCATCCTTGCCCTTTTGCCCTCATTCTCAGCCAGTCGTGGAGGATTTCTCTGCTCAGGGCCGTGGGTTCTGGCCCTCCTGGTGCAGGTCAGGATGTGCTGCTGCCCCTGTCTTCCCGCCTGGGGGAAGGCAGAGGTCGCAGCCCGTGCAGGCCTGATCTGGTGCGGCCTCCAGATGGTCCCAGACCCTGAGGACGTTCCTCGGCAGAGGGAGGGAGGGCCAGGTGCAGCCCTTGGCTCCTTTCGTCCCGAGGGCCTGCGAGTCCCTGGGGCGGACTGCACGTCCCGGAGGCTCCGTCCTAGGCACCTCCTCGGGTTTGGGAAGTAGGTGGTATTTGAAGGCCGAAAGGGATGCTGGGAACCATGCCTTTGGTCTCGCAGAGTCTGGAAGTGGGAAACACTTTAGAGAGGCCCCTCCCCGGGGAGTGTGGTCTGGGGACCAGGGAGGGGGCCCTGGGCCGGCCTCTCTGGGAACTGCCTCCCTCCCCAGCCCCTCCTGCCCGCACGTGGGGTGGTGGTCATACCACAGCAACAGTGTTTTGGATTTTGGACGTCCTGCTGAGTGTTGGTGGTGCCTGCTGGCTGCTTTAATCGGTAGTCCTCAATAAGCATCTTTTCACGTGCTTACTTGCCGTCTACATAACGTCTGTGGTGGGTGTCTGTTCAGATCTCTTGCACGTTTTAAAACTGAGTTGTTTTCTTACTGTTGACGTTTGTCTATTTTGGATACAAGCCCTTTGTCAAGCATCTTTTGAAAGCATTTTCCAGCCTGTAGCTTGTCTTTTCCACTCTCTTGCCTGTGTATTTTGGAGGGAAGAAGTACTTGTTTTTAATACTGTTTGACATATCAACTTTTTATTTCATGGCCTGTGCTTTTGATGTATCTTAGAAATTGCCACCAAACCCAAGGTCACCTTGATTTTCTCTGGTTACCATCTGGAAGTTTCATAGTTTTGCATTTTAAACTTAGTTCTGAGATTTATTCTGGATTAACTTTTTGGTTGAAATGTGTAAGGCCACTGTCTAGGTTCTTTCTTTCTTTCTTTTTTCCTTTTTGCATGTGGATTCCTCGTTGTTCCAGGGCCATTTGTTGAAGAGCTTGTCTTTACTTCACTGTATTTCCTTTGCCCCTGTGTCAAAGAGCAGTCGACTACATTTGTGTGGACCTATTTCTAGGCTCTCTACTTCTGTCCCATCGCTCTGCTTATCTCCTCTTTACCGATAATGCCACACCGTCTTGATTTCTGAAGCCTTATAATAAATCTCGAAGGTCAGTCCTCCAACTTTGCTGCCTTTACTGTTGTGATGCTAAACTTTGGAATCAGTTTGTTGATATCTACAAATTAACTTCCTAGAGTTCTGATTAGAACCACTCAGAATTTATGAATGAGACTGAGAAGAACTTGCTTCTTAACAACTGGAGTCTTTCTATCCACGAACATAGACTCTCTCTCCATTTATTTAGATTCTCTTTGATTTTATTCATCAGAGTTTTCTAGTTTCCTCTCATATAGGTCCTGTACACTTCATGTTTCATTTATACCTAAGTATTTCAGGTTTCTATGTTTATGTAAATGGTATTGTTTTTATTTTCACATTCTAATTGTTTATTGCTGTTATATAGGCATATATAAAAGCAATTGATATTATATATTAACCTTGTATCCTGTAACCTTGCTGTAACAATTAGTTACATACATCTTTAAAATTGTTTTTCTAAATTTTATTTGCAAAAGGATTTTCTTTCTTTTCAATTGATATACTTTTATTTCCTCTTCTCGTCTTATTACGTTAGCTGGGACTTCCCGTATGACACTGATTGTGACTGATGAGGTGGCACATTTTGCCTTTTTTCCAGTCTCAGGGTGGAGGATATTCAGGTTTTCACAGTAAAGTACGACATTTTTTTTGCAGATTTTTTTTTTTAATCTTGAGGAGGTTCTCTTCCATTCCCAGTTTGCTGACATTTTTAGAAAAAGATTTGAATGGTGATTGGATTTTGTCAAATGCTCTTTTTTCCCATCTAGTGGTATAATCAGATAATTTTTCATCTTTAGACTTTGTATGATAGATTACATTATTTGATTTTCAGATGTCCAACCTGGAATAAATTTCACTTGGTTGTGGTATATAATTTTTTGAAAGGCATTGTTGGGTTTGATTGGCTAATATTTTATGATTTTTGCATCGTGAGAGAGATTGGTCTGTAGCTTTCCTCTCTGGTGACATCTCTGTCTGATTTTGGTGTTAGGGTGATGCTGGCCTTGTAGAATGCGGAGAGGCAGGGCCGTGGTGAGAAGGTGGCTGCAAAGGTGGGGAGCAGGCCTCGGGGTGGTGACACCCAGCTGAGGACTGAAGAGCGGAGGGTGGGGCCCTGGCTGCCGTCTGGGGGACGGTGGAGCCTCTGAGTGTCTCGCATTGCCTTGGCCACGTCAGGGCACTCTGGTACCACGATGCAGCTGCCTGCAGGCTGGCCCCACTCTGGGGAATATCCTCCTCTCTTCTCCTGGCGCCACATTCTTTTTTTAATCCCAGCTCTTGGCTTACCGCCTCCACCCTGTGCTCCCAGGGCCCCACTCCATTCTTGGGGCAACTGAAGACCCACAGAGCCACAGGGCCAGTCATGCTCATGACCTGCCCACTGCCTCCCCAGTGGAGGACTCCACTGGCTTTTGAGGCACACCTTCATCCTAAAATGGGCTTCCCTGGTTTCTTAGACAGTAAAGAATCTGCCTGCAATTCAGGAGACTAGGGTTTGATCCCTGGGTTGGAAAGATCTCCTGCAGAAGGGAATAGCAACCCATCCAGTATTCTTGTCTGGAGAATCCGTGGACAGAGGAGCCTGGCAGGCTACAGTCCATGGGGTCACAGAGAGTTGGATGCAGCTGCCTGACTAACACACTCTCCCCCTAAGTGCAAGGTGGTGCCCCAGGTCTTAACGTGGACTCCTTGGCTTTTGTGGACGTGGCTGTGTCTGGTCTTGGTTTCTGTTTGGACCATCTGCTCTGAGGGTCGTCTCTGAGACTGTGAATAGGGCCCTCCATCCCTTAAGCTGTGTTGGGTGACTCCTAAGTGACCTATGGGCTGGGAAGCAACACACAGGGTCTTCCTGGCAAGCGTCAATTTCCCTAGACTGTGAGTCTCCTGAGGGCAGGAGTCAGCGGCATTTATCCACGTCCCCCTGTCAGCACTGTTGTCCACCCCCAACGGGCCCGGTCCTCCACCCGTCCACCTGCCCACTCTACCCGTCCATCCATCCATGCATCCACTGTTCTGTCTGTCCACCGTTCACCCATCCACCGTTCACCCATCGAGCCACCCATCCATCCAGCCATCCACCTGTCCACCGTTCACCCAGCCACCCACCCACCCATCCTTCCTCCCTTCCACTAATGTTTCTCTTCATCCGTCTACCATCTGTCCATCCCTCCATCCACCCTCTGATCTATCTGTCCTTCCATCTACCGTCCATCTGTCCATCCACTGTTCATCTGTCTGTCCGTCCACCCACCCAGGCATTCATTCCCTCCTCCTCTTTCTACTTCTTTCCCACTCCTTCCGCTCTCCCCTTTCCCCTCCACACAGGGCAGGAGTACTTCCAGGATGTGTGAGGAACAGCAGTAGCTGTGAAGTCTGTCTGGAACGAGGTGACGCAGGGGTCCAGCACGAGGAGATGAGGTCAGAGGGGACTCAGGTTATGTGGGATCTTGCAGGCTGTGATGAGGCCGTAGCTGTGCTCTGAGTGGGCTGGGAGACACTGGTGGCTTCCAAAGTGAGTGGAGGGGTGATGTGACCTATCTGTGCTGGCAAGGCTCCCTCTGGCAACTGCACTGAGAAGACACTTGAATGGTGGCAGCCGTGGCAGAAATTCAAATAACCAGTAGTGGTGGTGGGGCAGGACAGCAGTGACGGAGAAGCCGCAGGGAGCCAAATGTTCCGACAGTAGACCCGCCGGGCCTGCCGTGGCTGACGGGCACGAGACGGAGCGAAGAGCCAAGGGCAGTGTGGGTCCTGGGCAGCTGGAGGGACGGACGCCAGGTACAGAGGAGAGACGGAGCGAAGAGCCAAGGGCAGTGTGGGTCCTGGGCAGCTGGAGGGACGGACGCCAGGTACAGAGGAGAGACGGAGCGAAGAGCCAAGGGCAGTGTGGGTCCTGGGCAGCTGGAGGGACGGACGCCAGGTACAGAGGAGAGACGGAGCGAAGAGCCAAGGGCAGTGTGGGTCCTGGGCAGCTGGAGGGACGGACGCCAGGTACAGAGGAGAGACGGAGCGAAGAGCCAAGGGCAGTGTGGGTCCTGGGCAGCTGGAGGGACGGACGCCAGGTACAGAGGAGAGACGGAGCGAAGAGCCAAGGGCAGTGTGGGTCCTGGGCAGCTGGAGGGACGGACGCCAGGTACAGAGGAGAGACGGAGCGAAGAGCCAAGGGCAGTGTGGGTCCTGGGCAGCTGGAGGGACGGACGCCAGGTACAGAGGAGAGACGGAGCGAAGAGCCAAGGGCAGTGTGGGTCCTGGGCAGCTGGAGGGACGGACGCCAGGTACAGAGGAGAGACGGAGCGAAGAGCCAAGGGCAGTGTGGGTCCTGGGCAGCTGGAGGGACGGACGCCAGGTACAGAGGAGAGACGGAGCGAAGAGCCAAGGGCAGTGTGGGTCCTGGGCAGCTGGAGGGACGGACGCCAGGTACAGAGGAGAGACGGAGCGAAGAGCCAAGGGCAGTGTGGGTCCTGGGCAGCTGGAGGGACGGACGCCAGGTACAGAGGAGAGACGGAGCGAAGAGCCAAGGGCAGTGTGGGTCCTGGGCAGCTGGAGGGACGGACGCCAGGTACAGAGGAGAGACGGAGCGAAGAGCCAAGGGCAGTGTGGGTCCTGGGCAGCTGGAGGGGTGGACGCCAGGTACAGAGGAGAGACGGAGCGAAGAGCCAAGGGCAGTGTGGGTCCTGGGCAGCTGGAGGGACGGACGCCAGTTACAGAGGAGAGACGGAGCGAAGAGCCAAGGGCAGTGTGGGTCCTGGGCAGCTGGAGGGGTGGATGCCAGCTATAGAGGAGAGACGGCTGGGGATAGAGCAGGCTTGGGGGATTTCAGGAGCTCATGCCCTTGTAGCTCAGTCGCTAAAGAATTTGCCTGCAATGCAGGAGACCCAGGTTTGATTCCTGGGTCAGGAAGATCCCCTGGAGAAGGAAACGGCTATCCACTCCAGTACTGTTGCCTAGAGAATCCCATGGACAGAGGAGCCTGGTGGGCTGTGGTCTGTGGGGTCACAAGAGTTGGACACACATGGACACGTCAAGCCCACGGGGCCAGCAGATGTCCGAATCCAAGTGGAGATGGTAACAGAGCAGCTGGACGCGGTTCTGGATTTCAGGGGCAGTGGAGAATGTCCCAGAGGAAACCACGGGACTGACTGACTGTCACCCCGCAGAAGGGTGTGGAGAAGGGGACCTTGGACGAGTGGCCTGGGCCCCCGGTGCTGAGAGGCTGGGACTGTGAGGCAGTAGCCGCTTGGGAGGCTGGGAGGAGCGGTCCCGGGAGGGTTGGGCAGGGCTGAGGGAGGAGCTGCTCCCTGCAACAGCCCTGCCTCTGCTCAGCCTGGCTGAGGCGCTGGGGCTCACGTGGCTGAGGGAGGGTGATTTGGTGAGGCGCTGGGCTTGTGAGGAGGAGAGTGGGAGTCCCTGCACCAGGTTGAGAGAGATGTTTGAGACTTCTGGACAATTGCAGTAATTCCCCCAGGGCCTAGGAAAAACCTACTGACAAGCAATTCCTGTGCCCACCCTCAGAGGGATTTGGAATGAGCAGCTTCAAGCCCACACACTGGAACCCAGCTGCAGCTTTCTCCCAGGTAGCTGCTGACCAGGAGACACCTGCAGGGGGACACCTGCTGACCAGGAGACACCTGCAGGGGGACACCTGCTGGGCCAGGAGGTGCCAGCCCCTTGCTGGCAGCAGACCCTGATGGTGTCTGGGTTTTTGCCTGTGTTGGATTTTCCAGCCTCGTTTCCCCAGCTTCCTGCAGACGTGTGTCCAAGGTGTCTGTCCCCACAGGCTTCTCTGGGCAGCAGATGTCCTGCTCAAGGGCCAAGAGCTGAGGGCAGGCTGTCCCCTCGCCCCGCTCAGCAGCCTGTGCAGCGGAGTCTGAGGTGGCTGCTTGTCAGTTGCCTCTTCCCTGACCTGCTGCACCCGAGGGAATGTCTTTCTTCTGAGTTCTGTTTTGAGAAAAGTTGTGTTCCTCAGGCAGCTGGGGAATCCTTCAGAATCCCCTCGGTGCCCAATCAGCTCACAGTTGGTGAGCATTCTGGTCTAGAGTAACGGGAGAAGTTTTTGGAGCTGGGCGCTGAGGGGCTGCCTGCCCTAGGGCATCATTAAAAAGGCCAGTGAAGGCCCAGGGTCAGCAGGTGGGGGGTGTTTGGCTCATTAGGCTTGGGCGACATGCCAGGATGTCACGCTGAGGACGGTGAGGACCTTCCCAATTAACAGTGACATTGCATCCTTCCGGGGTTCAGCTTGGAGGAGACAATTAATTTCAAACAAGCAATTGCCTCCCAGGCAGGTGATGCCCCTCCTGAGAGTGGGGTGTGTCTGCTGGGAGGCAGGGCTGCAGGAGGGGAAGGTTGAACAAGACCTGGACCGCCGCCGCCTCCCGCTTCCCAGGCCATGGGGCTGGGGTGTGGAGAGTGTCCAGGCCTTGGTGGCTGCCTGCTCTCCCGGGCCCCGTGGAGTGTCCCTGCGGAGTCCTTCTGGTGGGTCTCCTGGCGGCCCCAGAGCACACCCGGGAAGAAGACCAGCTGACCTCAGTGTGTGCATGTCACCATTCTTCCACCTGTGCACACCGGCCGAGAGCCTGATGAGGCTGGGGCCCCGGGTCCCAGCTCCTGCTTCCCCTGGGGGTCCTCGAGGGCAACAACAATCTTGACCACCTGTCAGATTCATTTTGCCTTTTTTGTTTTCATTTTTATGTACGCTGGGATCACACAGAACGTGGTCTTTTGTGCCTAGCTATTTTCGCTTGATGTCACGTGGCTGTGGCTCTCCTGCAGCGACGTGCGGCTGCTGGTCACTGGTCCTCACTGCTGGGTGTGCTCCACTGCACAGACCACGGTGCACCTGCTAGTCACCGAGGTCGTCTCC
This sequence comes from Neotragus moschatus, assembly GCA_006410615.1. NCBI lineage: Eukaryota > Metazoa > Chordata > Mammalia > Artiodactyla > Bovidae > Neotragus > Neotragus moschatus. The sequence continues at coordinate 138,195 of SJYA01002912.1, read as the reverse complement.
GTCTTTCGGTTATTGTGAAGTGTGTTGCTCGGATGACGTCTTTGGGAGGAACACTCGTGCGGTTCTGTTGGGTGTGTGTGCAGGAGTGACCGGCATCCTCACCCAGGTCAGTGTGTCCGCCTTTACAGATCACCGTCTTCCCGGTGAGTGCTGCGCTTTCCGGTCCCCTCAGGGGTGCAGGCGTGACCCGCATCCTCACTGGCACGTAGCACCGTCTGTCTTCATTCTGACCATCGTGGAGGGTGTGTATCACACTGTGCTTATTTCTATGCAGAGCACATCGTGAGACACGCTGGACTGGAAGAAGCACAGCTGGAATCACGACTGCCGGGAGAAATAGCAATAACCTCAGACATGCAGATGACACCACCCTTATGGCAGAAAATGAAGAGGAACTAAAAAGCCTCTTGATGAAAGTGAAAGAGGAGAGTGAAAAAGTTGGCTTAAAGCTCAACATTCAGAAAACGAAGATCATGGCATCTGGTCCCATCACTTCATGGGAAATAGAAGGGGAAACAGTGGAAACAGTGGCTGAGTTTATTTTAGGGGGCTCCAAAATCACTGCAGATGGTGATTGCAGCCATGAAATTTAAAGACGCTTACTGTTTGGAAGGATAGTTATGACCAACCGAGACAGCGTATTAAAAAGCAGAAACATTACTTTGCCAACAAAGGTCCATCTAGTCAAGGCTATGGTTTTTCCAGCAGTCATGTATGGATGTGAGAGTTGGACTGTGAAGAAAGCTGAGTGTGGAAGAATTGATGCTTTTGAACTGTGGTGCTGGAGAAGACTCTTGAGAGTCCCTTGGACTGCAAGGAGATCCAACCCGTCCATCCTGAAGGAGATAAGTCCTGGGTGTTCTTTGGGAGGAATGATGCTAAAGCTGAAACTCCAGTACTTTGGCCACCTCATGTGAAGAGTTGACTCATTGGAAAAGCCTCTGATGCTGGGAGGGATTGGGGGCAGGAGGAGAAGGGGACGACAGTGGATGAGATGGCTGGATGGCATCACTGACTCGATGGACGAGAGTTTGAGTGAACTCCGGGAGTTGGTGATGGACAGGGAGGCCTGGCACATTGCAGTCCATGGGGTCGCAAAGCTGTACACGACTGAGCGACTGAACTGGACTGAACTGATGACTAAGCAAGTGGGTCTGTCTGCTTGCTTGTTTGCCGTTAGGATAAGTCAGACCTCCCTTGATCTTGGGCTCAGGAGAGCAGCACACAGCTTTCTGTTTGTCCCTGTAAGGCCTCACAGATGCCGTGACAGGCTCCTTAGAAAATAGTGGGCCCAAAGAAAAATTCCTGACTCTGCGACTCTGCGGGCGCAAGGACATCTCATCCGGGATGACATAATGAGGACCCAGTCAAAAATAACTTCCCTTGCTCAGGAGCAAAGAGCCAATCCGAACGAGGCACAAAGCTTTAACCCTGCGCACGCGCACTGTGTAACCAATCAGACTGCGCCACCGTCCTGTCTTACCTTGTATGCCCAATCAGCTCGCGCCAAATCTCTGTCTTTGTCTAAAGCCTATAAATACTCCTGTAATTCTGGACTCGGGGCCCTCTTGCCTCACTCCGTGTCTCTGGAGATGGCAGAGCGCCCTAACTCGAGTTGGAAATGAACTCCCTTCCTGCTTTTGCATTGCCGTGGTGGACTTGTTCTCTTGGTCTCTTCAGACACTTGGGCTCGGAGCATAACAGTCCCCAGTGGCCTGAAGGAGGCACTGGGGTGGTCCTGCTGGTGTTCAGCGTTGACCTGGTCTGAGGGTCGCCTTGGAGACGGTGGACCAGCCATATCCTCAATAAACTCCCCCAGCCTCTCCATCTGAAACGCTTGTGCTTGCTAACAAGCTCGCTTCAGAGCAGATGTGTCTCTGTGGCCATAGTGTTGCTGTGAGCAGGTGGTGGCTTAGGCCCGTGCAGTCACTGCCCTCGGGAGCCCCTGAGGCAACACTGCGGTTCCCAGGAGCTGGGACGGGGTCTTGCTCCCTCTCCCAGATGCCCTGTGACCCTGTGCTCAGTCCCTGGTGTGGGTGTGACCAGGCCGCCCCTGCAGCACAGTGTGCTTGGTGTGCTGGCCTCTTGGCGGGATGAAGCAGGAGTAAAGCGTCTTTGCAGAGGAGGCTCATGGCTGCACCACGAGTACAGCACGGCCCCGGGCTGAGCCTCTGTCCACCGTGTCCTCGCGCGGGAGTGAAGGACGCGGTCCGCCAGGGGAGGCAGCCCGGCGGGAAGGAGTAGCGCAGTGGGCAGACACGTGCTATTTTTTCCCCTTTAAAGATTAATTATTTTGTAATTGAAGTATAGTTGGCTCACACTCCAGGTGCACAATACAGGGACTCAGTTATGCACGTGTACGCATGTATGCATTCTTTTCCAGGCTCTTTCCCGTTACAGGTTATTGCAAGACATTAGGTACAGCCCCTGTGCCGTAGAGTAGGTCCTTGTTTGTTTTACTTATAGTAGTGGGTGTATGTTGCTGCTGCTGCTAAGTCACTTCAGTCGCGTCCAACTCTGTGCAACCCCACAGACGGCAGCCCACCAGGCTCCCCCGTCCCTGGGATTCCCCAGGCAAGAACACTGGAGTGGGTTGCCATTGCCTTCTCAAGTGCATGAAAGTGAAAAGTGAACGTGGAGTGGCTCAGTCGTCTGACTCTTTCGTGATTCCATGGACTGCAGCCCCCCAGGCTCCTCTGTCCATGGGGCTTTCCAGGCAAGAGCACTGGAGTGGGGTGCCCCCAAGCTTAGTTTATCCCTGAGCGCTGCTTCCCCTTCGGTACCATAAGTTTATTCCCCGTGTCTGTGGGTCCATTTCTGTTTTGTGAAGACGTTCGTTTGTGCCATTTTTAGGCTCCACACGTAAGTCACATCACATGACATCTGCCTCTCTGTCTGACTGACTCCGCCTGGTGTGATGGGCCCTGGGTCCATGCGTGCGGCTGCAGATGGCATTCTTTCATCTTTGAGGCCAAGGAGGGTCCACTGTACACATGAAGCGCGTCTTTACCCAGCCGTCAGTCAGTGGACGCTTGGCTCGTCTCCGTGCCTTGCCTGCTGTGAGGAGTTCTGCTGTGGACACTGGGGTGTATGTATCTGTTTTTGTTTTGGATATACACTCAGGAGTGGAGTTTCTGGATCGTATGGTAGTTTTAATTCTTTGAGGAAATGCAACACTTTTTCCACAGTGGCTGTCCCGTGAAGCTAGATCACGCCTTTGCCTCTGTCTGGCTTCCTCCCTCATCACCTTTGCCACGGGCGGGATTCTTCACACTGGCTCCTGGCAGCTATCATTCGCAAACTATTTTTCTGGATTGTCTTTTCATTTACTTGATGGTTTTCTTTGCTGTGCATACAATAGGCTATTATTCATCCTTAAGAAAGAAAGAAATCCTGCTGTAGGTGACAGCATGGGTGAGCCTGGAAGACGTCGTGCTCAGTGAAATAAGCTGGACACGGCAGATGGTGCACGGTTCCCTCACAGGAGGCACCACAGGAGCCTAACTCGTAGCAGCAGAGCGGAATGGAGGTGCAGGAGCTGGGAGGGGAGGCGTCTGTGTCGGCGGCTGCGAAGTTTCTGTGGTGCGGTGAGTGAGTGCTGCAGCCCCGCTGCACACGGCGCTCACAGCCAGCAGCGCTGCTCGCACCTGCATTTTCTAGAAGGGGAGAAGGAGGTGGTGATGTGCCCTGGGCTGGCCCCCTGCCCCCAGACCGCGCTTCCTGAGAGAGGGCAGGAACCTGCCCCGCCCCGCGCACCCAGAGCCAGGTCCTTGGCCAGCTAATGGGCAAGCGTGTCTGGCTCTGTCCTGGGCACACCGCACTAGGCGCCAACACAGGAGGAGGAGGCAGGGTCCCTGTCCGCTCGAGGCACAGTGCAGACGCGTCTCAGGAGTTGCTGCTGGTCACAGAGAAAACCTGGACTTAGTTGCCAGTGTTACGAGAAGCGCTCTAAAGAGGACATTTTAAAGAGAGACATCACACCTTGCGCTCACATGGGGCGCGCTCACATGGGGCGCGCTCACATGGGGCGCGCTCACATGGGGCGCGCTCACATGGGGCGCGCTCACATGGGGCGCGCTCACATGGGGCGCGCTCACATGGGGCGCGCTCACATGGCGTGCGCTCACATGGTGTGAAGTTTCTTCCTAGTAACGCCAGTTTCATCATTACCAGTAGACAGGGTTTACTTTTGTTAGAATTCACCTTACAGTCCCTTCTGTAATTTGAATAAAAGCACATTTTGCAAGGTAAGAGTGGAAGCGTAGGGTGCGCGATCAGCCAGAGCGGTCTGGGCGGAGGAGCGGCGGGCTGCCGAGTGCGCCTGGCTCCTCTCCACCTGCTCTTTCCTGATGTTTGGAGGGCGACGGAAGGCCCTGGGCGCAGCGGCGAGGGCTGTCCCCCCTCAGCCAGGCCATGTGATGCGACGCTTTCTGGGCCAACCTGCCGCCTTGGAGGGGCTCGTACCAGGGCCTCCTGGAGCGGAGAGCAGCCAGGAGGGAGACAGGCCTTGGCCCCACGGTGAGCGGAGACAAGTTCCGCCAAGAGCGGTCTTCCACCGCGCCTTCTGGTCTGTCTGTCTGCTCTTCCTTAAGGAGTCTGTTCAGACCGTTTGCCGCTAAAACGGCCTAGGGCTTTGTGCTATTCTTGGGCTTCAGATACAAGCTGCTGAGGTAAAGGGTCTGAAGCTGTAAACCATTCTCTCTGTCAGGCTGGCGCTTAACTGTGCCTCGAAGAGCAGATTTTAATTTTGATGAAATCCAATGATACTTTTTTTTTTTTTAATGGATTTTGGTTTTACTTTCTCAGCAAAGGAATTCTTGCTTAAGCCAAAGTAAGCAAGATTTTTCTTCAGGTTTTTTTCCCTAAAAGTTTCAGATTTTATATTTAAGTCTATGATCTATTTTCAGTTTGTTTTTATATCATGAGTTACTAATCAAAGCCCATTTTGAGGAGTTCAGACTTCCGGCTTTTCCAATAAAGTTCACTGTAAAGACCCTTCTTTCGCCTTTGCCTCCTTGCCAGAAACCGTTTGTCTGTAGCCTCTCTCTCCTGTAACAAACCAGCTCCCCAGGAGGGCGCGGCAAAGAGTCCACCTGCTGCTGTAGTGGGCTTGCCGCCTGGGCCAGGAAGACCCTCGGGAGGAGGAAGTGGCGCCCTGCTCCAGGCCTCTCGCCTGGAGAGTCCCGTGCACAGAGGAGCCTGGCGGGGGCAGCCAGGGCTGCACACACGCCCTGTTTCTGCTCGGCCCACGGCCTGCGAGTCTGCCTCGATGCTGACACCACACTGTCTTGCTCTCTGTGACCTCATAGTAATATCTGAAATCTGGCTGCATTTTTCCAACTCTGTTGCTCTTTTGCAAAGTTGTTTTGACTGTCCTAGGGCCTTTGCTTTAAATTTTAGAATCAGCTTGGCAGTGTCTAGAGAAGCCCGCTTAGATTTTGGCTGACAACACTGAATCCCCAGATGAGTTTGGGGGGATTGTCATCTTAGCAATATTGAGTCTTTCAAAGAGACTGTGGTTTACGTCTCCATCACTATAGGGTTTACTCTTCCCCACGTCATTCTGTGGTTTTCAGTGCACAGCTCCTGCTCATCTTTGGTAAGATGTACACTTACCTATTTTGAAATATTTGAAAACTATTCCAGTTTCCTATTGCTTGTTTCTAGCATATAGAGCTGATTTTGAGTATTGACTGTTGTGCCCGAAGTTCGAGTCCCCAAAACTGAGAGAATAAGATGTCCACAGCAATGCGAAAGCAAAACGGGGTTTATTGCTAGCTCGAGCTAGGGCTCAAACCGCATCCAGCGCAATGGAGTCGAGCAAGAGCCCTGAGCCCTGAATTACAGCAGTATTTATAAGTTTTAGAACAAAGACAGGGAGTTGGCAAAGGCGGATTGGTTGCAAGGGTTTCTGGGCATCTACTAATTGGCTAAATTTTCACATGTGTGGGCTTTCTTGGAGGATGTCCATTACGTCCTGATAGGCTCAAACAAGGCTACAGGGAACATGCTAATTTGTCAAGTCCTGGCACCTGCGGAAGATGATCTCAGTTCCNGCAAGATTTTTCTTCAGGTTTTTTTCCCTAAAAGTTTCAGATTTTATATTTAAGTCTATGATCTATTTTCAGTTTGTTTTTATATCATGAGTTACTAATCAAAGCCCATTTTGAGGAGTTCAGACTTCCGGCTTTTCCAATAAAGTTCACTGTAAAGACCCTTCTTTCACCTTTGCCTCCTTGCCAGAAACCGTTTGTCTGTAGCCTCTCTCTCCTGTAACAAACCAGCTCCCCAGGAGGGCGCGGCAAAGAGTCCACCTGCTGCTGTAGTGGGCTTGCCGCCTGGGCCAGGAAGACCCTCGGGAGGAGGAAGTGGCGCCCTGCTCCAGGCCTCTCGCCTGGAGAGTCCCGTGCACAGAGGAGCCTGGCGGGGGCAGCCAGGGCTGCACACACGCCCTGTTTCTGCTCGGCCCACGGCCTGCGAGTCTGCCTCGATGCTGACACCACACTGTCTTGCTCTCTGTGACCTCATAGTAATATCTGAAATCTGGCTGCATTTTTCCAACTCTGTTGCTCTTTTGCAAAGTTGTTTTGACTGTCCTAGGGCCTTTGCTTTAAATTTTAGAATCAGCTTGGCAGTGTCTAGAGAAGCCCGCTTAGATTTTGGCTGACAACACTGAATCCCCAGATGAGTTTGGGGGGATTGTCATCTTAGCAATATTGAGTCTTTCAAAGAGACTGTGGTTTACGTCTCCATCACTATAGGGTTTACTCTTCCCCACGTCATTCTGTGGTTTTCAGTGCACAGCTCCTGCTCATCTTTGGTAAGATGTACACTTACCTATTTTGAAATATTTGAAAACTATTCCAGTTTCCTATTGCTTGTTTCTAGCATATAGAGCTGATTTTGAGTATTGACTGTTGTGCCCGAAGTTCGAGTCCCCAAAACTGAGAGAATAAGATGTCCACAGCAATGCGAAAGCAAAACGGGGTTTATTGCTAGCTCGAGCTAGGGCTCAAACCGCATCCAGCGCAATGGAGTCGAGCAAGAGCCCTGAGCCCTGAATTACAGCAGTATTTATAAGTTTTAGAACAAAGACAGGGAGTTGGCAAAGGCGGATTGGTTGCAAGGGTTTCTGGGCATCTACTAATTGGCTAAATTTTCACATGTGTGGGCTTTCTTGGAGGATGTCCATTACGTCCTGATAGGCTCAAACAAGGCTACAGGGAACATGCTAATTTGTCAAGTCCTGGCACCTGCGGAAGATGATCTCAGTTCCTCCTAGGCAGTGACTCATCTTCTTGATAAATGGAACTCAGGCCTAAAAGCCTGTCATGGTGTATGTTAGGTCCTAACATTGACCTGTGTCTGCAGCCTTATTGCCCACTGTTTTATGATCCCGTTTTCTCGTCCCTTCTGCTGGATGTGTCAGCTGTGAACAGCTTGTTCCTTTCCTGCCTGGACTCCTTGTGTTTCTCTCCCACAGTGCTGAATTGGCGAGACCCTCCAGTAGTGTGGACTGGGCAGTGAGCGCAGACCCCCGTGCTGTCCTTGGTGCTGCAGCAGCGTGGACTGGGGCAGTGAGCAGAGACCCCCGTCCTGTCCTTGGTGCTGCAGCAGCGTGGACTGGGGCACTGAGCACAGACCCTTGTCTTATCCTTGGTGCTGCAGCAGCGTGGACTGGGGGAGTGAGCGCAGACCCCCGTCCTGTCCTTGGTGCTGCAGCAGCGTGGACTGGGGGAGTGGGCGCAGACCCCCGTCCTGTCCTTGGTGCTATAGCAGCATGGACTGGGGCACTGAGCGCAGACCCCCGTCCTGTCCTTGGTGCTGCAGCAGCGTGGACTGGGGCAGTGAGCAGAGACCCCCGTCCTGTCCTTGGTGCTGGGGCAGGTGCTGTGCAGATGCGCTTTGCCAGACTGGAGGGGTTCTTGTGTTGGTGGTGAGAGAGCTAACTTAGGCAGGTTGATAAGGAGTCCAAGCCTAAGGCCCCTTTAAGGAGGATGTAAACATCCTTTCTTTTTCATTCTTTTGCCTTAGACAAGTAGGCCTGGCAGGCACCAGTGTCTCTTGTTCAAGGACATGCCTCTGTTTTGAACTTTGGATGGACGTTGTGGAAGCAGGCCTCAGTAAAACGCCCACAGCCTTGAGCTCTGTGTGAACCTTCCTTCTGATTAACCTCACGCTGGCGTCACCCCAGGATGTATGCTATGGGAAAGGGTCTGGGCAGGATTCTCACCGCCTTGAGGCATTGTTTATCTGTTCTCAGCAGCTGGTTGAGAAGTATACCGGTAGCTCAGAGGTTAAAGCATCTGCCTGCAGTGCGGGAGAGCCGGGTTCGATCCCTGGGTTGGGAAGATTCCCCTGGAGAAGGAAATGGCAACCCACTCCAGTATTCTTGCCTGGAGAATCCCGTGGACGGAGGAGCCTGGTGGGCTACAGTCCACGGGGTCGCAAAGAGTTGGACACGACCGGGCGACTCCCCTTCGCTTCTCCTGCCCCCTCTGGTCTGTGTCAGAAGCTTTTCCTGTCACTTCCACTTTAAATAAAATCTACACAAAGTTCTGAGTGACTGAGACTGCCTTTGGTCCTGGAGTTATATCTCCTTTGGACCCATGAGTCTGGCAGCACTGATTACGTTCAGCATAAGCTATCAGTAGTTTGCTGAGAGTCTTTTCCAGGGATGAAGGTTTTCAGGAATGAATTTTGTCAAGTCTTTCTGCCTCTGTTGAGATGATTATATGGTTTGTCCTTTAAAATCTTTTGTTATGTTGTTGGTGTTTTAAAGTCTGTTGTTTTAAGATCTGTAATCAGTCCCATTAATTGATTTTCAGATGTTAGGACCAGCCACACATGGGCCTCATGTCATGCCTGTGTCCATGGTTGGGTTCTATGGCTTAGAATTTGTTTAGAAAGGCTGTCTGTATATTCAGGAGAAATATGTCCTGTAGCTTTCGTTTTTTGGGGGTAATATATCTTTTGCCTCTGAATCAAGGTAACATTGGTCTTATAGAATGAGCTGGGAAGCATTCCCTTCTCATCAATTTTCTGGAGAAGCTTGTGTGTTATTTTTTCTTTAAATGCTTTGGGGAACTCACCATGAAGCCATCTCTCCTGAAGTTTTTTTTGGGGTATGGCCTTCTGTTTGCAAATCTAACTGATGCAGGGCTACTTAGGGTCCCTGTTTCTTCTCAGTGTGTTGGTACTTTGTGTTTTCCAAGCTATTTATTTAATCTAAGCTGTTAAATTTATTTGCACAAAGTTGTTTGTAATGTTTTCTTATGCCCTGAAGACTATGTGGTGATGTCACCTCTCTCAGTCCTGATATTCTGATTTGTGTCCATTTTCCTGATCAGCTTGAGTAGGGATGTGTCCATTTTGTCAATGCCCTCAAAGAAGCAGTTTCTGGTTTCATTGACTTTCTTTTCCTCTCCCACCGCCCCGTGTTTTATTTCACTGAGTTCTGTTCTGATATTTATCATTTTCTTTATTCTGTTTATTTTGTGCTTAGTTTATTATTATATTTCTGGTTTCTTCACATGGAAGCTGATCTCACTGATTTAAGGCCTTTCTTCTTTCCTAACAGAGGTGTTTGATGCTATGAATTTCTCTCTTAAGTCTTGCTTTAGGGGAATCCCACAATTTTTGATATGGCATGTTTTTATTTTGATTTAAAAACATTTTCTTATTACTCTTCTGGTTTCTTGTTTAACTAACGGGTTATTTAGACATGTACCGTTTCCAAATAGCTGGAGACTTCCTTCCCAGATACCCTCCTCTTCTGCTAGTTTCACTTCACTCCTCTTGTGGTCAGGAACACACTTTGTGTTGCCTTCTGTTCCCCTGAGCGGGGCCTTATGCGTCGGGAGTGCAGGTCTGCGTTGCTCCTGCTCCTCGGGCACTGGACAAGCACGCCCTCCTCTGTGGCTGTGAAGCACCCCCCACGCGTCCGCTGGGTCAAGTTCATGGCTGTGCAGTCCCCTGTGTCCTCCCCTTTCCACTCGCCTGTCCTCCTTGGGTCTCCTGAGTGCAGTTGTCTCCAGGTCTTCCTCCGTCTGGCACCGGCTTCCAGTTGCCTCGCCTCCTTGGGTCTCCTGAGTGCGGTTGTCTCCAGGTGAAACTTCCTCCGTCTGGCACTGGCTGTTGCTTGGGGTCTTTCACCTCTTCATGCGCCGTATCGTCTTTGATTTTGTGCTGATGATTATGGTTGAAGCAAAGTTTGAAGGGACGCTTGATGCTTACTCTGATGTTGTCTTCCTCCAGGAGGGACTTTTGTTGGTTTTACTTCTTCCAGGCACGTGGTGGTGCTGGTTGTCCATGACCCTGCCGAGGTCAAAGTCTGCACTCCGTGTTCTGATTGTCCTGGGCCCCAGGGGGCTGGGCCTTGTGCGGATCACACTCACACCCTGGTGCTGCCGCTTCCCCGGCAGGTGGTGGGTTTGCAGGGTCACCGTGTCAGTGGGGCCTGTGGGGCCTCAGTTGCCTGAGGGCTGAGTCAGGGCACCCCTGCCAGACACCAGGGGTCTGTGACCTCCAGCCTGGCAGTTCCTCACTGAGCCTTCTCCCTTTGGTGCTTTTGATATTAAAACGTGGTTCACCCCCCATACCTGGTTGTCCTCCAGGAAAGCACTGATTTTCAGTGCTTGATTCTCCAGCCTGGGTCTCCTCTGAGGCTCTGGTACTCTTGTTTAGACATCCGATCTCCTGGCCAAGTCCTCGATCCATGCTCAGGACGTGTCTCTGGGCTGGCACGCCCCGCGTGAGTGTCCTTGGTTCTGGGCATGTGTAGGATAGTTCCTCAGAGAGGCTCTGCCCAGGCTCCAGTCTGCAGGGACCAGGGCCAGAGCTGGGTCCCCTCTTTCCTTCAGATGTCCGGACGTGTCTTCCCTGGGCCTGTGTCTCTGGAGTTCTGAAGGGTCACGTGGGCTTTGCCGCCTTCCCTAACCCCCCATTTTCAGCCCCTGGTGAGCTGCATTAAAGCCTTCAACTGTGTGGATCATAACAAACTGTGGACAGTTCTTAAAGAGATGGGAATACCAGACCACCTGACCTGCCTGCCGAGAAATCTGTATGCAGGTCAAGAAGCAACAGTGAGAACAGGACATGGAACAACAGACTGGTTCCAGATTGGGAAAGGAGTATGTCAGGGCTGTATATTGTCACCCTGCTTATTAACATATGTAGAGAATGTCACGCGAAATGCCTGGGCTGGATGAAGCACAAGCTGGAGTCAGTACTGCCGGGAGAAACATCAGTGCCCTCAGATATGCAGATGACACCACCCATGTGGCAGAAAGCGAAGAGGAACTGAAGAATGTCTTGATGGAGGTGAAAGAGGAGAGCGAAAAAGTTGGCTTGAAGCTCAGCGTTCAAAACCGGAGATCATGGCATCTGGTCCCGTCACTTGATGGCAAATAGATGGGAAAACAATGGAAACAGTGACAGACTTTATTTTCTTGGGCTCCAAAATCACTGGATGGCGATTGTAGCCATGACGTTAAAAGGTGCTTGCTCCTTGGAGAAAAGCTATGACAAACCTAGATAGTGTGTTAAAAGGCAGACGAAGGTCTGTTTGGTCAGACTGTGGTTTTTCCAGTAGTCGTGTATGGATGTGAGAGTTGGACCATAGAAAAACCTGAGCCCTGAAAAATGGATGCTTTCGAACTCTGGTGCTGGAAGATTCTTTAGAGTCCCTTGGCCTGCAAAGAGATCCAACAGTCCATCCTAAAGGAAGTCAGTCCTGACTGTTCACTGGGAGGTCTGAGGCTGAGGCTGACCTCCAGTACTTTGGCCACCTGATGCGAAGAGCCGACTCATTGGAAAAGACCCCGATGCTGGGAAAGATTGAAGGCGGGAAAAGAAGAGGACGACAGAGGATGAGATGGCTGGATGGCATCACTGACTCAGTGGACATGAGTTTGAGCAGGCTCTGGGAGATGGTGAAGGACGGGGAAGCCTGGCATGCTGTGGTCCGTGGGGCCGCAAAGAGTTGGACACAACTGAGCGACTGAACAGCAAGACCTGAACCTGGAGCTGGTGGACACACTGCTCCCTGCTTCCCCAGGGAGGCTTCTCTCTGGTCCCTGCTCCTCTGAGCCAGCACCCTCGGTCCCATTTCTGAAACATTGCTGTTGTCCCCTTGGTGGAGAGGGTCCCTCTACCACTGTCCGGGGGGAATTAAAGGTGATAGCACATGGTGCCCAGTCCACTCTGCCTGAAAGCTGGTCTCCACGGGGGTCGTGGGAGGAAGAAAGGACACAGGAGACCTGCGGGTGGGGGGCAGAGGGGAGGGGACACAGTCCCGGCGTGAGCTGGCATCACGGCGGAGCGCTGGCACGAGGCAGCTAGCCTCCCCACTGCTGATGGGTGTCTTGCCTGGCAGAGCGGGGCGCACTGGGAAGTCCCCCTGGTTTCTGGCCGTTGCTCTGACAAGAGCGTGAGAGCCGGGCCTGCAGGCCTCCTTTGTTGCAGCAGCCACGTCTTCATGGTGTAAAAAGAAAGGCGTAGCCACTGGGAAAGACGTTTCCAGAGCCTGAGGAAACAGGAACGGGCGTCAGCTGAGGCGGACGGTGGGGCGGCGTGGGCTCAGCTGGGTCCCCCCTGCGTCCCCCCACCCTGGGCCCCGCCCTGCCCACAGTGGACCCCTCAGGGCGCCTTCCTTTGCCCTTCAGTTGTGGGGGTGGGTGTGTGGAACAAACGACTGTGGTGGGTGGACGCACACGTGTGGACACCCCTGTGAGCTGGGGTGGTTTGAGGGGCCTCTGTGTGCAAGTCCTGCTGGTCTGTAAGAAAGAAGGACTGGAGAGGCGGGGTGCCTCGGGGGACCAGGCTGGGAGGCTGGTGAGTGCTGGATCGCAGGGTCCTGGTATGGCTTTGGGACTTTGTCTGATGGGTAACGGGGCTNCTTGGAGCAGGTGAGGAGCCTGTAAGATCCCCCCATCTGCACTGGACCCCTCCTTTGGGGGCATGCCAGCACTGTGCCCTCCCCAGGGCTGGGGAGTGTGGGGGGGGGGGGGGGGGGGGGGGGGGGGGGGGGGGGGGGGGGGTGGGTGGGCCGGGACGGGCCTGCAGGGGTCCCTGTGGGGGGGGTGCAGGAGGGCAGTCACAGAGCCTGCAGGCTGGTGGTGTGGAAGGAGCAGAGGAGGGCGCTGGGCTGGGCAGAGGGGTGGGGGGCTGGTTCTGCCCTGGAGGAGGAGGGGCCAGCCGCTGTGATGCGTGGAGTGAGGGCGTTGAGGGCGGCGGTGGGCCTGAACCTAGAGGACCCTCCTCTGGGAGTGAATGAGAACAGTCCTGGGCAGCGGCCGGGGCCCAGGGTTTGGCTGGAGCTGAGGGTCCCACACAGGGAGGTGTGGGGTCCGCTCCCACAGCTCTGCAGAGCCTGGGAGGGAGTGCCCCACCAGGGTCTCGGGGCTCAGAACCGTGCAGTGTCGTGGCCTCAACAAGAGGCAGCTGAGCACTGTTTATAATAGCCAGGAATGGAAGCAACCTGGATGTCCACTGGCAGATGAGTGGATGAGAAAGCTGTGCCACACATACACCATGGAGTATTACTCAGCCGTTAAGAAGAATACATCTGAGTCAGCTCTAATGAGGTGCGTGAAACTGGAGCCTATCACACAGATGAAGTGAGTCGGAAAAAAAAAAGACCATGCAGTGTATTAACACATACATACGGGGTTTAGAAAGATGGTAACGATGACCTGGTATGCAAGACAGCGAAGAGACACAGATGTAAAGAACAGACTTTTGGACTCGGAGCGGGCGAGGGTGGGATGGTTTGAGAGAGCACGGAAACACGTGTATCGCCAATTGTGAAGCAGGTCGCTGGCCCAGGCTCCGCGCATGAGGCAGGGCGCTCAGGGCCGGTGCACTGGGATGACCCTGACGGATGGGATGGGAGGGAGGCGGGAGTGGGGTTCTTGGTGGGGGACGCGTGTGCACGCGGCCGATTCATGTCAGCGTATGGCAAGAGCCACCACAGTATTGTAAAGTAATTAGCCTCCAACTAAAATAAGTAAATAAATTTCAAACAAAAAGGGCGGGCTGAGGCTGAGGCCGCTGGCCGGGAGGCGCCCGTCCCAACTGAGGCCGCCTGCCTTGTCCCCACACTCCTCCCGTGCTGAGTGGCTCGGCTGTCCCTGTCCCTCCTCCCGGAGCCCCAGACCCTGCTCTCCCCCGCTGGCGTCTGACCCGCTGTGATGAAGCCAGTGGAAACGCCTGGCCCTCCCATCCAGGCCGCCGCCTGCACCCTTCAGGCTTCCTCTGAGGGTGAGGGTGGTGTCCGGCCTCTTCCCTCCTGGGTCTGCACCCTGCCCTTGGGCACGGGCCTGAGTTCGGCTCCCGCTGTATCCTGGTGACACTGAGGCTTTATTCTGGCGCTTTCCGTCTGGAGCCCCAGATCCTGGCCGTGCACTGCTTGGGGGTGTTTCCAGATGTGAGCTCAGCCTGGCCTGGGGCCTGCCCTCCCCCGCCCCCCCCACGGCTGCCGCCCCGGAGCCTTCACTCCCTGCTGGCTGGCTCAGGATGGGGCCTGGGCCCGGCACCTTGGAGGCCCTGCTGTGGCCCTGACCAGCGGTGCCTGCTGCTCCACTGCGTCAGCCAGGCATGATTCCCTGACCCCCAGTCTCAGCAGCACCTCATAGCACCCGGCAGCAGGCTGGCAGGCAACACTCGCTTTATTCGTTAATTGACACACCAGTGACCCAGTGTTTTCCCTCTGCTTTTTAAAATGATCACTTTACAGACATCTGATTTGAAAGTACACCCATTTTGAAGGAGGGGATGCACCCATGGTTTCTGACCTTAGGCACCTCTCAGGGGACATCTGTGCCATCATAGTGGCTGCCATGATAGCTGAGCGGCCGGAGTTTCGGAGCCTGGACCTGGCGCAGCGATGGGGTGGTCAGCGCCAGCTCTCCCAGGGCGAGGCCCCTTGGTGGGCGCTGCCCACAGTGCTGGCTGAAGGGGCAAAGCATGGGCGTGGCCCCCGCAGTGCTGGGGCTCTGCTCCCCTCATCCTCCCCTGTGGATGTGCAGAGCGCCTCCCTGTCAGAGCCCCGGGCTGCCCAGCACTGTCCCGGTGCAGCAGGCGGTCCTGTCTGTCTGGGAGGGTCCCGCGGGGGTGTGGGGGCCTGTCCTAGGAGCTGGCGCCCCGGGGCTGCGCTGCCCTCTGCACCGCCTTGTGCAGGGCCTCCTTGACCTCCCGGTTCCGCAAGCAGTAGATGACCGGGTTGAGCAGGGGCGTGAGTACCGTGTAGACCACGGACACCAGCTTGTGGAGGCCAGAGGAGTAGATGGCTCGCGGCCGGGCGTAGATGAAGAGGGAGGCGGAGTAGAAGATGGCCACCACGGCCAGGTGTGCGGCGCAGGTGGAGAAGGCCTTGTGCCGGCCGGCGGCGGAGGGGACACGCAGCACGGCGCTGATGATGGCCGTGTAGGAGGAGACGGTGAGCAGCAGGGGCCCAAGCAGGATGAGCAGTGCCAGGAGGAAGTCCACCAGCTCAGCCAGCGCCACGTCGGAGCATGCCAGGTTCAGCAGGGGCGACACATCGCAGAAGAAGTGGTTCATGACATTGGGGCCGCAGTAGCCCAGCCGCGCGATGAAGAAGACCTTCCCCACAGAGATGGTGAACCCCGAGAGCCAGGACCCGGCCGCCAGGAGGCTGCAGAGGCCGGGGCTCATGATGGCCGGGTAGCGCAGGGGGCTGCAGATGGCCACGTAGCGGTCGTAGGCCATGACGCCCAGGAGGGCGCACTCGGTGCAGGCCAGCGCCAGGAAGAAGTACAGCTGAGCCATGCAGCCCGCGAAGGAGATGCGGCGGGACCCGGGCACCACCAGGCTGGCCAGCATCTTGGGCACTGTGACGGAGACGTACCACACCTCCAGGAAGGACAGGTTGCTGAGGAAAATGTACATGGGCTTGTGCAGCGTGGGGCTGGCGCGGACCACGGCGACAATGAGCAGGTTCTCGGCAACGGTCAGCAGGTAGGCCAGCAGGAACAGAGCCAGCAGGCACGCGTGGAGCCCCGGCGAGCCTGGGAAGCCCACCAGGATAAACTCGGTCACCTCTGAGCAGTTGGCCCCTGCAGATGGGGCCCGCATGGCCCTGCCTGGGGGCAGAGGCGGTGGATTAGGCGTCGTGCCTCCCGTGTGGCACCCAGCTCCCCGTGCCATCCACGTCCCCGCTGCTGGCCACGCCCGGTCCACGGCAGCATGAGTTTCCTGCCAGGCACTTGGTGGGCGCTGGGCCGATGTCTGCTCTGGGGCCCCCAGCCTGCCTGGCTGCAGGCAGGCAGACGCGGTTATTGTGGGGAAGGGGAGCGAGTCTCCTGCAGGACACCTCAGAGGCTGACCTGGGGACCTGCCGGCCGGCTTTGGGGGGATGGGTGGGGGGCCACGGCCCAGGTCCTGTGGTCGGGGATAGTGAGCAAGTGAGTGGGGCAGCCGGGAGGGGCCAGGCCTGGAGCCCGGCTTACTGTCTCCCCAGGTGAGGGCAACCTTGGCCTGTGGTGACAGCCCCGCCAAGCTTACCCACGGTTACAGCGCAATGCTCGGCAGGCTCCAGGAAGGGGGCACGTGTTTCCGAGGAGAAGCAGGCTCCAGAGGGTTAGCAGCACCCAGGGACCAAGCCCCCCACCCTGGGTCCCCTCGTAGCTCTGGACGTGTGAGCTTTGACCCCAGCCTGAGTCCTCTCCGTGGCCTTCAGGGTCCAGCCCTCAGCCGCCTGACTTCAGTTCTGTCTGAGCCTGGCCCTGCCGGTGTGCTCTGGGGCAGGACCATTCTGTGTGAGTCTCTACCCCATGGGGACAGTCAAGGGGCTGCCAGGGCTGGCGACAGCTTCCTCCCTGTTATAGGAAATCATTCTCACAGGCTTGGAAGGGCTGGATCCTCAGGCCGGAGTCAGCCCTGACCCCACCTCACTGGGCAGCCAGGTTTCTTTTCTCCTGCTGCCCGACCCCAAACCCCCTGCCCCACGAGGTGAAAGTTGGTCAGTTGTGTCTGACTCTCTGCGACCCCATGGACTATACAGTCCATGGAATTCTCTAGGCCAGAATACTAGAGTGGGTAGCCTTTCCCTTTTCACCCCGGGGGCGGTGCTGGGCCTGCTGCGGCCAGGCCTGGGCAGCCTGCCCCGGGACGCCCCCCCCCCCCGCCCTGGCCCCCGGTGGCCTGATAGCCACGTCTGCTCAGATTGGCCGCTGACTGGGTCCGGGGCTTGGAACAAAGTCTGTCTTCAGCCAGCACCCATTTCTCTGAAAGATGGAGCAAGAGGCTGCTTCCTGGGGGCAGGGGAGGGGGAACCCCAGTGCTCGCCACCTGACATATCACACAGACACACAGCACATCACACACAACATCACACAGACACACAGCACATCACACAACAACACACAGACACACAGCACGTCACACAACAACACACAGACACACAGCACGTCACACAACAACACACAGACACACAGCACACAGACACATAACATCACACAGACACACAACACATCACACACAACATCACACAGACACACAGCACATTACCACCCAACACGTCACAGAGACGCACGACACGTCACACAGACACACAGCATGTCACACATACAACAACACAGACACACAGCACGTTACCGCCTGACGCCTCACGCAGCCCCTGCGCAGCCCCTGCCCTGCACCGAGATGCACCGTGAAAGCAAGTGCTCCCCAAGCCTGACACGATCGCTGAGCCCACAGGCCCCAGACTCGGATTCAGTCGCAGGCGTCCACTCCCTGCACACCCAGCCCACAGGCCCCAGCAGAGCACTGTTCATGCGGACCCCACGCCTCCAGGCAGACAAGGCACACAGACAGACGTCCTCTGCCCCACGCCGCCTGCCTAGACGCGGCTCTGACACACAGGTAATCCCCAAGCCACAGACACACCCCGCTTCACGACAGCACAGTCGGGGCGCAGGCCGGGCTGCCGGCAGCCCAGGTCGCTGTGGGCACGTGTGTGCGCCGGTGTGCTCTCGGCCACGCCGAGACTGCGCTGAGACGGCAGGGCCCCGGGGTGGAGCCGGGCTCACTCCCACCCTGCTGGTGCCCCGCTCACCTGTCGGGGGGTCTGGAGATCTCTGTGGTGAGGACCTGGCCAGCGAGGCTCCCTGCCTGGTCTGCGGCGCTCAGGGGGGCTCGGGGGGCTGTGAGGTCAGGTCAGGGTGCGTGGGGCTGGCCAGGGCTCCCACAGGCCAGGCCTGCTCTCAGCTGGACCCAGGTCTGGGCGCCTGGCCCGCGGATGTCCCCCACACCCCCCACCCAGGGCGGTCCGGTTCCCCATGACCATCCGGGTGCGTCCCTACCAGGACAGAGCTCTGAGGAGGCGGAAGGGTGAGCCTGGTGGCAGCGAGCCGCTTCGCAGTGAAGAGGCCCCTCCAGTCAGAAACGGCAGACGACACCCAAGGTGGAAGCAGGCATCTCCTCAGGGTCCCTGCGGCACAGGGGCAGGAGCTGGGCCTTTGGGGGCTCAGGGACCCCAGTCCTCTCTGCATGGGGAGAGTGGCCAAGGGCCGGCGCCTGGGAGCCTGAAGATCTTGTGCCCTCCCCGGGCACAAGTGTTTCTGCAGGGTAGCCGAGTCTTAAGTGGGAGGCTGAGCTCAGTCCCCACTGCCCGCCTTCTCACATGAGACGAGGAAGAGGAGGTGGGGGCAGACAGGGGAAGCCCCACCCCCTCGCCCTCCTCCCAGGGGCCAGTGCCCGACACCGCACGGCCGCAGCTCTCCTGGGGAGGCCAGGCCTCCGCCCAGGGGCCCACCGCCCCTGTGATCCACTTTTGTCAGTCGTGGCGGCTGGAAGCGGAGCTCAGAGGGAAACCTGCTTTCCCTGCTCTCCTCCTGGGGCCAGAGCTGGTGTGACGGCATAGGGTGTGTGGACCAGTGGACACTCTCTTCACCCAGCAGCTGCTTGGTACAGCAGAGGGGCCTCAGTCGGGAGCCCCTGCCCAGCACTGGCCAGACCTGGGGCTGCAGGAAGGGCCCAGGCCATGGCCCAGACCTGCTGTCCTGGGTGAGCTCCCTGCTGCCCTGCAGAGGGGCTGGAGCTGGGGCCGCCTGCTAGTCCCAAGGTCACCTGACCCCCTGAGGCCTACTGCAGGGGTCACAGGAGGTGCACGAAGACTCCCTTGTGAGGCAGGACGGGGAGCTGGCGCTGGGACCGTCTGCCCTGGGGAGGGGAGAGGAGGTGCTGGGACCCCACAAGTGGGCCTTGGCACCCCGGTACATCGGTGACTGCTGGATCAGAGAAGGGGCCCCACAGATGACAGGGACAGCTGGCCAACCCTGAGAGGTGGGCAGGCCCGGGAGCGAAGCTGGAGTGGGCATGTTGGGGAGGGAATGTCAGCCTGTGAGGCCTGCTTTCCCTTGCCGTGGGCGATGGCCTTACCGCACCTCGCTCTGAGGAGGTTAAAGCTGACCTACTCAGGGGGTAATTTAAGTGACCAAGAATGTGGCCAGCCCTCATGACACTGGAGGACACTGGGGCATTGTTGGGGGTGTGGGTGGCGTGCCTTTCAGTCTGACACTTCTTTTCTGCTGGGCGGGCTGCAGAGGAGCAGCTGTGGGCTCTGGGCTGGGCTGCCCTGCCTGGTGTGCCCCTGTCTGCTGACCCTGTGGCTCTGCCTGCATGGAGGCCCCTGGAACCTCCGTGGGGGCGTGCCTCCGTTCTTGTGAGCAGCCCCCGACTTCCGCGTGCTCAGGGCTTGCTCTCAAGCCTCCAGGACCTGGCACCAGCCCCCCTCCCTGAGTCAAGGTCGGGGGTCTCCCGGAGCCCTGGTGAGCACGCAGGATCTCGCAGTATCTCAGGCTGCAGAGCGCCTGGGATGTCGTGCCGTCTGTTGAAGACCTTGGCGTGTGGTTGGAGCTTCTCTTCTTGGGAACCTGGGCATCCGTGGACAGCCTCTTGGCTCATGGTTGAGGGTTCCCCAACCTCCACTTCCCAGGGCCCTGTGCCCCATGCCAAGTCAGGCCCCCCGGCCGACACCCCGGCTTCACATCACCCCCCGTCTAAGACCTCTTGTCCTGCCTGTTTCTTGGGTCACTCCCAAAGCACCCCCCCCGCCTCTGCCCCACACGCAGCCTCACCCACTCACCCACCCCTGCGGGGCCCCGTTCTCTGTCTCTGCCGCAGGAACGCCTCCCCAGGAGCCACCTAAACTCCACATCCCCACCTTCTCAGAAAACAAGCCACACGGTAGGGGCTGGACTTCCTGCCTCTGCACAGAGACCTTATCTGTACCCAGGACTTCTGAGGCCTCCTGCCCGCCAGTGGGGCTGGCCTTCCCCTGCTGTGCTGAGCTGTGCACCGCACCCCACACCCCACACCCAAGAGCCCTGCCTGGCTTCCCTCCTGGCTCTCTACCTGCTTTCTCTTCTGGCTTCCAGCCTCAGTGTGGAAACTCCCAGCCCCGTGGTCTCTCCCACCTCTGCCCTTGGTCATCAGGGCCTCCCTTCCACACGCCGCTAGTGCCAGCTGGGCAGGGGGCCTGTGACTGCTGTGTCTGTAGGAGGAGGGAACCCACTCCTGCACCCTGCTCTCTGCCCCCGCTCTGCTCTCTCGCCCCTCGCTGCCTAGCCAGCCCGTGTGGGAGACCCCCAACCACATGGACCACTCGCCCAGAGAGGGCCGCTTGGAGCTGCTTGTGTTGCCTGGGATGGCTGTTTCTACTTGTTCGGTGCCTGCATGCTAGGCCACTTCAGTTGTGTCCGACTCTATGTGACCCCGGGGACTGTATGTAGGCCGTCAGGCCCCTCTGTCCATGGGCTTCTCCAGGCAGGAGTACTGGAGTGAGTGACCGTGCCCTTCTCCAGGGGATCTTCCTGACCCAGGGGCTGAGCCTGCCTCTCTCAGGCCTCCAGCATCAGCAGTGGGCTCTCTGCCACCAGGGCCACCTGGGAGGCCCACGTAAAATATAGAATCATTTTGCCAAGTTTAGTCCCTGTCTTTTGTCTGCAAAGTTAATGTCTCTGCCTTTTAACGTGCTATCTAGGTTTGCCAAGGAGCAAGTGTCTTTTAATTTCGTGGCTGCAGTCACTGTCTGCAGTGATTTTGGAGCCCAAGAAAATAAAGTCTGTCGGGGTCTCCACTGTTTCCCCACCTACTTGCCATGAAGTGATGGGACTGGATGCCGTGATCTTAGGTTTCTGAATGTTGAGTTTTAAGCTGGCTTTTCATTCCTAGATAGTTCATACTTTTGTTGCTTTTATAAAGCATTGCTATTTAAAAGAATTACTTTTCTGTTTATTCTTACATGTAGAAAAACAAGTGACTTGTTTATTGACAAGTATCAGCTGCAGATTGGCACTTGCCGAGAGCGTTTGGCAGCAACTGAAGGCAAATAACAAGGCCGTTTGCCATCCGCCTCTGGGGAGACGGAGCCCTGTGCTGCTGCAGCCGCAGAACATCAGCACCCGCTGGGGGGGTTCCGGGTGGAAAGTGGGGCGCTGTGTTCCAGGGCATCTGCTGGGACAGGTCTTTAGATAGATATTTTCAGGAACTGATTCCATGATCCCAATCCTTCCATCTCTTCGTATCTAGAAAATCACTACATTCCTTAATGGTGACATCAACTCCTTGTGACTAGCAGAGAAACTTCTGTAAATAGGCACTTGATGGCCTTGAACTCCCCCTTCATCAAAACCTCGGATACTGAC
>SJYA01002912.1:49395-116388 GCA_006410615.1 Neotragus moschatus | reverse complement strand
TACTGACCCTCCCGCCCGCCCGCCTCTCCGGAGCGGCCTCAGCGCTGTCTGAGGTGCTGTCCCCAGGCTGCACTTCTTCTGCCCTCAAAAAACAACTCGCAGCTCTCACACTGTGCGTCTTTTTAGTCAGCACAAGTTACTCAGTTATCTTGCTAACCTTCTTCTGAATTCTACTAACCTATCTACAGCTTCTTCTGGGTTTTTATCTTCCCAGGACCTTGTCTGTGAGAATGACAACTTCACGCTCGTTTCCAACCCTTACAAGTTTTCTTTCTGTAACTCTCCACACTGGTCAAGACTCCAGGGCAAAGTCAGAGAAGCGAGAGCAGCTTGTTTCTGGTCTCAGAAAGTAGGGCGCTGGCTGCGAGCTGTGTTCTGTTGACGGTTTTCTTCAGATTAAGAAAATTCCCTCCACTTCTCTTTTGCAAAGACTTACCTTATTTATGAGGGCTTCTCTGGTGGCTCAGATGGTAAAGAATTTGCCTGCCAATGCAGGAGACCTGGGTTGGATCCCTGGGTTGGGAAGATCCCCTGGAGAAGGAAATGGCAACCCACTCTAGTGTTCTTGCCTGGAGGATTCCATGGACGGAGGAGCCTAGTGGGCTACAAAGAGTCGGACACGACTGAGTGGCTAACATACATGGATTTGCTATGTTTGCCTGTTGGCAATCATTTTGGTTGCTTGAGATTTTGTCTACCGTGAATAACGCAGTTGTGAACATTCCCCTGTAAGACTTTTCATATGCACAGGTTTTAATTTCTCCTGGGTAACCATCTAGGAGTTAGATGGCAGGGTCATGTGTTAGGATGCGTACAACTCACTGTGAAATGCCCCGCCTTCCCAGGGTGGTTGTAGACTGAGCTCCAGCGGCCCCACAGCTCTTCAGTTGTCCTTCCAGGCCTGTAAGGCTGCTTTGCCCTTTTAATTTCCAATTCCCCAGAGAGTCATTGGACGTCTATGTTTCTTCTTTGGTGAAATTCAAATAGTTTGCTGATTATATCACTGGGTGGTTTTCTTATCCTTGAGTATGAGAGTTTATTATCTTTTGAATAGAAGTCCTTTATTAGATGTGTAATTTTCAAATATTTCCTCCTCATCTGTAGTTTGTCTTTTTGTCCTATTTCAAAGAATGTTTTTTTAATTTTGATGTAGTCCATTTATCTATGGTTATTTTACATTTTATATTTAGGGTCATGTCTAAGAAATACTGGCATAATCTCGGGTCAGAAAGATTTTCTCCTATGTTTTCTTGATAATGTTAGGTTTTTACATTGAAGTTTATGAAATATTTTGTGTTAATTTTTGCATATGGTATGAGGTCAAGTATTCATTGGATCATAGGAAAAGCAAGGGAATTTCAGAAAAGCATCTACTTCAGCTTCATCGACTACATTAAAACTTCTGACTGTATGGATCAAAACTAACTGTGGAAAATTCTTAAAGAGTTGTGACTACCAGAAGGCCTACGTGTCTCTTGAGAAACCTGTATGCAGGTCAAGAAGCAACAGTTAGAACTGGAACAACTGAATAGTTCACAGCCGTGAAAGGAGTGCACAGGGCTGTGCGTCGCCACCTGTTTATTTAACTGAGATGCATCATATCAAATGCTGGGCTGCATGACTCACAGGCTGGAAATAAGATTGCCAGGAGAAATATCAGCAACCTCAGATATGCAGATGATATGACTCAAATGGCAGAAAGTGACAAGGAACCAAAGAGCCTCTTGAAAGTGAAAGAGGAGAGTGAAAAAGTCGGCTTAAAGCTCAACATTCAGAAAACTAAGATCATGGCATCTGGTCCCAACACCTCGTGGTTAATAGATGGGGAAAAAGTGGAGACAGTGGCAGATTTTCCTTTTTTGGGCTCCCAAATCATTGCAGATGATGACTGCAGACATGAAATTAAAAAATGCTTGCTCCTTGGAAGGAAAGCTATGACAAACCTAGGCACACTAAAAAACAGAGACATCACTTTGCTTACTAAAGTCCAAGCTGTGGTTTTTCTAGTAGTTATGAGAGTTGGACCATAAAGCAGGCTGAGCTCCAAAGAACTGATCTTTCAAACTCTGGTGCTGAATAAGACTCTTGAGAGTCCCTTGGACTGCAAGGAGATCCAGCCAGTCAGCCCTAAAGGAAATCCACCCTGAACATTCATTGGAAGGACTGATGCTGAAGCTGAAGCTCCAGTTCTTTGGCCCTGTGATNAACACCTCGTGGTTAATAGATGGGGAAAAAGTGGAGACAGTGGCAGATTTTCCTTTTTTGGGCTCCCAAATCATTGCAGATGATGACTGCAGACATGAAATTAAAAAATGCTTGCTCCTTGGAAGGAAAGCTATGACAAACCTAGGCACACTAAAAAACAGAGACATCACTTTGCTTACTAAAGTCCAAGCTGTGGTTTTTCTAGTAGTTATGAGAGTTGGACCATAAAGCAGGCTGAGCTCCAAAGAACTGATCTTTCAAACTCTGGTGCTGAATAAGACTCTTGAGAGTCCCTTGGACTGCAAGGAGATCCAGCCAGTCAGCCCTAAAGGAAATCCACCCTGAACATTCATTGGAAGGACTGATGCTGAAGCTGAAGCTCCAGTTCTTTGGCCCTGTGATTCAAAGAGCCGACTCATTGGAAAGAACCCTCCCTGCTGCTGGGAAAGATTGAAGGCAGGAGGAAAGGGGACGACAGAGGATGGGATGGCTGGATGGCACCACCGACTCGATGCACGTGAGTTTGAGCAAAGTCTGGGAGGTGGCGAAGGACAGGGAGGCCTGGCATGCTGCAGTCCATGGGGCCACAGAGTCGGACAGGACTCAGTAACTGAACAACAGCCACCTGGGGCTGTAATCCGATGGCGCTTTACTTATGTAGTTGCTCACACTGTTCTGCATTTGGCCTCTGGGAGCGCTTTCAGTTTGCCCCTGTGTACCTTGGGCGTACGCCCTTCAATTTTTTAAATATTATTTTTGATCACATCTTTATTAGCTTCAGGTATACAGTGATTCAGTAATTTCACAGATTACACTAAATTAAAAGATACTATAAGACAATGATTTCCTGTGCTATAAAGTTATACTTGTTGCTTATCTACTTTATATCTACATAGTATTTTGTATCTCTTAGTTCTGTGCCCCCAGTTTTCCCCTCTCCCTCGCCTATCTCCTTTGGTAACCACTGTTTTTCCTTCCCCCCTTACATCTGTGAGTCTGTTTCTGCTTTGTAAATACATTTATTTGTATTATTTTTTGGATTTCACATGTAAGTGATATCACGCAGTGTCTGTCTTTCTCTGACTTGTTTCCCTAAACATAACATGCTCTAGGTCTATCCCTGTGTGCACACTCAGCTGTGACTGACTCTTTGCAACCCCGTGAACTGTAGCCCACCAGCCTCTGCTGTCCATGGGATTTTCCAGGCAAGAGTACTAGAGTGGGTTGACGTTTCCCTGTTAAGGGGATCTTCCCAACCCAGGGACTGAACCCAAGGCTCCTGCACTGGCAGGGGAATGTTCACCACTGAGCCACCTGGGAAGCCGAGGTCTGTCCGCTGCGAGTGGCAGTACTTCATTCTTTCTAACAGCTGAGAAATACTCCACTGCATGCACGTACCACGTGTTCTGCACCCGTTGCTCTGTTGACGGCGCTGGGTTGCTTCCATGTCTTGGCTGTTGTATTGACACTGGAGTCCATGTATCTTTTCACATTAGCATTTTAGTTTTTTCTGGATATATGCCCGAGAGTGGGACTGCTGGACCCTATGGTGGCCCACTTTTTACTTTTTCGAGGAACCTCTGTGCTGTTTCCGTAGAGGCGGCCCCCGGCTGCATTCTGTCCGCAGCATGGGAGGGCTCCCTCCTCCCGCCCCTGCCCCCACGCTTGTGCTGTGGCCTTTCTCGTGGCCGTTCTGGCAGGGGTGCAGCGGCATCTGCTCATCTTGACGGCATTTCTGTGTCTCTTGAGATGATTGTGTGGTTTGCATCTTCCCTTTCGTCAATGCGTATCGCACTGGTTGATTTGAGAACATTGAGCCATTCTGTGTCCCTGCAGAATCAGACCAGCTTGGTCATGGCCCATGACCCTTTTAGTATATTGTTGGGTTCCATTTGCCAGTATTTTGTTGAACATTTTTGCATCTATATTCATCAAGGATATTGGCCTGTAATTTTATTTTTTATAGTGTCTGTGTCTATTTTTGGAATAGCTCAACTGGAATTCCATCACCTCCACTAGCTTTGTTCGTAGTGATGCTTTCTAAGGCCCACTTGACTTCACATTCCAGGATGTCTGGCTCTAGATGAGTGATCACACCATCGTGATTATCCAGGTCATGAAGATCTTTTTGTACAGTTCCTCTGTGTNGGGAGCTCCGCCTGCCCCTCCATGGGGTGAGTGATCCGGGGGAGGGGGCGGGGGCTCCGCCTGCCCCTCCATGGGGTGAGTGATCCAGGGGGGCTCCACCTGCCCCTCCATGGTGTGAGCGGACAGGTAGGAGGGATGGGAACCGGTTGAGGAAATGGGGACCTGGTGGGTGGGAGTGTCCTACTCAGTCTGGACTGTTACCCGGGTTTGCGATCCTTCCCACTGCTCTGCGCCCCTGTTCCCAGGAAGCTTCGAGGTGGCTGTGAGGAGTACTGGGGTCTCTGGGGCACAAGAGTCCCACAGTGTGGGGCTTGGGAACTCACCAGGCCTTCCTGCAGCCTTTCCTGGAACAGGAGGCGTGGCACACATGGGGCCTGTTTGATCTACTTGTGAGTGTGATGGGTGAAGACGTGAATGTGTGAGTGCTGTGTGCCCGTGTCCATGTGTAAATGTGTATATGCATGTGTGTGCTGGATTCTTGAGCTGCCAACCATGTGGCATGGTTGGTCCATGTCCCGTGGGGGCATCCCCAACTTGCTCTGGGGATAAAGGTGGCCGTGCAGGAACCCTGGGGGCCTGAGGACTTTGCAGACCCGAGTGCTGGCAAGTGGGCTTCTGGTGCCACTGGGCAGCTCAGGACCGACTCAGGCAGGGGCTGCAGCCCCGCTGTTGTCATGCTCCTCCTGTCCCTGCTGGAATGTGGCTGCAGCCCACCTTCGAGGGGTCCCCTCTACCCATCCTCAGAGTGGTCTTGCTAGGGCAACACCAGGAGTTCAGAGGCCCAAGGACAGGTGGGCTCCCCCATCTGCCCTCACCTGGAGGCCTGTGTGACTCCCTCTTTCTCATAGGAGAAGTGGACAGGGGAGGAGTGGCTTAGGAAAGCATGATCTCAAGGAGGGTCAGGCCAGAGCCGGCCCTGGCTGGACACCTTCTGCAGTCTCTTAGCTGGTCTTCCCACCTTCAGCCCTCCCCTGAAATGCATCCTCAGGGCCCATGTGGGGTCATGCCCTGTTGCTCTGTGGCTCTTCCGCTGGAGCTGGCTGATGTCCAGGGGTCGTCCTGCCTTTCTGGACTCTTCCTGGCATTGACCCAGGGGCTGTGCTCCATCTCAGCACAAACCTTTCTCCAACCCCAGCAGAGCCAGCTGCACCTCACGTTTGTTCCAAAGTGATCTGTAGAGTCTTCACGCCAGTCACACACGTGCACGCACACCCCTACAACATACACGCACACAACCCCCATAACATATACATGCGTGCACACCCCGATAATATGCAGACAGGCACACACCCCCACAACATATACACACACCCTCACAACATATACACACACACCCTCACAACACACACATACATGCACACCCCCCACAACTCACACACACCCTCACAACATACACACACACACACCCTCACAACATACACACACACACCCTTACAACATACACACACACAACCCCCCATAACATATACACGCGTGCACACCCCTGATAATATGCAGACAGGCACACACCCCCACAACATATACACAAGCACACCCCCCACAACATACGCACATATACACACCCTCACAACATACACACATGCCCACACACCCCTGCAACATATACATATGTGCACACACACCGCCACAACATATGCAAACATGCACACCCCCCAACATACACATGTGCACCCCCCAACATATACACATGTGTGCACACACTCCCACAACACACACATACATGTACACCGCACAACATATGGACACACACACACCACACAACATATACATACCTGCACATGCCTCCTATATTACACGTGTGCACACCCCCACAACATATACACACGTGCACACACACCCCCACAACATATACACACGTGCACCCCCCAGCATATACACACGCACACACACCTCTAAGCTGCTCTCCCGTGGGCATCACTGCTCCCTGGCAGAGTCCCCTGAGCTGCCCCAGGCAGGCCCCTCCCAGCTCTGTGCCTCTCACACCCAGGGCTTCACCCACAGCATGAGCAGCTGAACACCACACTGAGCAAGCTTCTCCCCTCTGGGCATCTCCCTGCAGGCCCTGTGGAGCCCAGCCAGGCACCCCTGCCAGGATCACAGGGGACCCTGCCTACCATCACGGCCATCATCATCCTGGGGTCACTGCTCGGCCTTGTCTTCAGTGGGCTGGTGGCTAGGATGCTACTTGGGAAGCTGCGGGGCAGGGGTAAGTGTCCTGGGAATTCAGGCATCCTGGCCCTTAGGAGTGCGCTGGGGATCCAGGCCAGTGAGAAAGGAGACCCAGTGGGGAAAGCAGGAGATGGACGCACATGTGCCCCACACAGCGTTGGGGGGACGGGGGAGGGTGTGGGGCTGCTTCAGGAATCCCAGAGGTTCATGTGCCTGCTGACCAGGGCTTCACCACTGAGGTCTGGAGCCAGTAACTCTCTGCCGTAGGCATCCCGGGTGCCGTGGGGTGCTGAGCAGCACCTTCCGCCCGTGCTGTGGCAACCAGAAGTGTCTCCAGACATGACCGGCTGTCTACTGGGGGCAGAGCGGCCTGGGTCAGGAACTCCAGGATCAGAGGCAGGTTTGATAGGACGGGGAGTGCTCTTCCGAACCACCGCCAGCCTGTAGGGTCTGACGGAGGAAGTGTCCTTGTTTATGGACTGACTTGTGTAAAAAGCCTAAGATGTAGAGATGTCAGCTCCTTCGTAATTACACACGTGATGCGTCACCCGTAGAGAAGAACACCACGGAGGAAAGAGAGCCTTTAGCAAGACCGTGGCGTGGGGAAGGCTTGCTGGCCTGGTGGCTCGGCCCACTCAGCAGTTGCGGCTCTTGGCGGCCTGTCAGTGGCAGGTCTCCTGCTGCGTTTACTCTCTGCTCACCGATGGCCCCGCTTGTCTGAAACTGTTCTCTGTTGAGATCTCCAGTGGCAGCATCGGCGGGTGATCCAGGCCGTTTTGTCACACCTCAGGTATCTGCATCCTTGTGATAGGAATTCTCCTTTGTGTTTTCAGCCGCTTTGCCTGTCCTTGTTCATTTCACGAGTTTGCATTTACGTGTAGTTTAAGGAACAGCATTCATTACAGGGAATGGACTACAACAGACAGGTAGAGCGCTGCCTGGCCGTTGTGTTAGGAGGCCGGGGGCTGGAGGTGATGTGAAGCCTCCTGTTAGCAGCTGTAAGCGCTCTATTGGACACAGCCCCTCAGGACGCGTCCCTGTCTCTCAGGCTCTGACAGGGGTGCACACGGGTGTGACATCAGGTGTGATATGTCTCAGCCCCTGCTCAGTGCATTAGCAGAATCAGAGCACCCTGGGTTCAACCAGAGACGCATTAAACTCAGGGTGCGGGGCTGAGTCCCAGCCCAGCCCCGCCAGAGCCTGTGGGTCCCTCACCCTCACGGTGCCAGTGTGAGGTCAGACCGTGTTCACATGTGTGGCGATCAGGACGTGAGGTGTTACTTCTGGGCCCTTCACTGTAACTACCGATGACTGTAACGTGGTGACAGTGTGAGCTCTCACCATCCTTTGTGACTGACCGACAGTCTCAGGAAGAGGTTCTCAGAGTGTGACTATTTGGAACGTGTACGCTAGTGCTGTCGTGGACACTTTCAGAGATTTATCAAGAAGTAGGTAAATGCTTAGAAAGGAAATTGTTACTTAATCGGTGACCTTACAACTTGTCCAGCAAGTTAATGAAAATATAACCATCAGCACTGGGAATCCTTTTACATTTAAGCACAGAAGGATGGAGGCAGGCAAATTCCTGTTGCAAGTCTGATATCTGAAGAAGAGGTAGTTTTATTTATTGCTGCTGGGTTTAGGCTGATGCTCCCAGAGACAAGCAGTGGATTGTACGTTGCTTGTGCAAGCCCCCTGCCGTGGATCTGGCCTGGATTCCACATTGGCACCCTGAACCCATCTCTCTGAGTTGTCTGACCCTCTGTGGGCACCCAGCTGCCTTTGCAGACTCAGGTGCAGAGAGCTGCTGACCTGGGACATGACTGGAGTCCACACCTCCATTTAGAGGCAGAGCTGTGGCTGTGAAGGGGCTGGGACAAACAGGAGAGGTGCTGGGGCCGGTGAGGACACTGTGAGCCCCTGGCCTGGGATAGAAGGGGCCTGGGATAGAAGGCCGGGGCAACAGCAGAGGTGCAGGGTGAAGTGAGGTGAAGACACGGTGAGCCCCTGGCCTGGGACAGGTGTCCTTAGCTCCAGGGCCGCAAGGGCCCAGAGCTCCGAGGCTGGAGCTGGAGACTGATTGGAGGACCCTGTCACCTGCAAACGCCCGCCTAATGGTGAGGCAGGGCCGCTCCCCACTCGGGCAGTGGCTGCTCCGCTTTCTCCAGGGCCGCAAGGGCCCAGAGCACCGAGGCTGGAGCTGGAGACTGATTGGAGGACCCTGTCACCTGCAAACGCCCGCCTAATGGTGAGGCAGGGCCGCTCCCCACCCGGGCAGTGGCTGCTCCGCTTTCTCCAGGGCCGCAAGGGCCCAGAGCGCCGAGGCTGGAGCTGGAGACTGATTGGAGGACCCTGTCACCTGCAAACGCCCGCCTAATGGTGAGGCAGGGCCGCTCCCCACCCGGGCAGTGGCTGCTCCGCTTTCTCCAGGGCCTCGCAGGGCGGGGCCTCTCACTGTGACCTTTGCAGAACCCCAAGGGCACGAGGACGTCTCTGAGGTCATCTACGAGCAGATCCTTGAGGAATGGGTGGACTCACGTGGTGCAGACCTGAGGCCTGGGACCTCTCTGACTGGTGAGTGTTGGGCCTTGCACCTCTGGTTTAGGCTGTCCTCAGGGTGGGGAGGCATAGCCGCCATGACCTTCCCCAAAGCCCTCTGGTGCTTCTGACGAGACTCATGTCCAGGATGCAGCAGGTGGGCAGAGCTGGTCATGAACAGATGGGGCGTGAGTGTCTGGCAGGCGCAGGCAGCCTGGTTGCATGTGAAGGCTGCGAGGAGGATAAGGTCTCTGGGGTCAGACAAGGACATGTGCTGAGCAGAGTTATGGTGCAGAGATGTGGTGGGGTGGGCCTGCCGCAGCCCCCAGGTGACATTAGGGCAGGCCCTCAGGGGCGGGTGGGGACCAATTTGCCAGAAGCAGGGAGGAGCCTTGTGCTCCCAGGGTGGCAGGAGGTCTGAGGGGGGATGTTTGGACGGGCAGCAGCAGGGCCGGGCTCCAGGACTCGTGGACACACAAGTGTGCACCCCTCCCCGTGCCCATGCAGCGTTCGCTGGCTGCATGCCCTCTTGCTGTCCTGGGTTCCCCGAGGCCCCTTTGCCCTTAGGAGACCCAGCCAAGCCCGCCCGTCTCTTGGCCCATGAGGAGGAGTGATAACAGGTGCCAACAGGTCAACAAATCTTGACCCATCCCTGGGATCCCACACACTCTGGTGGTTAAGGGCTGGGGGGCAGAGCATACCTGGAATCAACCCAGGGGAGTTAAGCACCTGAAGTGAGGCTCCTGGGGTGGGTCAGAGCAGCCCAGCACAGAGCCCACCGCCAAGGATGCGCTGCGGTGTGGGGCCAGGAGGACTGGTGAGCAGTCATCACAAGTCAGGCAGCCCCTCCCTTACTCCCTCCTTCCAGGGCATGGCCTGAACTCCTCCAGCGAGTCTTTTGGACAAACTGGACCGGGGTGTGCTGGGCAACCGCCCTGTNGAGCCCACCGCCAAGGATGCGCTGCGGTGTGGGGCCAGGAGGACTGGTGAGCAGTCATCACAAGTCAGGCAGCCCCTCCCTTACTCCCTCCTTCCAGGGCATGGCCTGAACTCCTCCAGCGAGTCTTTTGGACAAACTGGACCGGGGTGTGCTGGGCAACCGCCCTGTGCCTCCGGGTGGGCCCTGCCCAGGCACAGAGCGTGGGAGCCCCTGGGACCTGACGACCCTGGTAACCCACGCTTCCTCTGGCCCTCAGGTGACCCGCCTGCAGAGGATACGCCTCTCACGCTGCAGGGAGGTGGCCCCCCGCAGGTGGGGCAGGAGCCCCCCTTGCAGGGGTCCTCGGGGTCCAGCTACGACGATGTGGGCACGGCGTGCACGGGGCTGTGAGCCCACTGCTCCTTCTCCACTGGCTCTTCTGCTCTGGGGCGCTTCCAGGGCGAGCCTCGGTTTTCCTAGTTTTGACAGATTTGTCTTTGGACGCTTCCTTAACAATCCCCTCCTCTCCTGACGTTAATAAAACCCCTTCGATTTAATAAGAGTCCTGCCTTGGGCTCATGGGAATGGGTTCATTAACCACAGAATCCCTGGATGGTGCAGACACCCAGTCTGCGCCTCTGCCAGTTCCCATGAGTGGTGACGGGTGCCAGGCCTGGGGGTCTCGCCCCCACCACCTCCCCTCTGAGCAGGCGGGCTTGGTCCCAGACGCTGGTGGTGCCCCTGCTCGCGCTGTGCCGCTCTTAGGGGGCCACTGCTCCCTTCCGACCCTTCAGCGGAGCTTTGTTCCCAGCACACATGATTTGTGAGGAGTGGGGGTCTGCTTTTTCCCATTGCCCTGATAGTTCTGCATTTTCAGGCGACTTTTATTTTTAATTGGAGGATCATTAGTTTTCAATATTGTGATGGTTTCTACTCAGGCAACATTTTTATTCTTACAAACAAGATATTCTTTGTGGGGAATGTGTGGAAGAGGCATCTGAAGAAAGAGATGCCCTCCCTGCGGTCAGACCTGCTAACGACTGCCTCCTTAAAAACGCGCGGGGGCCTCCCCGGTGGCTCGAGGGTAAAGAGTCCGTGGGCTCCAGCCCGATCTGGGAGGCGCCCACTCCCACTCCCCCGAGTCGAGGGGCAGCCAGCCCCGTGCCCGTCGTCATGGAGCCTGTGCTGGGGGGCTCGGGGACTGCAGCTGCTGGCGGCCGCGCGCCCTGGACGCGCGCTTGACGGCAGGAGAGGCCCTGCAGTGAGAGTCTCGTGCCACCGCGAGAGAGAAGCCCTGCTCTGGCAGCCGAGACTCAGCGCCGCCCCAAACAGCTAACTAAACCGATAAAATGTAAAAATAATAAAACATATCTGAGAAGACATGCAAAGGCACCGAGGTATCCGCTTGTCTCTAGTCTGTGTGCCAGGAGGATGCAGACTGAAACGCCAGAGTGGGGGGAGCTGAAGCCTGTAGTGAGATGCCGGGGTCCCGCCTGGCTCAGAGTGGACAGCGCTCACACACCCAGACCTCAAAGCTGTGCGAGCACCATGAACATGCGTGCACACGTGTGCTGCACACTTGGGGCCCTGCCTCCACTCGGTTCCAGCCAGGCCTGCACGCTCTTGCCCCCAGGCCCCCGGCGCGATCCCCTGCTCCCTGACATGCTTTTCAGGCAGCGGCCCTGCTGGTCTGGTTTCCACTTGCTTTGCTCCTCTTCCGTATCTCAGTTCCTTTTTCTCTGGCAGGGAGGAGGAGTGCTTTTATTGGGACCACGTGGCCTCGACACTGAGGCCAGCTCCTGGGTGTGCGTGTGGGGAAAGACGCCGGCGGTCGGGCTCTCTCGCCCGACGCCCTCTCGCTCTCGCCCACCTTGTGTAAATGATGATCATGTGACAGCTGAGGCCACTCACAGCACTGCACACGCGTCACCAGGCTCTTGCTGGGCCACAGGCTGCTTTTGTTCTGAAAGCACATATAATTTCCACCTGGAAAACCCCGGCAGGTGTGTGGTGTTGTGTTATATTATGTCTGCTGTTAACGGCGGCTGCGCCAGCCAGGAGAGAACGAACGTGTCTGCAGCTCCTACGGCTCCTCGCATTTTCTCCCCGCCTTTTAGCTTGTCCCTTGCCTACCAGGGGTTTAGCGAACAGTGCACACAGTGAGATACGGCGAGACAGTTGGTGTAGCCAGCAGGACACCCAGCAGGTGGAAGGGCCTGAGGCTTCACTGGATGGAGGAAGCCAGGGGCCCCCATAGCACACCTCTCGGCGTGCCGTCCTCTCGGCGTGGGCTCCAGTGGAAGGCAGAGGCGACCAACGAGTCACTGGCTAGCACTGAAAGTCGTTGGGGGCAGTGAGTTCCCGTCTGCTTGAACAAGGCGGCCCGGACTGCTTCTGGCACCCTGGGGTGGATTTTCCCGATTGCCCTGAAGGCGAATGTGGATCGTGCCCTGTGCGATGCTGNGTGGAAGGCAGAGGCGACCAACGAGTCACTGGCTAGCACTGAAAGTCGTTGGGGGCAGTGAGTTCCCGTCTGCTTGAACAAGGCGGC
The DNA here is from genome assembly GCA_006410615.1 of Neotragus moschatus. Taxonomy (NCBI): domain Eukaryota; kingdom Metazoa; phylum Chordata; class Mammalia; order Artiodactyla; family Bovidae; genus Neotragus; species Neotragus moschatus. The sequence continues at coordinate 103,858 of SJYA01002912.1, read as the reverse complement.
CCGGACTGCTTCTGGCACCCTGGGGTGGATTTTCCCGATTGCCCTGAAGGCGAATGTGGATCGTGCCCTGTGCGATGCTGTGCTGATGAGCAGAGTGCAGAGATGCTTGGAAGAGCTGGAGCAACGTATATTGGAGTTAGAGCAAGAACCCAGCACCTCTGACAGGAAGGCCGCAAGGGGCGGTGACGATGCGTGTTGTGAGACCGAGGATGATGAGCACGGTGAGACTGCAGGGCCGCAGCTGGCAGCAAGCCCCGTCGGGCAGCAGGTAGGAAGCGTGAGTGGACTGTGGCCATTTCAGGGGGCTCCCAGTGCGACTGGGTTCATGACGTCTCAGCCATATACTCGGGTGGAGTTTGTCGACTTGAATAAGCAGTTTTGGCAAAAGCAAGGGGAGACCTTGGCAGTTTGGCTTTTGCAACTCTGGGATGTGGGGGTGGGCCTGGCACCTATGGGGAGTTTTGTGATCCTTACTGAGAGAAGTCCAGGGACGGCGTGTGAGACGCTATTTTGAAAGTGTGAAGACCCTGAAGGGGGCCCGAGCTGGCAGGGGTCCCATCTGGGTGACACAGATGCCAGTGTGGGCTGGTTTGTGCAGGGACAGACAGTGGGCTAGGCTTGGCTGTGGGAGGTGAGGGTGCTCCCTGTGCGGTGGGTGGCTCTTTAGCCCCCTGAGGGCAAGGGCTGCGGCGTGAGCCCCGGGGCGCCTGGAGTGGGGTTTGCTGTGTGTTGGGAATGTAGCTGTTTGTTGTTGCATCTGCTGCCGCTGGGGGTTGTGGGTTCGGAGGTCAGTGTTACTTGCCAGGGGAGTAAAGCAGAAGATGGACCGCGTGCAGATTGTGAGGCAGGAAACCCTGAAGGGGTGGAAGGTAGGGGAAGAGCAAGTCAGCCAAGATGGCGGTGGTCAGGCCGTCTAACCCGGGGTCCTCTGATCTCACCCCACGTTTTGTGAAGAGTGGTCGTGTAACCGCTGACGTCACTGATACCGCTGCACATGCGTGTCACGAGGTGCTCGCCTGGCCACCGGCTACTTCTGTTCTCTAAGCGTGTGTGACTGCCACTTGGCAAGGCCTGGAGGATGTGGGTTGTGCTGTGTTGCGTCTGCTGCTCCGGCGGCTGCCCCGGCAGGAGAGAATCGATGCGTCTGCAGCTCCGCTGCTGCTGCTGCTGCTAAGTCGCTTCCGTCGTGTCAGACTCTGTGCGACCCCAGAGACGGCAGCCCACCGTAGCTCCTCACGTTTCTTCCAGCCTTTTAGTGCGCCCCTTGCCTACTGTGGATTCAGTGAGCAGTGCTTACAGTGAGATACAGTGAACCCGTGTGTGTGTGTTTGGGGGAAGGGGCCTTGCATTTGCCCTCCNGCGACCCCAGAGACGGCAGCCCACCGTAGCTCCTCACGTTTCTTCCAGCCTTTTAGTGCGCCCCTTGCCTACTGTGGATTCAGTGAGCAGTGCTTACAGTGAGATACAGTGAACCCGTGTGTGTGTGTTTGGGGGAAGGGGCCTTGCATTTGCCCTCCTCTTCTTACAGGAAGTAAAGGAAAACGCTCGTGAATTCTAGCATCGGGAGCGGTTCGTCAGAGGTCAGAGGCTATTTAGTTATGGAAGCATCATTTCTCTTGTCTTTCATGAGCTCTGTTTCATGCTTCATTTTACCCATTTTATCCTTCTCAGTGTCCTTTAGACGAGTGATGTTTATAGGCACAGCTTGTTTATTTAGCTGTGGCTTCCTTTTCTTTCAACACCCCCCACCCCTGTGGCAGCTTGGCTGTGCGGCTCCTCAGACGTCTCCTGGGTCCTGCTGGGTTCTCCTCAGCTTCATCTCAAGCTCCTGGTTCATCCTCCCCATCACCCCTTCGGAAACCAGAAGTTTGTTTTCAGTATCTACAAGTCTGCTTCTGTTTGTTCACCTGTGTGGTTTTTTTTAAATTAGATTTCACATATGAGTGACACCATATGATATTTGTCTTTGATAGTCTCTAGGTTCAGCCACGTTGCTGCAGATAGCACATTTCATGCCTTTTTGTGGCGAGTAGTATTTCACTGTATATACATACGTACCACAGCTTCTCTACCGTCTCCTCTGCTGACGGGCATTTAGGTTGATTCCGTGTCCTGACTATGTCAGCCGTGCTGCGATGAACATAGGGGTGCATGTGTCCTTTTGAATTATGGTTTTTGCAGGGTATGTACACATTAGCAGGATTGCTGACTCACATAGTAGTTTTATTTCTAGTTTTTTAAGGAATCCCCATACTGTTATCCAGGGGCTTCCCTGGTGGCTCATGGTAAAGAATCTGCCTGCAATGCAGGAGACTGGAGACGTGGGTGAGTGCAACCATGAAATTAAAAGACACTTGCTCCCTGGAAGAAAAGCTATGACCAACCTAGACAGCATATTAAAAAGCAGATACATCACTGCCAAAAAGGTCCATCTAGTCAAAGCTATGGTTTCTCCAGTAGTCATGTTTGGATATGAGAGTTCAGCCATAAAGAAAGCTGAGTGTTGAAGAACTGATACTTTTGAACTGTGGTGTTGGAGAAGACTCTTGAGAGTCCCTTGGACTGCAAGGAGATCCAACCAGTCAGTCCTAAAGGAGATCAGTCCTGAATATTCATTGGAAGGACTGATGCTGAAGCTCCAATTCTTTGGCCACCTCATGTGAAGAACTGACTCATTTGAAAAGACCCTGATGCTGGGAAAGATTGAAGGCGGCAGAAGGGGATGACAGAGGATGAGATGGTTGGATGCCATGAGTTTGAACAAGATCCAGGCCGCAGTCCATGGGGTTGCAAAGACTTGGACACAGTTGAGCAACCGAACTGAACTGTGTTGTAGGAGTTTTTTTTGAAAATATGTTTTCCCATCCAGTGGGTTGCTTTTTCCTTTTGTTGATGGCTTCTTTTGCTGTGCAGAATCTTTTTAGTTTGACGCAGTCTCACTTGTTTGTTTTTGCTCTTGTTGCCTTTTGGCGACACATCCAAACATGATCGCTAAGACTGATGCCAAGGAGTTTCAGCCCATGTCGGCTTCTAGGAATTCCGTGGGTTTGATCTTCTATTCAAGTCTTTAATGTATTTTGAGTTACTTTTTGCGTATGGTGTAAAGTAGTTTTGTTCTTTTGCGTGTGGCTGCCTAGTTTTCCAATACTGTTTGTCGAAGAGACTGTCCTTTCCTCATTATATGTTCTTGGATCCTTTGTCATGAACTAATTGACCATTTTGTGTGAACTTATTTCTGGGCTATCTAGTTCCACTGATAGTTATACTCGTTTTTATGCCAGTACCATACTCTCTTGACCACTGTATGTTGGTGATATAGATTGGAATTAGAAAGTGCTATGCCTCCAGATTCGTTATTCTTTCTCAAGATGGCTTTGGCTATTCTGGGCCTTTTTTGGTCCATACAGATTTTAATATTGTCTGTTATATTTCTGTGAAAATAATGTTTTAATAATGAAATGGTTGAAACCTCTGAGATTGCTTTCTAGATGTGTTCTGTGGGCTTCTGGGCCACCTGCTGTCTGTCCAAGGCGGAGGTGGTGAAGGAGGCGCTGGTGAAGGGCAGGCGAGGGGCTCTGGCTCGGGGAGGAGCACAGCCCCTCACCCCAGCTGGACTCTGCCTGCAGCCGAGGTTCTGGGCGTTGGGTGGCGCCTGAGAGGGGAAGGGCTCGCACCTCCCTCTGCTTCCCTTTGGACCCTGTTTGTTACCCAGGCTCAGGAAACAGCTGCTTCCTATATGTGCTGGTGCTGCAGTTGTCAACCTCAGCCTTTTAAAAGTGGTTTCTTGAAATGCCACTTGCTTTTTATCTTTCCAAGAGCCACAGACATCTTGTCAAGGCCGATGTCAGTGGTGAAAGTCTAGCTGACAGTGTGTCTTCTGATATGATGTGTGGATGATAGCTCTTCACTTCTGTGATCTCCTCCCCAAACCCTTCACGCTAGTCTGATCACAAGAAAAACAGCAAAGTCCCAACAGAGGAACATCTACAAAATGCCTGGCCAGCACCTCTCAAAACTGCCAAGGTTGCCAAAACGAAGGGAAGTCTGAGACACTGTCAGCCAAGAGAACTCTAAATGTCACGTGGTGTCCTGATGAGATCCCGGGACAGAGAAAGGACACTGAGTGAAGAACAGTGCAGTCTGAATTAACTGTGGGCTTCAGTTGATAATTTCAATGTTGGCTCATTAATGGTGACAGGTATACCATACTAAAGTGAGGTTTAAGCATTAAGGGAAGCTGGGCATGGGGCTTAAAGGAACCCTGTACTGTCTTCTTAACTTTTACAGAAATCTAAAACCTGTCTTAAAAATTAAATCTATTTAAAATGAAACCCATCTTTCTCACTGGATCTGGCTGTGCACAGCTCCTGTCTTGCACACGGGAGAGACCCTTGGCAGAGAGGCCGCCAGCCAGCGCCATGTTCACACTGAGCTCTGCTGCCTGGAGCCCTGTCTCCTATGGCACCAGGCACCCTGGCCCTGCGCTGTGCCCGCTGGGGCCCTGGTTCTGCTTGGCCTGGGGACTGTGCCCACAGAGGCGCTTGTTTGCCTTCAGGAGGCGTCGTTGCTCCCTGAGAGACGTGTCTGGTGCTGCTTCTGGCTCCCTCGAGCCTCAGCGCCCACCCGAGGGGACGGACTCTTGCTACAGGTCAACAGCAGACAAAGGAGTCACTGAACTGGGAGGATGGGCTTCAGGCTATGTCTAGTCTTCCACCAGAGGGAGTTTCGTGTGTTTTCCCTGAGAATGTAAGCGTCGTCTCTTTAGGACAGGAGCTGATCAGAGGCTCATCGCTGACATTCATACGAGTCACTTTCTGTCCTTGTCCCTTCATGCCTTTGGGACCACCTTCCCTAGTTTTCCTTTTGATGTTTCTGCAAAAGACAATTTGTTTTTGTCCTGACCTATTTTACTGTGGAAGAAATGATGCCGAAATTGCTTTGCTTGTCTTTTACCAGCCCAGCCTGAACTGTAATGTTTCCAGGAACCAGCAGCACGTCTGCTTGTCCGTGACCTATCTTTGCCCCAGATCAGGAGGAGGAAGGAACCCAGCAGTGTGGCTAGGTTTCTAAACAGGTTGAGCTCTTTAAGAGATACCAGGCCCCGAGGCCCCTGACCCAGCTGGGGTTCCATGAATCAGAGGTGAAGTTCGGTGGGCAGCCAGCCAACATAGGTGGGACAGGCACCTGGGGCGCCAGAGGGGACCCAAGAGGCTCAGATGTGCAGCCAGAGGGGGCTTTGGGGNCTAGGTTTCTAAACAGGTTGAGCTCTTTAAGAGATACCAGGCCCCGAGGCCCCTGACCCAGCTGGGGTTCCATGAATCAGAGGTGAAGTTCGGTGGGCAGCCAGCCAACATAGGTGGGACAGGCACCTGGGGCGCCAGAGGGGACCCAAGAGGCTCAGATGTGCAGCCAGAGGGGGCTTTGGGGGCTCATGCCTACAGATGGCAGGTGACTGCTAAGAAGGGGTGTGTGTGGCGTGTGGCACTGAACAGGGCCAGCGGTGACCGGCAGTGGGAGCCCGTCCTGCAACTCTTGGCACCTCAGCTCTGCAGGGGCGGGAGCAGCGAGGGTGAGAGGACTAGAGTAGCAGCTGGCGAGGCCACCAGGGAGCCCAGCGCCTCCCTGCCCTGGAGCTTCTCCACAGATTACGGCTGAGGACATAGGTCTGCAAATCACGTGTCATTGCTTGTATTCCGCCAGGGAATGACAAGCCTTCCTGTGTTGTTGACAACTTGTTTCCAGGTAGGGTTAGGGTTCAACCCTCTTGAACCTCCAGGGCAGGCCATAGCATCCTCCGGGGGTGCCTGGGGCTGGCACCAGGGAGGCAGGCGCGGTGGCCTCCCTTCCCCTGAGCGCATTGATCTAACCGCTCATGGGCACAAGGAAGATGGTCTCTTCAACTGAGCTGGACTCGGGGAGGCCCGGTGGTCCTCGAGGGCTGGGGGACAGGTGTGCTAGGCTGTGGGGGAGACCAGGGAGCTGGGTTAGTGTATAAGCTGGGTGTCCTGTGGCCACGCTGACCTGTGTGTGTCTTTCCTTCCTGTGTCCCAGCCCCCAGCCCAGCCTGACCCTCATCCAGCTGGGGAGTGAGGGGTGGAGTCAGAACCATGAGCCCCGGCGACACGGACTCCTTGGTCCCACTGAGTCTGCCCTACTTGAGGGTGCAGCCAGGAGTAGCCCAGGCAGGGCTGGGCAGCTGTGGTTGCAACTAATGGGCTGTGGCCAGGTCCATCCACAGCTGACTCCAACAGGTGAGAGTGACCTTCCCCAAAGAGCTGGAGCCTTTGTGCCCCTGGCCTCTCATTCCCCTCTGAGACCCTGTACTCCCCCGTGAACACCCATTTTGCCGCTGGGAAGGGTAAAACTTCCCTCCCTTCCCTGAGCCCTGACCCAGCTGACTGGGTTTTCCTTTGGGGAATCTTGAGTTCTGTGCCGGGCTTGATGGGGACTTCCCCACACTGTGGCGGGCCCAGCATACATGCAATGAGAGCTTCCACGTCTCTGGATGCTGCAGGAAGTGTTCAAAACCAAGCAAGGAGGACTCAGACTTCCCTTTTGTGTGGTCCAGGGAGTGATGGAAGCTGTCGTGAGACAGGGTGTCTGTAGGGCTGATGGGGGCCACCAAGGGGACAGAGTGGAGTAACTTCCCTGAATGTCTCCCTGGGTGCTGGAACCTGGGCTGATATCTTAATTATGTGCTTTCTGCAGCAAAGCTGCCAACAGCAAACTTTCCCGCAGCACTGCCCCAACCACCCCATGTCTCCCTGTGCCAGGCTGGCTGTATCCCAGAGGCTGCAAGGGCTTGAACACCACACGGACACACACAACCACTCATCTGTGGAGGAGTTTGCCCTGCAGAGTTTCTCAGAGGGGCCTGGGCTCCGGGGTCTCTTCCTGGTCTTGTTCCTCCTCCTTTTCCTGGGGGCTCTTGCAGGGAACACCCTCCTCGTCACGGCCATCAGCCTGCACCCAGGCCTCCATCCCCCAACGTACTTCTTTCTCACCAACCTGGCTGTTTTAGACATCGTTTGCACGTCTACAGTTCTCCCAAAATTGCTGGAGAACCTGGCGGTCAAGGGTGGCACCATCTCCTATCGGGGATGCATGACTCAACTCTTCTTCCTGACCTGGTTTCTGGGGGCCGAGCTGCTGCTGCTGCCGGTCATGGCCTACGACCGCTACGTGGCCATCTGCCGCCCACTGCACCACAGCTCGCGGCCTGCTGGCTGGCGGTGTGTGGGCCGTCAGTGCGGTCAGCACGTCCGTGCACACAGGCCTGATGACGAGGCTGACATTCTGCGGCCCCAGTCAGATCCAGCATTTTCTCTGTGAAGTTCCCACGCTGCTGCTGCTCTCCTGCAGCCCAGCCACGCTGAACAACGTCATGATAGTCGTCGTGGATGTCTACTTCGGGGTGGTCAACTGCCTGCTCACCATGGCGTCCTACGGCTGCCGGCCGCGGGCAAGCGGCGCGCCTTCTCCACCTGCTCCTCCCACCTGCTGGTGGTCACCTTGTACTACTCCACCGTCATCTACACCTACATCCTCCCGGCGTCTGGCTCCTCCCTGGAAAACGGCAGAGTTGTCGCCCTGCTGTACACGGCGGTCAGCCCCGCCCTGAACCCTCTCATCTACTCACTGCGGAGCAAGGACGTCAAGGTGGCGCTCAGGAAAGTGTTTTCCTGAATCCAGTAAAGAAGGGAAGTGGCTGATGAGGACTTTGCAAGCTGAGCAGTGAGTTTCGAAATAGGACGTTGAGGGTCTGATGTAAGAGGCAAAGAGCAAGAAGGTAGTTGATGTGATAGACTTACCTGTAATGGAGAAGGAAATGGCAGCCCACTCCAGTCGCCTTGCCTGGAGAATCCCACGGACAGAGGAGCCTGGAGGGCCACAGTCCAGGGGGTTGCAAAGAGTCAGACACGCCTGAGTGACAACACTTTACCTGTAATGTGTGATCCTGGGGGCGCTGCCGGTGTTCCAGGCGGTCCTTAAGTAAGCGTTCTAAAGCTCTAAGGGTGGATGCTATCAGGGCTTCAACGGGGAGGAATTAAAGGGGTAACGGCAGAGACAGCGGGGCGAGGACGAAGGCAGAATCCCTCAGCTCCCCCTCCAGCACCTTGCAGACTAGTTTTCCCAGCACCTGGCACCTGGTGGTGTGGCTGGCCCCTTCCCATTCTCGGGCCAGGGGTCATGTGCGGGAGAGTTCCGAGAGTCAGACTCAGCCAGTGTGCACACTGCCTGGTACGTTCTGATGTGGGGTCCCCCAGGCCCCGGTTCTCCAGTCAGATACCCCTTGGCATGTGGTGTGGAGCTCTTTGCCACGTCTGGGAGCTCCTGGTCCTGGCGTACAGGGACAGAGAGAGACAGCGGAATCCAGCCTTCCACCTAACAACCTGCAGAAGGAGATGTGCTTTCGTTTACTTTTTCTCCTCTCAGAAAAGGGCACATTCATCCTTAATAGTTGCAGGGCGCCAAGTGCGGAGCCGCAGTTACTGCCTCAGTGCTGGACCCCAGGGCTGCTGTGAGTGCTTGCCTGGCACCCGGCCCTCGGAAGCATCCTTCCCGGTAGACCTGGAGGTCCTCAAGGGCTTGCACGACAGGTGACAGACCACCTTCAGCCCCAGCCATGTGGATCACTTGATGCAAATACGAGAGACAATGAGAGAAAGAAAAACCTTTTTCTTGTGATGAGAGCTTTTGGGATCTACAATCTCAGCAGCTTCCCAATGTACCACACACTTGTGTTACGTGTATGTTCATCCTGGCACTTGCTTATACCTGGGAGCTTGTGACTTTTGACCCCCTTCCTTCTGGCCCCCAGTCCCACCCCTGCCTCTGGTAACCTCAAATCTGATCTCTTTTTCTATGAGTTTGTAAGGGTTTTTAGAGTCCACATTTAGGTGAGACCATACAGGACCTATCTCTGACTTATCTCACTCAGCACAATGCCCTCAAAGCCTCTTCATGCTGTTGCAAATGGTAGGATCTCCTTCTTTTTAAAGAAGGATTTTTCTTCTTTTTATGGTATATTTGTGTGTGTGCATGTGTGATATGTGTATATATATATATATCTTTGACATAGTGATATCATTTCCTTTGGATATACACCCAGTAAATGGTATATATACACTGTACTATAGTGGTATATATCCACTATCTATACTGGGATATATGTCCCAGTAAGCGGGACACTGGATCTTATAATAATTCTATATTTAATTTTTTGAGGATCCTCCATACTGTTCCATAGTGATGGAACCAATTTACAGTCCCACCAGCAGTGAACCAAGATTCCCTTTTATCCACATCCCTGCCAGGATTTGTTATCTTTTTGTTTTTTTTAATGGTAGTTATTCTAACAGGTGTGGAGTGGTACCTCATTGTGGTTTTTATTTTCATTTCCTGGTGGTCAGTGATGTTGAGTGTCTGGTCACATATCTCTTGTCCATTTGACTATCTTCTTTGGAAAAAAAAGTCTATTCAGGTCCTTTGTTCATTTAACATGAATTCATCTGTCATTTGGATTGCTTGTTTGCTGTTGAGTTGTATCAGTTCTTTACACATTTTGGATATTAGCCCCTTATCAGGTATACAATTTACAAATGCTTTCTTCCACTCAGTAGGGTACCTTTTCGTGTTGACTGTTTCTTTTGTTGTGCAGAAGCCTTTCAGTTTGACACAGTCCAACTTGTTTATTTTTTATTTTGTTGCTTGTGTTTCAGGTGTCATATCCAAAAAATCATTGCCAAGACCCATGTCAAGGAATTTGTTTCCTATGTTTCCATCTAGGAATTTTATTGCCTCAGGTCTTTCAGATCTTACATGTCAATCTTCAGCACATTTTGAGTTAATTTTTGAGTAGTGTAAGGAAGTTGTTTAGTTGTATTGTTTTGCATGTGGTTTGGTAACATCATTTATAACTTTGGCTCTTAGGAATAGAGCTTTTATGAACACACACACACACACACACACACACCCCTCTGTTTTTGTTTCTGGTGGCTCAGTGGTAAAGAATCCACCTGCCAAGCAGGAGATGTGGGTTTGACCCCTGGGTCAGGAGGATCCACTGGAGAAAGAAATGGCTACTCGCCCCAGTATTTCTGCCTGGGAAATCCTATGGACAGAGGAGCCTGGCAGGCTGTAGTCTATGGGGTTGCAGAATTGGACATGACTGAGCCTTTGTTTCTTTTCAGTAAGTAATTATGACTGGAATTACTGGAGCAAAGCTGTGTATTTTTTAGTTTCATAAGAAACTACCACTCTTTATTCCAAAGTGGTTGTACTGTGTTTTACTCCCAGAGCAATGGACGAGAGTTCTGGTTGCTTCACGTGTTTCAGTGCTGAATGGAATGACATGTAAGCAACTGAAATCTCATTATGTCATTCTCCTGCTCAGAATATTGAGTAGCTTCCTTTTGCTCATGGGATGAAGTTAGAATTTTTCTTTCTTTCTACGTGGATATGCTATTGCTGCTGCTGAGTCACTTCAGTCGTGCCCGACTCTGTGCGACCCCAGAGACGGCAGCCCGCCAGGCTCCCCCATCCCTGGGAGTCTCCAGGCAAGAACACTGGAGTGGGTTGCCATTTCCTTCTCCAATGCATGAAAGTGAAAAGGGAAAGTGAAGTTGCTCAGTCATGTCTGACTCTTTGAGACCCCATGTCCATGGGGTTTTCCAGGCAAGAGTACTGGAGTGGGTCACCATTGCCTTCTCCCTACATGGATATAGTGTTAAAATATCCCCTTAACTTCTGCTTTAGCAGCATCCAACAGATTCTCATATTTCTTTTCATTTTCATTAAGTTCAGAATGTGATCTAACTTCCTGATTTCTTGAATGACTCATGTGTTATTCAGAAATGCATTATTACTTTTCAAAGTATTTGAACATTTTCCAGGTGTATATCTATTATTGACTTCTAACTCAATTTCAATGTGGTCAACACACATTACTTCTGTGACTTAAATCCTTTAACATTTGTTGAAACTTATTTTATGTTCTAGTATATGGTCTTTCATGGTAAGTGTTTTGATGTCCTCAAAAAGAATGTGTATTCTGTTATCGGGTAGAGTATTATGTAAGTATGAATGAAGTCACGGTGGTCAAGGTGTTCAGGTTACTATATCCTTTTTGTTCTGTTTACTTCTATCAATTACTGAGAGAGGAAGTTTGAAATCTCCCTCTATAACTGTGGGTTTGTCTATTTCCCCATGCAGTTCTATCAATTTTTACTTCATATATTTCTAAAGTCTGTAATTGGGTGCACAAAAATTTAAGGATCTTATGTCATATTAATTAATTGTTTCAAATTTTATTCTAACCCTTTATTATTAGGTGACCTTCTTTATCCCTGGCAATATTTTTTTTGCTCTGAAATGAACAGTCTGATATTAACATCATCACTCTAGTCTTCTTTTGACTGTCATTAACATAGAATATCTTTTCCCGTCCTTTTATTTATAAGGTACTTGTGTCTTTATATTTAAAGTGCTTTTCTGAGTGGGCAGCATGCTTTTGATGTCAATCCAAAACTTTCTGCCTTTTAATTGGGATGTTTTGACCATTTACATATAATGTAACTATTTCACTTTCGTATCTGAAAGATGTTTTTGCTGGGTATGGAATTTCTAGGATTGTTTCTTTCAGTACTTTAATGATGTTGACCTTTTTTTTTTTAAATAGGTTTGGTTTTAACAAGAAATTTACCATTGTCTTTGTTCCTTTATACAGAACATATACTTGTGATTTGAAATTAATTTGAGTGATCATTTTATTAATGTGTTCCTCTTGCAATAGGCTGTAATTTCACTAAAGGTAGAGGTCATGTTTATTTTCTCTTACTGTTATATCTTAAATAGATACCATAGTCTCTGGTACTTAATAGAGGATCAATCAGTGCTGTTGATTGCATGAATACATTTGCTGTAATTAATGGTCTATACAATTTATTCAGATATTGGGCAGTGATAAAGTGTAGATCAAAAAAAGCTAAAGGCAAAGGAGGAAAGGAAAGATATATCCACCTGAATGCAGAGTTCCAAAGAAGAGCAAGGAGAGATGAGAAAGCATTCCTGAGCAATCAGTGCAAAGAAGTAGAGGAAAACAACAGAATGGGAAAGACTAGAGATCTCTTCAAGAAAATCAGAGATACCNAGGAAAATGATGGCCTATCGTTAATAATTGATATTAAAAAATGTATATAGAGTCTAGAAAAGAGTTTTAGGATTAGGATTCATTAAATTGGCTGTGTCCCAGAGGTCAGTCTCCGTTCAGTGGATTCGGCTGTGTCCATGAGGCCCAGTCTCCTTCGTTCTTGGTCGATAAAATCGGCTGTGTCCGTGAGGCCAGTCTCTGTTCTTTCTCCGCCAACGCTGTTCATCCCGCCAGACCCCTGGACCCCCGCGGAGGCTGGACCCCCCACACAAAATTAGTTCTTAAAGACTGGAAGAGGTGTTTGCTCCGTTGACTGCACAGAGAGCGATTCAAGGCTACACAGGACATGAACAGCAGAGCAAACATGACACCACAAAAGGAAGATAAGAAAATTCAGGAGCTGGCCCCAAGAGATGAGGGTTTTCAGTAATGAAAACTAACATTTCCTCAAAGATCAAGAGCAAAGCAAGAACGCCCACTCTCACCACTTGTATTCGACATAGTTTTGTAAGTCCTAGCCATGGCAATCAGGGAGCAAAAAAGTAAAAGGAATACAAACCGGAAAGGAAGAGGTGAGAACGGCCACTGCGCGTAGAATATGTGATACTGTAGACAGAAAACCCTAGAGATGCTGCCAGAAAGCTTGCGAATGGGTTTGATCAGGTTGCAGGGTACAAAACTACCTCACAGAAATCTCTCGCATTCCTATACACTAACGGAAAAAGAACAGAAAGAGAAGTTAAGGAGACAATTCCATTTACTGTCACATCAAAATGTACAAGATACCTAGGAATAAACCTACCCAAGGAGGTAAAAAACCTGTACTCAGTAAACTATAAGGTAGTGATGAAAGAAATCAAAGATGACAGAAATAGTTCTTGGTTTGGAAAAATCAGTATTACCAAAATGATTGTACTACCCAAAGCAAGCAACAGAGTCAATGCAGTGGTAGTCTTTCACAGAATTAGATCAAAAATTTTTACAATTTGTATGTAAATACAGAAGATCCTGAATGGTCAAAGCAATCTTGAGAAAGAAAAATGGAGCTGGAAGAATCAGACTCCTTTACTTCAGACCATACTAAAAAGCTACAGCCATCAAAACAGTATGGTGCTGGCACAAAACCAGAACTATATATCACTGGAACAGGACAGAGTGTCCAGAGATAAACCCACACACCTATGATCAATTAATCCACAACAAAGGAAGCAAGAATATACAATGGAGAAAAGAGAGCTTCTTCAATAAGTGGTGCTAGGAAAACAGGACAGCTACAGTAAAAGAGTGAAATTAGAACACTCCCTAACCCCACGGACAAAAATAAACTCAAAATGGATTAAAGACATAAATCTAAGGCCAGAAACTATAAAACTCTCAGAGGAAAACAGGCAGAACACTCTCTGACATAAAAATCTTTTTTTGATCCACCTCCTAGAGTAATGAAAATGGAAACAAAAACACACAAATGGAACCTCGTTAACCCTGAAAGCTTTTGCAAAGCACAGGAAACAATAAACAAGACGAAGAGAGAACCCTCAGATCAGTCAGTCACAGGAAATACTATGATAGTCATATGGAAATACTGTAAACAGTTATACCCCCCCACTGGATCACGTGGAAGAAATGAACAGATTTCTATAAACTAATCACCTATCAAGACTGATCAGAAATACATAGTCTGAACAAAACTAGTGAGTAAGGAGACTAATGCAGTAATAATAATAATAGTAGAAAAGCCTCCTAACAAAGAAAAGCCCAGGACCAAATGATTTCATGGGTGAATTCTACAAAATACTTAAAGTCAACACCAGTCCTTTTGAAAGGTTGCTTTTGTGAGCTGTGAACAACACCAGGATTCGTGGCCTCTGGATCTGGGGCCAGACATGAGGCTTGATCACTCAGAGCTTTTGTGTAGCAAACTTTTATTAAAGTATAAAAAGAGGTAGAGAGAGCGTCTGACATAGACATCAGAAAGGGACGGAAAGAGTTCCCCCTTGCTAGTTTTCAGCAAGGCACTTTACGTATGTTAGATGGCTGCTAATCAAATGAGGGAAACAGCTCAAGGCTGAGGGAGTTTCACCAGGCCGTCTCCTATTTTTGAGAAAGGATGGCACAAGGGGTGTCATCTCTGGCAGTAAAACAATTTACATGAATACTGGTTTGTTGAGCCATTATCAGCCTAAGGTTTGAGAAAAGAAAGTCTGCCACTTGCTTTATTTTCTCCTGTCCCTTGGAGACCTCTGGCCTTCCTACCTGTTAACCCTCTCACTTTCAAACTCTAATAAAAATATGAGGAGAAGGAAACACTTGTAAACTCATTTTACAAGGCCAGCACTACTCTGTTACCAAAGTCAGACAAGGACACTTTGAGAAAAGAATTCCAGGCAAATACCCTTGACGAACGTAGATACAAAAGTCTTGGCCAAATGTCAGTAAACCAACTCAACAGCACATTAAGAGGTATGATCACGGTATCCCCGTGAGGCAAGGATAGTTCAACGTATGTGAATCAATCGGTGTGATTCACCACGTTGATAGAATAAAGGGTAAAAACCATGTGATCATCTCAATAGATATTGAGAAAATATTTGACAAAATAAAACATCCTTCAGGATAAAACCTGGCAAGCATCAGGTACAGAAAGAAGGTACCTGAGCATAACGAAGGCCATACATGACAGTCCCACAGCTGACATCCTTAACGGTAAGTGAAAAGCTTTCCTCTAGATGAGAGGTATGACAAGGATGCCCACTCTCACCACTTTTAGTCACCACAGTACTGGGAGTCCCAGGCAGAGCAAAGAGGCAACAAAAAGAAGTATCCAAATCAGAAAGGAAAAAGTAAAACTATCTGCATTTGCAGATGGCATGAGCTTACACATGGAAAATACTAAATACTCCATCAAACAGTTACAAATATCATCCTGCCATTTGTGACAATGTGGATGAGCCTGGAGGACGCCATGCCCGGGGGATATGCTGGAGAATGGCACACGCTGCACAGTGCCACGTGTGCTGTGGAGCCTGGAAACGGGCCGCATGGGAACCAAGTGGACTGCCGCTGCTTGGAGCCTGGGAGCTGGGGAAAGGGGCGCAGGGCCACACAGTACAGACTCAGCTAGAGACAAGCAAGTCCTCAGGACGGGACACACGCGTGGGGTCGAGAGCTAGCAATGCCATGTTGTGTCCTTGATACCTACTGAGAGAGTAAACAGTGAGCATTCTTAAAAACAACCCTGTGAGATTATGAATGTGCTATTCAACTTTACTGTGGTAATCACTTCACAGTTTACACATGTCAAATCACGTTGTACACCCTAACAAGCCCGCGTTGTACAAAGTGTATCCCCTTACTTATCAATCAGACGTAAGCAAAGGCAGTCCTCAGCGGTGGCCACGAGCCCGGAAAAGGCCAGTTTCCATTCTGATGCAAAGAATGTTCAAACCACCATATGACTGCACTCATTCTACACGCTAACAAAATGATGCTCAAAGTCCTCACAGCCAGGCTGCTACAGCATGTGAACTGAGAACTTCCAGAATACCGCTGCCTTTACAAGAAAAGGCAGAGGAACCAGAGATCAAATTGCCAACATGCACTGGATCATAGAAAAAGCCAGAGAGTTCCAGACAAAGATCTACTTCTGCTTCATTGACTATGTTAAAACCTCTGACTGTGTGGATCACAAGAAACTGTGGAAAATTCTTAAAGAGATGGGAATACCAAACCACCTTACCTGCCTCCTGAGATCTATATGCAGGTCAAGAAGCAACAGTTAGAATTGAACATGGAGCAATGAACTGGGTCAAAATTGGGAAAAGAGTACGTCAAGGCTGTATGTTGTCACCCTGCTTACTTGACAGAGTATGTCATGCAAAACGCTAGGCTGGATGAAGCACAAACTGGAATCAAGATTTCCAGGAGAACTATCAGTAACCTCGGATATGCAGATGACACCACCCTCATAGCAGAAAGCAAAGAGGAACTAAAGAGCCTCTTGAAGAAGGTGAAAGAGGAGAGTGAAAAAGTTGGCTTAAAGTGCAGCATTCCAAAAACAAAGATGATGGTACCTGGTCCCATCCCTTCATGGCAAGTAGATGGGGAAACAATGGAAACTGAAGGACTTTTATTTTCTTGGGCTCCAAAATCACTGCAGATGGTGACTGCAGTCATGAAATTAAAAGACGCTTGCTCCTTGGAAGAAAAGCTACGACAAACCTAGACAGCAAATTAAGGGCAGAGACATCACTTTGCCAACAAAGGTCAAGCTATGGTTTTTCCAGTAGTCATGTACAGATGTGAGAGTTGGACCATAAAGAAGGCTGAGCACTGAAGAATTGATGCTTTTGAACTGTGGTACTGGAGAAGACTTTTGAGAGTATCTTGGACTGCAAAAAGGTCCAAACAGTCCATTCTAAAGGAAGTCAACCCCAAATATCATAGGAAGGACTGATGCTGAAACTCAAGTGCTTTGGCCACCTGACTCATGTGAAAAGACCCTGATGCTGAGAAAGACTGAAGGCAGGAGGAGAGGGGGACGACAGAGGAAGAGAGGGTTGGGTGGCATCACTGACTCAGTGGACTTTCAGCAAGCTCTGGGAGATGATGATGGACAGGGAAGCCTGGCATGCTCAGTCCAGGAGATCACAAAGAGCCAGTCACGACTGAGGGACTGAATAATAGCAAGGGTAGCATGCTGACCCTACAACCACCCTAAGTTAGCAGCTGACCCCTTTCCTGAAAACACAGAAGGGAGAATGGAGACATGAAACCTCTGTGCTGAGTCAGGGTGAGTGAGTGAATCCTTGAGTAGATCAAAACCAGGAATGGAAGCTATCCAGGAAAGATCAGCAGGATGGGTCTAAGAAGACCTGCTGAGCAGTCACCAGTGATTCCATATTTAATGTCCTCGAGGACCAATGTCCCCAGTGGGGACAATTAATGCTTTGCAGGAGCAGGAAGCCTGCAGCCACGGGCTACTCTAGACAAGGTGTGTAGTTTGCCCAGTGCAGGGCATCTTCCCTTTCCCCCTCATGTCAAGTGACTGTAAAGAGGAGTTGTAGCCATGACTGGGTGAGATCTGCACTTGCTGGTGGTGTGAGGAAGGCAGCAGAGAAAGAAGACCCTGAGGGCAGGGCCGCCAGTGGCACATGGCCATTAGCGCTCGGAGATGCTGAAATCTGGAGACGACCAGTCAGAGCCCTGGGCCAATGACCAGCTGATAGGGGTTAGCCGTGACCTCCTTGTGCTCCCTTCTTGGGATGGGAGGTCGGTGTCTGCCCTCAGCAGCAACGATGGGCCAGCCTGTTGGCTGACTGGGCACCGCCACAGCCTCCTTGTCTGATATGTCAGCTCTGTTCACGCTGCTGCTGCTAGCCAACCCTCCCTGGATGGACACTTCTGAGTGCCAGTCCATGTTCCAGCAGCTTCCAAGGATGGCCTCGGTTCTTACTTGGTGGTGATTAGATCTGTCCCCAAGGTGCTGGTCAGCTTGTCCAGAGAGTCCTGAATCCACGGTAGGTTTCGCCTAGTGAAGGAGAACAGTTTCTGTGCTAATTGGCCCCTCAGGACCCTTGGGCATGAACTGTGAGTCATGTTTCTGCCAACCTTAGACAATATAGGGCTTCTCTAGCCCTGGTCACACATTTCTGATGGACTCTACTCTTTATACCAGGTGTATCCACTGTGCTTTTTTCCTTTTAACCATTTCTGTCTCCTAATGATTCCTGAGAATTCTTCAAAGTATTTTTCTTAGGACAGAGAAGGAAGTTTCTTGAGAGAATACCAGAAAGATACTTGCCATCTCTTGTAAGCACACACTATAATTGAATGTGTATCGCATCATCATCTGTGATACAGATGAAGAACCAGGTTCTGATTTGGGTGGGTGATTATATTTTCCTGTGACTAAGAGTCGTGAGACCAGTTTGGCTGTCATATTTGAGAAAGTTCAGTAAAAAGGAGAATTACTAATGTGTAAAAAATATGGTCTAAAACCTCTCTCTCTCTTTCTGTCTTTGTCTTTTTTTTCTCTCCTTTCATGTAAGAGATGGTTGGTTGAAAACTGTCACCGCTTTTGACATCAGTGAACACACTCCAGTTGGTGGTCTGGGTGTCATTCTTGGACCTCTCCTCACAGGGGCCTGTCTCTGTAGAATTTAGTGAAAGCCCTAGCCTTCAGACATTGGCTTTAAAGCAGATGGGCACAGGGAGCCCAGCTCTCAGCCAACACCATGAAGTAGTTTGTTGGTCGCCAGCTTCATGCAGACAATCTTCCTTCTTAATTACAGTGCTGTGGTCTAAGTGGTGAAGCGCTTTCAGGAAGCCCTGGTCTGAAGCCAGCGCAGCCCACACACAGCCTTGATTCTCAGAGAGCCAGGTCATCTGCACTTGCATCTCCACTGGGAAGCTGGCATGCCTGGGCCTGAGCGCCCACCATTCAGGATTATCCGGGGAGATTTTCTGATTCAGGTGAAGTATTTTGGTGGTGACTTGTCTCTGATTTGGTAGGGGGGGTGTGCTCCCTGTTGTGGGCTGTGCAGGGGCTGGCAGCAGAGAATCTGGAGTTGAATCAGGGTCCAGTCCATCCGGACCCCTGGCTTTCCAGTGACCACTTGCAAGTCACTGGACAGTGGTGTGAGGATCCTTGGTTGACCTCCGTCAGTACTGACTGGATGTAGCGAGTCCAGGAGGAGAATGCGGATTTGGGAAAGAGGTTCTTTCCAATAGCAGGTTATTTTTCTCACTGTTCCTCCTGTGTTCCCAGGCACTGTCTGGGCATATGAGTGGCTGATTTTCAAATAGGAGACTGAGGTCAGAACCCTCCTCCCCAGGGTTCCCCTGGACGTCCACCCCACCCCGCCCCACATGTGCTCCACGAGGGCCAGGGAAGCGCAGTCCTTGCACACTGACCGGGAATCAGAGTCTGGGAATTTCTGTGAGTGGCCCTCTCAGTCCTGCACCGGCAGAGAGGGGTGGGGATTTGAGCTTCTCCACACCTCAGGGGGCAGTCGCTCTCACTGGAAGTTCCCAGAATTATCCCACAATCCTGCTAATTATCCCACAATTATCAGGAGCACAAAGCTCCATCTTTATTACCAAAATAAGGTTTAAAATCCTCTTTCTAACTGGGTCATGCACACAATTGCAAGAGGGAGCACTCAGAACAAGTTCAAACTCTTTCCCTACAGCCTGAGTCAGAGCAGCGCCCGCGGCCTCAGAGGGACCATGCTGGCCCCCTCCAGGGCTGTGATGAACCAGACGCTGGTCACCGAGTTCTTCATTCTGGGGTTCTCAGGAACACCTGGGGTGCGAACGCTGCTCTTTTTGGCCTTCCTGCTTCTGTACACAGTGGCCCTCTCTGGAAACCTGCTCATTGTGGCGGTCATCAGCTCCAGTCCAGCCCTGCACACCCCCATGTACTTCTTCCTGGTCAACCTGGCCGTGGTGGACGTTCTCTGCACGTCCACGATCCTACCTGAGCTTCTGGTGGGCATGGTGGCCAGCAAGACCATCTCCTATGGGGGCTGCATGGCCCAGCTCTTCTTCTTCACGTGGTCCATGGGGGCCGAGCTGCTGCTCTTCTCGGCCATGGCCTATGACCGCTACGTGGCCATCTGCCGGCCCCTGCACTACGGCGGCCTCATCGGCCCCCGGGTGTGCGCGCTCTTGGCGGGGGTGGTGTGGACAGTCAGCCTGATCAACACCAGCGTGAACACGAGTCTCTTGCTTCGCCTGCCCTTCTGCCGCTCCAACGTGGTGGAGCACTTCTTCTGTGAGATCCCCCCTCTGCTGAAGCTCTCCTGCGCCCCGACCCAGCTGAACGAAACCATGGCCTTCACGGCAGACATCTTCCTGGCGGTGGGGAACTTCTCGGTGATCGCGCTGTCCTACGGCTGCGTCATCGCCAGCGTCCTGCGCATGCGCTCGGCCGCGGGCAAGCAGCGCGCCTTCTCCACCTGCTCCTCCCACCTCCTCGTGGTCACCTTGTACTACTCCACCATCATCTACACCTACATCCGGACCGCGTCCAGCTACTCGCTGGGCAGGGACAAGCTGGTGTCGGTGATCTACACTTCCGTGGCCCCCTCCCTGAACCCCCTCATCTACTCGCTGAGAAACGTGGAGGTTAAGGCGGCGCTCAGGAGGCTTCTGTCCTGCTGCTGAGGTCGCGCCCAGCAAGGTCCTCGTGCCTGGAGGGCGGGGCCCAGCGTGGCTTTCCCTAAACTGGGGCAGAGTTGTTGTCTGGAGGCCCCATCCTGCCTCCTAAGGTCTCACCCTACTGTACTGTGTAGTGAGACCATGGGACCGGCTCTGGGCATCTCTCCTCCACTTTCAGGAAGCCCCTTGACCTCCCAGACTCACCCCATCCTTCCCTGGTGGATCCTGGGATGGCCAATGCCAGCTTCATGACCCAAGAAGCACGTAGTAGATCACCAGCTGCGCCTGGCCCTTTCTTCAGCCCTTCTGGCAACTTCTTCCCAAGATGCCCACACTTTTGTTTTCTGACAAGCCTGCGCCTTGCTGCAGGCCTCCTTCTCTGGGCTTCTGCACTCACAATGGGTGGCCTTTGCCTTAGTCAGAGGAGGACGTGAGCAGGGATGAGAGGGATTAAGGGAGGATAGGTTACTCCTATTCTACTTTAGGGTAAGATTTCCAGTGGTGGTGGTGGGGGGGCGGATTTCAGGAGGATAGCTTCCCCCTGGTAGCAAAGTTCCAGGAGTGATCTTTTTCACTGTGAGTGCTTTTTAGGATAATATTTTGGCAAGGCTTTTTCGAGTCTATGATGTAAAGATGTTACTGGCATCAGTATGGAAGGTGGCCAGGCTGTTACCTTTTCTTCCCTCTCCACCTCAAACTCAGCTGTCCTCCCCTTCAGAACCCGCTGCAGGAAGATTTGGCTCAGGTGGGTTTGGGACCCAGGGAGATGCAGGGGAAGAGGGGCTCTTCATGGGAGAGCCCTTTCTGTTCCCTCGTGATTTAGCTTCACAGGGCTGGGGGGAGGGGTGTGGGGAACCTGTAGGGCTTGAAGGGACGGGGACAGAAGGCCCCCTTTGAGGGAAGGGTGTTCTTGGTTCCCTGGGGGCTGTCTCCTCTGAGCAAATCTTCCCCTGCTATGGTGCTTGTCTGTCTCCTGAAGACTGTAAACACTTTGAGGACAATGACAAGGTCCACCTTCTTACACTTGAACCAGGGTTTGTTCCTCTAGACTGGCTCATTCTGGAAGCAATGTGCACCATGTACGAGGCAGGCACCCTGTAAATACCACTGACTGCGGAAAGAATGAATGATATAGGGGTGACTTCTACCAAGGAGGCTATCAGACTTAGTTTTGGAAAGACTTGCTAGAGGCATTTTTGTGGCATGGTTAGTCAGTGAGTGATGACCTCATGCGAAGAGCTGACTCACTGAAAAGACTCTGATGCTGGGAGGGATTGGGGGCAGGAGGAGAAAGGGACAACAGAGGATGAGATGGCTGGATGGCATCACCGACTCGACGGACATAAGTTTGAGTGAACTCCAGGAGTTGGTGATGGATAGGGAGGCCTGGCATGCTGCAATTCATGGGGTCTCAAAGAGTCGGACACAACTGAGCAACTGAACTGAACTGAATCGGAAATAAGCTTCATGGTTTTGAGATTTATGAAACCTGTGGAAATTGGGAAGTGTCACTGAAATGCTGGCCAGTGGCAGAATTCTCAGTACAATCCTGGAGCTTCCGAGTTTACATAGGACACAATGAATGTGTGTGGAGGGGTCGGGGTGGGAGGTGTTGGTCAGCAGCGTGTTGAGAGCTGTTGGCACCACACCCTGTGGTTTGCCCTCTAGATGTGTAGGCTTTGCCATCCATACTGCTCTGACCTCAGGGTAAGCATGGCTGCAGGAAGTGCTTTCAGACATGAACCCTGAAGCCAGAATCTGCATGAGAGGTGCCTGTCCCTACCTCCATGTTGGGGGAGGCATTGCACTGAAATGTGTGTCCAGATCCCCCAGGGAGGAGCCCAGCCAAGGCAGCCCTCGGGAGGCTCAGGCTCCTAGCTCACGGGGACTCCTGGTCTCTGCTGCTCTCCGTGCTGTAGGAATTTCCTGAAGAGGATAATGGGGTTTCTTTTAGCTACAAATGGATTCTATGCTAACAAACTAGAAAATAAGACATTTGAAAGGAGAATATGTGAAAGTAAAACCCTTGTTATCCCATTGAGAGCCTGCTGCTGCTGCTAAGTCACTTCAGTCGTGTCTGACTTGGTGCGACCCCATAGATGGCAGCCCACCAGGCTCCCCTATCCCTGGGATTCTCCAGGCAAGAACACTGGAGTGGGTTGCCATTTCCTTCTCCAATGCATGAAAGTGAAGTTGCTCAGTCGTGTCCGACTCCTAGTGACCTGTAACATTCTGGTATAAACAGTTTTCTTTTTGTACTTCTACACATATACAGGTTATCAAAGGGGAAGGGGGGAGATAAAGTAGGAGCTGGGATTAACAGATATGCTCTGCTATATAGAAAACAGATAACCAACAAGGACCTGCTGTATTATAGCACAGGGAACTCTACTCAATATTTTGTAATAGCCTATAAGGAAAAAGAATCTGAAAAGGTATATATATATATATATGAATTACTTTGTTATATACCCCAAACTAACACAACTATACGTCAATAAAAAATAGATCACTTTTTATTTATTATTTTATGAAAACTGTTTCTCACAGTTTAGAATTATTTACATGTCATTCCAGGTTTTTCCAGATCAATTCATTTGGGAGGGACTGTGTTCATTATTGGTGTGTGTATGAAGTTGTCAGTGTGCCCACTAATACCTCAGGCATTATCCTGTAAGTGCTGGCCTTCTCCCTTTCCTCAAGCCTGACATTCAAATCCTCAGAAAGTTCCCTTGTTCTTTCTTTACTCCAAAATAAAATGTATGCATAATAAATAATGTTTTTAAATACTGAAATTAAAAAAGAGACAATGTTTTTTTTTCAGTTTGATAATCTTTAATTAGATTGTATCAGACTAGCCTTCATGCAGATAACGATTGTAATCTCCAGAACAAATATGTTTAAATGCCACAACTGTTTTTAGTACCTGAAAGTGACCTAAAATAGGCAAAACTGGATAGAAATAAACTGTGTGAGAATGGAGTCATTATAAAGATTTTTCCTGTTTAGACTCAGATTTCAGCTAAGTATAGGGCACCTACAGCTCTTCATAAGGTCACAGTGTAGGTATGAAGAAAAAGGAGCCCTTGAGCACTGTTGGTGGGAATGTAACTAGTGCAGCTACTATGGAGAACAGTATGGAAGTTCCTCAAAAAATTAAAAATAGAACTACATTACGATCCGACATGGAGAAGGAAATGGCAACCCACTCCAGTGTTCTTGCCTGGAGAGCCCCATGGACAGAGGAGCCTGGCGGGCTACAGTCCATGGGGTCACAGAGAGTCAGACATGCCTGAGCGTGAGCACACATGACCCGACAATCTCCTCCTGGGCCTGTATATCCGAAGGGGCTGAATCAGGATCTTGAGAGACCCCCATCCCTGTGCATACTGGAGTTATATACATATACGTGTGTATTGTATGCATACATATGTGTGTGTGGCGTAGAGATATATCTCTACGCATATACATGCACGTCTACACGAGAATACTGTTGAGCCCTGTGAAAAGCTGACAGCTGCTATTTGTTACATTTGGCTGAGTTTTTCAGACAGAGAAAGGTAAATACTGTACGATCTCTTTTATACGTGGAATCTAAAAAATCAAACTCAGAAATAGACAGTAGGGTGGCAGTTAACAGGGGCTGGGGGTGGGGGTAAGGTTAAGGAGTTATTGTCAAAGGGCACTAAGTTCCAGTTATAAAGCTAACAAGTTCTGCATATCCAATGCACTTCAGAGTTATTTTTAAACCAGTATTATTATAGCTAATAGTACTCCATTACATTACCAGAGATCAACTTGCCAACATCTGTTGGATCATAGAAAAAATAAGAGAATTCCAGAAAAACATCTGCTTCATTGACTATGCTAAAGCCTTTGACTGTGTGGGTCACAACAAACTGTGGAAAATTCTTCCAACAAAATGGCATAGATTCCAGTATTGACGCATCCAGACAAATCGATTCCCAGACAGGGTAAATAACCCTGTCCAACAAATGAACTAACTCCAACTAGGCTACCCACTCCAACAAGAACTAGCTCCCAAATGAACTGGTTCCAGCTGGTGGTGGTGGTGGTGGTTTAGTCGCTAAGTCATGTCTGACTCTTGCAACCCCTTCGACTGTAGCCTGCCAGGCTCCTCTGTCCATGGGGATTCTCCAGGCAAGAATATTGGAGTGGGTTGCCATTTCCTTCTCCAGGGGATCTTCCTGACCCAGGAATTGAACCCAGGTCTCCTGCATTGCAGGCATATTCTTTACTGACTGAGCTACAAGGGAAGCCCCAACTGGACCAGTTCCCAAATCAGGTAAGTAAAATCACCCTTCAAATGAACTAATTCCAACTAGGGTGAACTTGCCCCATGAGGACTAGTTCCCAGTGAACTGGTTCAGGGTAGAGTCCAACAGCACCTCCCCTCTGCAAATGGGTACCCAACCAAACTGGCTTATCCCATAAAGGAAAAGACCAGATTGAAGGGGAGAAATGTTCCCGGTGTGCACACCAGAGTGACTTACCCTCCAAAATTGAACCTGTTGGCTCTCGACACAAAAGGACATATAAAACTAGCAAACTGGCTGAACCAGCTATCAAATTGGGCAGACTTACCCTCCAAACATAATTGAGTCCATCAGCTCTAGAAGTTTGTTGGCTCCTTGTCTCCACTGCCAAGCACTGGGGGAAGCCAGTGCCACTTCAGGGAATCTTGAAGGAAAGATTCCAGGACAACAAGTGGTCCTGGGAGCTGCTAGGGTCCTGCCCCAATATTCCCTGACTGGGGCTGGCTGGCCACAAGCAGCAAGGCTCCTGGATGGCTAAGCCAGACTGTTCCCTAGTTCAAGCTTGCTCTGCCTGCCGCACAATAGGCCAGTGAACCCGGGAGAGGAGGTGTTGAGGCAAGGAAGAGACTACTGGGGAGGCGGCAGACCTAGAACATGGCAGGCTAACTTCAAAATACCCATCTTCTAAACTGGGAAATTCTTAGATGGCAATACCAGACCACCTTACCTGCCTCCTGAGAAACCTGTATGCTGGTCAAGAAGCAACAGTTAGAACCAAACGTGGAATAATGGACTGGTTCAAAATTGGGAAGGGAGTACAATAAGGCTGTATATTGTCACCCTGCTTATTAAACTTATATGCAGAGTATATCATGCAAACTGCCGGACTGGATGAAACACAAGCTGAAATCAAGATTGTGGGGAGAAATATCAATAACCTCAGATATGCAGATGATACCACCCTTATTACAGAAAGCAAAGAAGAACTAAAAACTAAAGAACTAAAAAGCCTTTTGATGAAAGTGAAAGAGGAAAGTGAAAAAGCTGGCTTAAAACTCAATATTCAAAAAATGAAGATCATGGCATCGGTACGATCACTTCCTGACAAATAGATGGGAAACAATGGAAACAGTTCAGTTCGGTTCATTCGCTCAGTCGTGTCCAACTCTTTGTGACCCTGTGGACTGCAGCACACCAGGCTCCCCTGTCCATCACCAACTCCCAGAGCTTGCTAAGAATTTGTCCATTTCTCCCAAGTTGTCCATTTTATTGGCATATACTTGCTCAAGGTAGTGTCTTATGATCTTTTGTATTTCTGTGTTGTCTGTTGTGATCTCTCCATTTTCATTTCTAATTTTATTGATTTGATTCTTCTTCCGTTTTCGCTTGATGAGGCTGGATAATGGTTTGTCTATTTTATTTATCTTCTGAAAGAGCCACCTTCTAGTTTTGTTGAGTTTTGCTGTAGTCTTCTTTATTTCTTTTTCATTTATTTCTGCTCTGGTTTTTAGGATTTCTTTCCTTCTACTAACTGTGGGGGTTTTCTGTCTGGCATTTAGTTGCTTTAGGTGTAAAGTTAGGTTGTTTATTTGATGTTTCTCTTATTTCTTGAAGTAGGCTTGCATCATGTGAACCTCCCTCTTAGCACTGCTTTTGCTGAATCCCATAGGTTTGGGTTGTTGTGTTTTCATTAGCAATTGTTTCTATGCATATTTTGATTTCCTTTTTGATTTCTTCTGTGATCTGTTGGTTTTTCAGAAGCGTGTTGCTTAGCCTCCACATGTTTGTATTCTTAATAGTTTTTCTTCCCCCTGTAGTTGACATCTAATCTTACTGCATTGTGATCAGAAAAGATGTTTGGAATGACTTCATTTAAAAAAAATTCACCAAGGCTGGATTTATGGCCCAGGATGCGATCTATCCTGGAGAATGTTCTGTATGTACTTGAGAAAACAGCGAAATCCATCATTTTGGGGTGAAATGTCCTGTAGGCCTGTTTCTAATAGGCCTGACTGGCTGTTTACAGCTTGTGTTTTCTTGCTGGTTTTCTGGTTGGCCGGTCTGCCCATGGGTGTGAGTGGAGAGGAAGGGCCCGCACTGTCACTGTGTCACTGTTAGTTTCCCTCACACTTGCAGCCTTTGCCTCACGTGTGGCAGGGCTCCTGTGTTGGGTGCGTGTATGTGTCTATGACTGTTCTGCCTCCTTCTTGGACTGGCCCTGTCATCATCAGGATTTATCTATAACTATTCTGTCTCCTTCTTGGACTGGCCCTGTCATCATTAGGCAGCGGCCTTCTTTGCCTCTTTTCATCGTCTGTATTTCAAAGTCTATTTTTGTCTGATGTGAGTGTTGCTGCTCCTGCTTTCCTTTGGTCTTCATTTGCATGAAATATCTTTTTTCAGCCCCTCACTTTCAGCCTGTATGTGTCCCTAGGCTTGAGGTGGGTCTCTTGTAGACAGCATATATAGGGGACTTGTTTTTGTATCCATTTGGCCAGTCTTTGTCTTGTGGTTGGAGCATTTAACCCATTTACATTTAAGTTAATTATTGATAAATATGATCCCGTTACCGTTAACTTTTTTGTTTTAGGTTTGAGTTTATACACCCTTGCTGTGTTTCCTGTCTAGAGAAGATCCTTTAGCATTTGTTGCAGAGCTGGTTTGGTGGTGCTGAATTCTCTCAGCATTTGCTTGTTTGTAAAGCTTTTGATTTTTCCTTCTTATCTGAATGAGCTCCTTGCTCAGTAGAACAATCTTGGTTGTAGGTTTTCTCTTTCATTACTTTAAGTATGTCCTGCCATTCCCTTCTGGCCTGAGAGTCTCTATTGAAAGATCAGCTGTTATCCTTATGGGGATCCCCTTCTGGGGGATTTGTTGCTTTTAATATTTGCTCTTTGTGTTTGATCTTTGTTAGTTTGATTAATATGTATCTTGGGGTTTTTTGCATTGGGTTTATCCTGTTTGGGACTCTCTGGTGGCTCTTTCCTGCCCCATTTTAGAAAAGTTTTCAACCATTATTTCCTCAAGTATTTCCTCATGCCCTTTCTTTTTGTTTTCTTCTTCTTGGACACCTATGATTTAAAGCGAAGTGAAGTGAAAGTCGTTCAGTTGTGTCTGACTTTTTATGACCCCATGGACTACAGTCCATGGAATTCTCCAGGCCAGAATACTGGAGTGGGTAGCCTTTCCCGTCTCCAGGGGATCTTCCCAACACAGGGATCGAACCTAGGTCTCTCACACTGCAGGTGGATTCTTTACAGCTGAGGCACAAGGCAAGTCCAAGAATACTGGAGTGGGTAGACTATCCCTTCTTCAGCAGATCTTCCCAACCCAGGAAATTGAGCCGGGGTCTCCTGCATTGCAGGCAGATTCTTCACCAACTGAGCTATCAGGGAAGCCCTGATTTTAATGTTGGGGCATTCAGCATTGTCCCAGAGGCCTCTGAGGTTGTCCTCACTTCTTTTAGTTTTTATGTTTTCCCTCTCTGCTTCATTTATTTCCACCATTCTGCCTTCCACCTGGCTTATGCTCTCTTCTGCCTCAGTTGTCCTACTGTTGACTCCCCCCAGAGTGCTTCCAATCTCAGTTATTGGATTGTTCACTATTGACTGACTCTTTATCTCTTCTAGGCCCTTGTTAAACATCTCTTGCGTCTTCTGAATCCTTGTCTCTATTTATCTGTAACTTCATTTTGTTTTCAAGATTTTGGATCATCTTTACTACTGTTATTCTGAATTCTTTTTCAGGTAGACTCTTCCTCTCCTCCTCTTTGGCTTGGTTTGGTGGGTTTTTGTCATGTTCCCTCACCTGCTGAACATTTCTCTGCCTTTTCATTTTGCTTAGATTTTGGTGTTTGGGGTGCCCTTTCTGAGGCCGGAAGTTCATGGTTCCTCTTAATCGTGGAGTCTACTCTCCGTGAGTGGGGTTGGACCAGTGGCTTGTTGAGGTTTCCTGGTTGGGGGAGCTTGCATCTGTGTTCTGGTGGGTGAGCTGGATCTTTTCTCCCTGGAGAGCAATGAAGTGTCCAGTAGGGAGTTTTGGGGTGTTTGTGGGTTTGGTATGGCTTTGGGCAACCTGTCTTTAATGTTTGGGATTGTGTTTCCCTTTTGCTGGACAATTAGCATGAGGTGTTTTGCACTGGAACTTGCTGGCTGTTGGATGGATCTTGGTTTCAGATAAGGAGACTTTTGGGTGAGCTCCTGTCTACTATGTTTCCCGGAGTCAGGAGTTTTCTGATGTCCTAAAGTTCTGGAATTAAACCTCCTGCCTCTGGCTTTCAGTCCTTCTCTTACAGTTGCCTCAAGACTTCTTCTTTCAAAGAGATTGGGCTACCTTCCTGGGTGCCTGGTGTCCTCCACCAGCANATGTTTCCCGGAGTCAGGAGTTTTCTGATGTCCTAAAGTTCTGGAATTAAACCTCCTGCCTCTGGCTTTCAGTCCTTCTCTTACAGTTGCCTCAAGACTTCTTCTTTCAAAGAGATTGGGCTACCTTCCTGGGTGCCTGGTGTCCTCCACCAGCATTCAGAAGTTGTGAAAGTTTTTCAAGATTCAACTGATCTTTTGATGAATTTGTGGGAGAGAAAGTGGTCTCTCTGTCCTGCTCCTCTTTATTTTGGGGCTGCCCCTTCCACTGTTATTTATCTAAAATAGCATGTTGTTTACTTTCTGTGCCTTTGTGTTGTTACCTTTTTTCTTAATATAATTGATTTCTAGCTTCATGCCATTGTGGCCAGAAAAGATGTTTGCCATAATTTCTGTCTTTTAAAATGCACCCTCCTATTCCATCATCTTGATCTCCCTGCATCACTATTAAAGCTCTGTCACTTTGTCTGACACAGTTGGAACCTCTTTTGTTGGGTGCATGTTAAGAATTGTGTGTCTTCTTGGAGAAACAACACAACTATATTATGGAACACCCTTTATACCTGATATCTTTCCTTGCCCTGAGGACTACTCTCTGGAATTGATATGGTTACAACTGCTTGTCTTGATTAGTGTTAGCATGGTATATATGTCTCCATCCACATACTTAAAAAAAAAACTTTTTTAAAAAAATTGAAGTATAGTTAATGTACAATGCTGTGTTAGTTTCAGGTGTATAGAAAAGTATAGGTCAGCCATGGTGCAGGTCACTCACAGTGCAGGTCACCCATAGCGTAGGTCACCCACAGTGCAGGTCAGCCAGATCACCCACAGTGCAGATGACCCATGGTGCAGGTCAGCCATGGTGCAGGTCACTCACAGAAAAGGTCACCCATAGCACAGGTCACCCACAGTGCAGGTCACCCACGGTGGAGGTCACCCATGTTTCAGGTCACCTAGAGTGCAGATCACCTACAGTGCAGGTCAGCCAGGTCACCCACAGTACAGATGACCCACGTTGCAGGTCAGCCATGGTGAGGTCACCGCAGGTCAGCCATGGCCCTGCAGTTGGTACTTACTGTATGTCTACTTGTTGTTGCTACAACTTGGGAGAAACTTGGAAACATTACTCTCAGTGAGAGAAGCCAGACTGAGAATGCATGATTCCTGATAGAAAATGTCCAGACTGTGTAGACGCAGACAGAGTGGCGGCTGGCAGGGGCTGTGGAGCAGAATGTGCAGGCCCTGCTTAAGAGTCAGGGTGTTTCCACTGGGATGCTGGAAAAGTCCTGGAGCTAGGCAGCGGTGACTGCAAAATGCTGGGAAAGCGCTTAGTGCCACTGAGTTGTGCACTTTTGGTTAAAGTAGTCAGCATTGTGTCATGGTGTTTTACCATAAAAAAATGTGAGCTGCTGGAAAAAAATCAACTCACACATCTTGAATAGATGCAATTTTTTATGTCTCAGTTGCAACTCAGCAAAGATGAGAAAATGCAAATACAATGTCAAAAAAAAGGACAAGGGGGGCTTCCCTGGGGGCTCAGTGGCGGGAAGCCCGACTGCCAGTGTAGGAGGCACAGATTTGACCCCTGATCGGGAGCAGATAAGCCCACGCGCCCCGGTACTGAGCCTGTGCTCCAGAGCCGGGGAGTCGCAACTACCGAAGCCCCCGCGCCCTGGAGCCCATGCTCCACAATGGTAGAAGCTGCCACAACAAGAAGTCCTCTCACCACAGCTAGAGAGTAGCCCCCACTCGCCACAACCGGGGAAAAGCCTGTGTGGCAACGAAGAACCAGCAGTGCCCAAAATAAATACATAAAATAATTTTGGGGGAAAGAGACTAGAAGTTGGTGCTAGAAGAGAGACTAGAAGTAGGTGCTCAGACTGGCTTGGCCACCACTTAGCTGCTATTCTGTTGGCCTGCCCTACAAGACCCACCTGCCACGCAGACTCATGCCTCCCTCCCTACTCCCTCCTGGGAGCCTGTGTTAGCTGCAGGGACCACCGGCAGTTCCGGCCTCTGCCTGCAGCACAGCCTCTCTTGCTGCAGGTCTGAAGTGTCAGAAGTGCTAGTCCCAGGCGGGACTGTTCTGTTCTGGCACAGACAGGTCTGTGATTGGGCAACACCCTCTTTTCTGCACCTGCGTCTTCATCATAGAGGCAGGTTTGGCTCCATCACTGATGGGAAGCTATTCATCTCTGTGTTTCATGGTGAACCAGTGGTCAAGGGTGTGAGCCTGGGATCTGTCCTCTGGAAACATCTCCCGCAATGGCCTCTTTGGGAAGACGTCAGTTCCTTCTCTGCCTTACTTTGAGGGAAATGACAGCTCCTGCCCAAATGTGCCTCTTTGCTTGGATTCAATTTGCTCCATGCTGAGCTGAAGCCTGGAGAGAGGGCTGAGGCTGCCTCCCTTGACCCCAGGGCCATGCCTGAGCCCTGGGGTCCTCTGTAGGCCATCAGCAGTTCAGAGGCCCCTGGGACTTCTGAAGTCTTCTAAGTGACCCTCTTTGAGGCTGGGTCCCAGCGGGTTAGCACCTTCCCCTGCTACGTCACACAGCAGAGCTGCGTGTATTTAAACCAGGCTGCTCTTGTTGTGGCGGCCTTTGTGAATCCCCAGCTCTGCATCAGGTCAAGACTCAGAAAACACCTGTTCAAGACAGAGGTTGCTTCCTCCGTGTCAAGCCTGAGGTGACTCCCTGGGCAGTTTAAAGTTCATCTGCAGGCTTGAAAAGAAGCCTCAGTTTGTGCAGCATTTGAAAACCAGTGCTCCGTGTTTACTCCTGATCGTGAACCTCTCTTGCTACCGTGAAGGAGATTGGCTTTATGAAATTAGTGTAGGGGAAAATGACTAAGCTCAAGAAACCTTTTATATACACTGAGCAGTTCTATTGTTTTTCTGAGCAGCAAGAAGTGAGCAGGGGAGGAAAGGGGGGTGAGGATGTGGTGGCCGAGGCCACCTCCCAGCTCTGCAACCCAAACAGCCAGGGTGGGGGACCGGCTGGGGGAGGCGCTGGGCTCTGGAGGCATTGATGCTCATGTTCTTGCCACCTTCCCAGGGGACACTGCTGCACAATGGCTGGGAATGCCAGGGGAGGCACAGCTCTCCTCCACAGTGGGCACTGCTTATGCCTTTCACATTTTCTGACCTAATATGAGACATTGTTCCCACTTCCTTCTGGACAGTGCACCTTCTGTGAGGTCTCAGTGGGAGTGTGGTCATGGGATTAGGGTCTACTGTCACATTTGCAGTGACCTGATGCGTCTCAGGGTCCAGTGGCCTGAACGCTGCCTTTTCGGCTTGGTGGAGCAACATGAACCTGGGCTGTGATCCAGGTTGTAAGAGAGTTTGGCCTGGACGTGAGGGGACAGTCTTTCCAGTGTGTTCACTGATTTCTGCTCTTCGAGAGTGTATCTGTCTGACAGATCATCATTTTGCTGAGTTGTTAAACCAGCTGGAGGCACAGGCTCCATGCAGGCTCAGCCCTGGCCCAGTGGAGAGCAGAGTGGGGGTTCCTGTACCTTTAAGGGCTGCCAGGGTTTCCTCTGCCCTCACCTCTGTCTGCGCTCTGTCCCCCTGGCNCCATGGACCTGAGCTCTGCACTTCTCTGGCCCCTGGGCCCTCGCCTCTGTCCACGCTGCCTCCCCCTGGCCTCTGGGCCCTCGCCTCTGTCCACGCTCCCTCCCCCTGGACCTGAGCTCTGCACCTCTCTGGCCCCAGGTGTTCGCAGCTCTGGAAGCGCTCACTCTGTGGTCTTCTCAGTCCTGAGAGGGCCGGACATCAGGTCTTGTGGCCAGAATGATGTGCTTAGTGATTTCATAGAACTAAGTCATTAGCAGAAGCTGTTCAGAAGCTGGAGCCCCTGCCCCAGGCTTGCTGGCCATCTTTCCCACGGTGAAGGTCTCTGAGGCCTCGTGTGAAGCAAAGATGCCAGGGCTACTCACACCTGACACACAGGCAGAGACGGTGTCCTTGAGCTGCTTGAACGACTCTTGAGTGCGCTTGGGGAAGGCGTGCACTCTGCTTTGAGACTCTAAAATCATGACTAGAATAGTGACAATAACGCTTGTCACTCATTCGTGGTAGGAAACTCTCAGAAAGTACTTCACTTATAGACCTAACTGACTAGCCACTGCCTGGGGGCATCTGTGGTTCTCAGTGACCTTTCCTGTACGCTGATCTGGGCTTGGGATGGAAGAAACAGGTTCTCTTACTCAATAATAAATAACACTGTGATCTGTTCTGGAACAGTAGCATTGCTTTCTTGGGAATAATTTGCTGGTTGTCGGGAAAGGGCCAGTGTGTCTGTAGAGACACCCAATATGCCTGAGGCAGGCAAGCCTGTTCCAGGCCCAGTTAAGAGGCTCTATAAGCCCTAACAATTGTGTCTTTCTGAAGTGCTCAGAGGCACACAGCCTTCCGCAGACCAAGGCTTCTGCACTTGCCATTTACAGGCCCTTTCTCTGTGTCTACTTTCATGAACAACAAACAAGAGTAAGGAACGTGAAATTCATCCGCAATTGTGCTTATTTCTAAAATGTCAGCACAGGATCAGCCAGGATGAGGGCTGTGAGCAAGGTCATCTCTGCAGAGTGGACCCAAGTCCCTACCAGTGTCCATGAGTCCACCCTTCCCCAGCCTGGAGGCATCATTCTGGGGTCCCGGTATCCAGTGAGGCAGAAACGGTAGCGCTGTGCTTGAGGAAAACACTTTCCTCCGTGTCCCTCTTGTGTTTCCCTCGGGCTTGACTGTGAGCTCCTGCCTGCTCAGGGGTTGTCTGAATCACCTTTGACCCATCTCTGTGAGTGCTCCTGCCGGGACCTCGCAGCCTACACCTCGGTTCTGCCCCCTTCGGTGACTGGACTCTCTCTCTTGACTCTGAGCCCTGGCCTCCCGTCCTCCCCTGGAACCAGCCCTGTCCACCTGAGCAGATCATCTCCCCTAAGCCCAGGCTGTATATCAGGGGGTGGCGCTCATTGAGGTGGAAGCCCACGCCTGGGGTCAGGCAAACAGGATGGGATGTTGAGAGGAGGGTGAGGCTGGCCACTCTATGGCTAGGATGGAACACAGGGATGTTGTCCTCCTGAAGGACTCTAGCAGGCCCCCATACAGCCAGGTTTGTACTTTGGGGGTCTTTCTGCTGTGAAGGTGGTGAGGGCACATGGGAAGATATGAGCTCTGTCCAGTGCAGTGGCAGCAGATGGACAGCTGCTGCCCATTTCTCTGAGAGGAGCATCTTAGTTGATGGTGCCTGAGTATAATGTGATTTCAGTTCAATTCAGTTGCTCAGTTGTGTCTGACTCTTTGTGACCCCATGAATCGCAGCACACCAGGCCTCCCTGTCCATCACCAACTCCTGGAGTTCATTCAGACTCATGTCCATCGAGTCCGTGATGCCATCCAGCCATCTCATCCTCTATCGTCCCCTTCTCCTCTTGCCCCCAATCCCTCCCAGCATCAGAGTCTTTTCCAATGAGTCAACTCTTCGCATGAGGTGGCCAAAGTACTAGGACTTCAGCTTTAGCATCATTCCTTCCAAAGAAATCCCAGGGCTTATCTCCTTCAGAATGGACTGGTTGGATCTCCTTGCAGTCCAAGGGACTCTCAAAAGTCTACTCTAACACCATAGTTCAAAAGCATCAATTCTTTGATGCTCAGCCTTCTTCACAGTTCAACTCTCACATCCATACATGACCACAGGAAAAACCATAGCCTTGACTAAGACGGACCTTAGTCGGCAAAGTAATGTCTCTAGGTTGATCATAACTTTTCTTCCAGGGAGTAAGCGTCTTTTAATTTCATGGCTGCAGTCACCATCTGCAATGATTTTGGAGCCCCCCAAAATAAAGTCTGACACTGTTTCCACTGTTTCCCCATCTATTTCCCATGAAGTGATGGGACTGGATGCCATGATCTTCATTTTCTGAATGTTGAGCTTTAAGCCAGCTTTTTCCACTCTCCTGTTTCACTTTCATCAAGAGGCTTTTTAGTTCCTCTTCACTTTCTGCCATAAGCATGGTGTCATCTGCATATCTGAGGTTATTGATATTTCTCCCGGCAATCTTGATTCCAGCTTGTGTTTCTTCTAGCCCAGCATTTCTCATAATGTACTCTGCATATAAGTTAAATAAGCAGGGTGACAATATACAGCCTTGACGTACTCCTTTTCCTATTTGGAACCAGTCTGTTGTTCCACGTCCAGTTCTAACTGTTGCTTCCTGACCTGCATACAGATTTCTCAAGAGGCAGGTCAGGTGGTCTGGTATTCCCATCTCTTGAAGAATTTTCCACAGTTTCTTGTGATCCACACAGTCAAAGACTTTGGCATAGTCAATAAAGCAGAAATAGATGTTTTTCTGGAACTCTCTTGCTTTTTCCATGATCCAGCGGATGTTGGCAATTTGATCTCTGGTTCCTCTGCTTTTTCTAAAACCATCAGGAAGTTCATGGTTCATGTATTGCTGAAGCCTGGCTTGGAGAATTTTGAGCATTACTTTACTAGCATGTGAGATGAGTGCAATTGTGCAGTAGTTTGAACATTCTTTGGCATTGGAATGAAAACTGACCTTTTCCAGTCCTGTGGCCACTGCTGAGTTTTCCAAATTTGCTGGCATATTGAGTGCAGCACTTTCACAGCATTATCTTTCAGGAATTGAAATAGCTCAACTGGAATTCCATTACCTCCACTAGCTTTGCTCGTAGTGATGCTTTCTAAGGCCCACTTGGCTTCACATTCCATGATGTCTGGCTCTAGATGAGTGATCACACCATCATGATTATCTGGATCGTGAAGATATTTTTTTGTACAGTTCTTCTGTGTGAGATGCCCCCTCTGCTCCTGCTCTTCTCCCCCACATATGTGAATGACATCATGGCAGTTTTGACATCTCCTTTGCTGTGCTGAATTTCTTGCTCACCATGGTGTCCTATGGCTTCATCATCTCCACCATCCTGAGATTTGTACAGCTGAGGGGAAGTGGCGTGCCTTCTCTTTCTGCTGGGGTCCAGCCTCGGTGGGTCCAGGGTGATTTGAAGGAGAGATGGATAGGCGAGGAAAATCTTATTTATTAGAAATATAAGATTAGGAAATAATAGTATAGTGGGAAAGTTTAGTGGAGAAAAGAGGCTGAATAACTTGGGTTATGGGGAAAACCAATAAAATCTCAGGACAAGAAATTTGCACCATCTACGTGGGGCCACCAGTGCCTGCTTGAATCTCAAAGGGTGCCCCACCCTGGGCTCCCTTTTGCACGGGTCTTAGAAGTTGGGACAAGTAAGTAGACATGGTGAGCCTCCCCGTTCCAGATGGGAATTCAGCTAGAAATTAGAGTGAAGAAGAGACACAGGGGAAACCAGTCCAGCGACTGGCCCAACCCCTATTGTTCAAAGGGCCTTTTATACCTTTTTGATTGTATATAGAGATCAATGGGTAATACAAAGTTATGCAGTGTTAGCAGCCTAGACTCTTATCAAAACCAGGCTTTTCTCTCTGCATACTTAGTTGTATACACAAGTCTTAGGTGATTTACATCATCTTCTGGCCAAAAGGCCAATTAACATTTTATGGCCCTTTTCTGATAATGGTTTGTTAACCAGAAGACTTATTTGTGTTAAAAGTGTTGTTCTCCCCAAAGTCTGGTGCCATTCTCAGAAAGCACTAAATAAAGTTATATTCTTACATAGCAGGGACACAAGAGGAGTGCAGTGATATATAACAAAGAGTAATTAACTCAAAATTCTAGTGTTGCGAACATCAAAACTACCTTCCTTTTTCTACATCCCGATTACATTGATTAACATCCTCCCAGGTGCCTAAAAGATAAAGAATAAGGAGGTCTGGCAGCAATCACTGAGTCAACAGTGAAATCCTGTCACCGATATGATTTTTAGCTCTAAAAGGCTCTATATCTTTAAGATGCTTTAAGATTTGTGCCCCTCCCAGTTGGGGGCTGTAAGCAATTCACAAGCTGTAAAAGGTCTGGGGGAACCTGTTAGGCAAGTTATCAGAGGGGGTAGCTGAAACACTCCTTTCAAATGCAGAAGACTAAAGCCCTGAATTAACTTTTTCCAGAGAGTGTCAGAGGAGTAAAAACGTACAATATAATAAGGCCGGCAGATTTTTATATTTTGGGGCTACATGCTCAGGAAATACCAGGGGGAAGCCCTGAGACCCAAATCGCCTTGCCCATTGGGTCTCTCCACATGACCTTGTCATGGGTGGGAATCCTCACGCTGGCTCCCGACATCCACCTGCTTGTCCCACCTCATCGTGGTGACTATGTACTACTCCACCATCTTCTACATCTACCTGAGTCCTTGCTCCAGCCACTCCCGGGGACTGGCAAGGTGATGGCAGTGCTTTATTCCACCGTGAGCCCCAGCTTGAATCCTCTCATCTGCACCCTAAGGAACAAGGAAGTCAAGGCAGCCCTCACAAAAGTCCTTACATTTTTAGCAGAAAAACTATAAACTCACTGTCTAAAGGTATCAAGCGCTGACTCAGGGAACCGGAAATGTCACGTTATCATAACCTAGAATGTACTCATTAGGTGGCGTCTTCTATTGGGAACAAAGACTAAATTCATTGACATCCAGTACCTTCCATTTAGAAACATGTGCTCTGGACATTCTTGAATTCAAACCAACAGAAATAGAGCCCCTTGAAACCCCTTTGACATTACACAAATGTGGAGTTTAATACATGGATGTTTGCATTGACTCCTGGCAATAAGTTGTGTGCCTTGTGAAAATACAGATAAAGGACAAAATGTGTCACAAACACGATGCTGTACAGGGACCACCTCCAGACCCAGCTCCCAGCACAGTCAAGCCAGGGTACAGCATGGCTCACAGAGACACTCTCTGCAGATGCCAAACTGGCGTGTGAGCTGATGGAGACGCAGCAGTGTGCCTGGGAGCTCAGGGCACATGGAGGCAGGGTGGAGGTGGAGGCATGTAGTTGGCCAGAAGAGCTCAGAGAAATGGCTGGGGCATTGCAGAGTGGTGTCAGAGGTGCCTGAGGGGTGCAAGGGCAGCAGGGGTCTGGGTGCAGAATGTAGCTCTTGAAAGCACTCGATGGCTGAATGCCCGTTGCAGAAGGTGGTTAGTGTGACGGAGGCCCTTGAGGAAGCTTCAGCTGCTCTGCAGAATGTGCTCCCCCCTCTTGGGTGTCTTCCAGAGGAATTCTTTCTGCTGATAGCTAGCGTGGCCTGTGTCCTCTCCTGCCCCGCAACATGCTGCCCATGAGAGGCAGGAGTGCCGCCAGTCAAGGTCGGCACCACGACTCATTGGCTTTCTCTGAGCTGAACTCCTTCCTCCTTTGGTGACTCGAGTAGTGCCCACTTGTGTTCATTTACCGGATGTTTCAGTGCAAACTCTGTGTAGACTTTAAAATCCAGTCCAATTCAGTTCATTTCAGTTGCTCAGTTGTGTCTGATTTTTTACGACTTCATGGACTGCAGCACTCCAGGCCTCCCTGTCCATCAGCAATTTCCAGAGCTTGCTCAAACTCATGTCCATTGAGTCAGTGATGCCATCCAACCACCTCATCCTCTGTTGTCCCCTTCTCCTGCCTTCAGTATTGCCCAGCATCAGGGTCTTTTCCAATGAGTCAGCTCTTTGCATCAGATGGCCAAAGTATTGGAGTTGCAGCTTCAGCAGTAGTCCTTCCAATGATTATTCAGGACTGATTTCCTTTAGGATTTACTGGTTTGATTTCCTTGCAGTCCAAGGAAGGGACTCTGAAGAGTCTTCTCCAACACCACAGTTCAAAAGCATCAATTCTTCAGCGCTCAGATTTCTTTATGGTCCAGCTCTTGCATCCATGCATGACTACTGGGAAAACCATAGCTTTGCCTAGACAGACCTTTATCAGGAAAGTAATATCTCTGCTTTTTAATATGCTGTCGATGTTTGTCATAGCTTTTCTTCCAAGGAGCAAGAGTCTTTTAACTGCATGGCTGCAGCCACCATCTGCAGTGATTTTGGAACCCCCCAAAATAAAGTTTGTCACTGTTTCCACTGTTTCTCCATCTATTTGCCATGAAGTGAAGGGACCAGATGCCATGATCTTAGTTTTATGAATGTTGAGTTTTAAGCCAGCTTTTTCACTCTCCTCTTTCATTTTCATCAAGAGATTCTTCAGTTCCTCTTCACTTTCTGCCGTGAGAGTGGTGTCATCTGCATATCTGAGTTTATTGATATTTTTTCCAGAAATCTTGATTCTATCTTGTGTTTCATCCACACTGGCATTTCACATGATATATTCTGCATAGAAGTTAAATAAGCAAGGTGACAATATACAGCCTTGATGGACTCCTTTCCCAATTTGGAATGAGTCTATTGTTCCATGTCCAGTTCTAACTGTTGCTTTTTGACTTGCATACAGATTTCTCAGGAGGCAGATCAAGTGGTCTGGTATTCCCATTTCTTTTTTTTTTTTTAATTTTAATTTTTATTTTTTCATCTCAGGTGTACATGAGTTCCCAATCTTGAACACCACCCCCCACCTCCCACTCCACATCAACTCTCTGGATCATCCCCGTGCACCAGTCCCAAGCATCCTGTATCCTGAACCGAAGATAGACCGATGCTTCGTTTCCCACACGACAGCACACAGGTTTCAGTGTCCCATTTCTTGAAGAATTTTCCACAGTTTGTTGTGATCCACACAGTCAAAGGCTTTCAGTTCAGTTCAGTCACTCAGTCGTGTTTGACTCTGTGACCCCATGGACTGTAGCACATCAGGCTTCCCTGTCCATCACCAATTCCCCAAGCTTGCTCAAACTCATGTCCCTCAAGTCAGTGATGCCACCCAGCCACCTCATCCTCTGTCATCCCCTTCTCCTCCTGCCTTCAATCTTGCCCAGCATCAGGGTCTTTTCCAGTGAGTCAGTTTTTCACATCAGGTGGCCAAAGGCCTGGAGCTTCAGTTTCAGCATTAGTCATTCCAATGAACATTCAAGGTTGATTTCCTTTAAGGTTGACTAGTTTGATCTCCTTGCAGTCCAAGGGACTCTCAAGAGTCTTCTCCAACACCACAGTTTAAAAGCATCAGTTCTTCAGCGCTCAGCTTTCTTTATGGTCCAACTCTCACACCCATGCACGACTACTGGAAAAACCATAGCTTTGACTAGATGGACCTTTGTCAACAAAGTAATGTCTCTGCTTTTTAATATACTGTCTAAGTTTGTCATCGCTTTTCTTCCAGGGAGCAAGAGTCTTTTGATTTGGCATAATCAAAGGCTTTGGTGTAGTAAATCAAGCAGAAGGTGAAAAGGTGAAAGTAGCTCAGTTGTGTCTGACTCTTTGCGACCTTATGGACTGTAGCCTGCCGGGCTCCTCTGTATGTGGGATTCTCCAGGCAAGAATACTGGAATGGGTTGCCATTTCCTTCTTCACAATAAAGCAGAAGTAGATGTTTGTCTGGAACTCTCTTGATTTTTCTATTATCCAATGGATGTTGGCAATTTGATCTCTGGTTCCTCTCCTTTTCTAAGTCCAGCTTGTATATCTGGAATTTCTTGGTTCACATACTGTTGAAGCCTCGCTTGGAGAATTTTCAGCACCACTTTGCTACTGTGTGAGATGAGTGTGATTGTGTGGTAGTTTGAGCATTCTTTGGCATTGCCTTTCTTTGGACTGGAATGAAAGCTGACTTTTCCAATCCTGCGGCCACTGCTGAGTTTTCCAAATTTGCTGGCACATTGAGCGCAGCACTTTCACAGCAGCAGTTCTTTACATTCAGAATAGTAAAGTATTAACCATTATGGAAACTGGCTGATAGGTAAACAAGGATTTATTATACTATTTTTCCCACTTCTTGTTTGAAGTTTTTGCCAATTAAAAAAAATGTAAAGGAGTCACCTAAGATACAACAGTATCATCTAAAGAGTGTCATGCCTTTGATGCAAAAGAAAGGACTATAGAGCCCTGAGTACTACAGAAAGACCCAGTGAGAGAGCATTCAATAAAACCACGAGGTTTAATGGAGTTTAACCATAGGGTTAATTTCTAAGACAATTAAAATTTGAGTAAAGGGGATAGATGTAAAGTCAGACTGCAACGGTCTGGAAGAAGTGGGGAAAAGTGAAATGGCAAAATATGTATGGACAATGTTTGCAAGGTTTTTAGGCCACCAAAGGAAAGAGAGAAATTTGATTTAGAACATAGATGTATTGCAATGATAAATAATTAAATACCATAGTAAGTGCCCCTAAGTCAATCACATATTTATAAAAGTCACTATATCTCCAAAAGTATTATAACATGGAGAAGACACCAGTGCAGCGACCAGATTCTAAAGTCAAATTTCAGACATCAACTGTAGCAGCATATGCACTGGTAGGGGAAAAAGTGATTTTCCAAGTTTAAAGTTGTAATAACACGATAGAGATGCTTCGTATGTACTCTGTCATGCAAAGCGAAGCCTTTGGAGGCACTTACAGCTCAGAGCTGTGGGCCCTGGAATTTGTCCTCATAGTTGACCTTTTCCCTTAAACTTGCCTCAAACTTAGTCACCAGATGTTTCACGCTTGCTTAACTTTTTGGAGATGCCCAACAATTCAATTTACTTAACATCTGGAGACAATTAATAGTAGGGGATGTGGGCTAAGACAGCATCAGCGTTCCCTGCAGCCTGACAAATCAATGACTTCGTTGCGGTAACCAGAGGCAGACCCCCCCTCCAGTCTGCACCTCATCATGTGTTTCTGTTTCTGGTTTGAGGGTTTCCTCCGACCCTCTGCTCATGTACTAAGCAGAAGTGGTGGTTTTGTCCCAAGCCCGCTGGTTAAACAAGAAGTGCACTTAACTCTTCCCGACCCTCTCTGCTTTTAAGGCATCTCGGGGAGCTTATCAGCTGTGTCCAGTGGTAGTTGCTCAGTCATGTCTGACTCTTCGCGACCCCATGGACTGTAGCCTGCTCTGCTCCTCCACCCACGGGAGTCTCCAGGTAAGAATACAGAAGTGGGTTGCCATTCCCTTCTCCAGGGGATTTTCCCAACCCAGGGATCAAACATTGCAGGCAGATTCTTTACCATCTGAGTTACCAGGGAAACCCATCTTGGAACAGAGATGATCCAATCTGTGTGCATCTTTAATTTGCTCAATTGCCCTGTCTACAGCCTCTAGTATGATGTTGGTTAGAAGTGGCATGAGTGGACATCCTTGACATGTTCTGATCTTAAGGGGAAAGCATCTAGATTGTCCCCAAAGTGGTGGGATCTGTGGATTTCCTAGGTGCTTTTTATCAGGCTGAAAAAGTTCCTTTCCATTCCTCGTTTATTTTTATCATGCGAAAGTGTTGGATTTTGCCAAGTGCCTTTTCTGCATTTTGAACTGGTGTGAGGAGTCTGACTTGAACCCTAACCCTAATCAGTCATGGTACAGCCATACAATGTGTTCCTACTTGTCATTTAAAGGACTGGAATATTGATACACACTATAATATGGATGGATCTCAAAATAATTTTGGTAAGAGGAACAAGACCAGAAAAGAACACATATTGTTTTGTTCCATTTTTATAAAACTTTGAAGAGCAAATGTACCTGTGGTGATGAAAAAGAATATAAGTGGTTACCCTGGAAGGGAAGGTGGGGGTTGGGGTGGAAGAAAGATACAGCAAAGAGCAATGAGGAACTCTGGGGGATAGAGGGGTTCACAACTGACTATGGCTTCACAGGAATAGATTTATGTCAAAACTTACAAATTCCACATTAAATTTGTGCAATTTAATCTGTGTAAATTATGCTTCAATAGACTGTTTCAAAAAGAGACTTTGGACCTTAAACTAAGACTGAAATTGTAAATTCATAACATTTC
The DNA here is from genome assembly GCA_006410615.1 of Neotragus moschatus. NCBI lineage: Eukaryota > Metazoa > Chordata > Mammalia > Artiodactyla > Bovidae > Neotragus > Neotragus moschatus. The sequence goes on along the minus strand of SJYA01002912.1, from coordinate 61,089 downwards.
TGGAAGTAAGGATAGAAGAACATTTTCATATTTCTGAAAGCCTCAAAAGCACTAATTATAAAAGAAAACAGTTCAGTTCAGTCACTCAGTCGTGTCTGACTCCTTGCGACCTCATGGACTGCAGAACTCCAGGCTTCCCTGTCCATCACCAACTCTTGGAGCTTGCTCAAACTCATGTCCATGGAGTTGGTGATACCATCCAACCATCTCATCCTCTGTTGTCCCTTTCTTCTCCTGCCTTCGATCTTGCCCAGCGTCAGGGTATTTTTCCAATGAGCCATTCTTTGCATCAGGTTGCCAAAGGATTGGAGCTTCAGCTTCAGCACCAGTCCTTCCAATGAATATTCAGGACTGATTTGCTTTAGGATTGACTGGTTGGATCTCCTTGCAGTCCAAGGGGCTCTCAAGAGTCTTCTCTAACACCACAGATCAGAAGCATCAATTCTTTAGCACTCAGTCTTCTTTATGGTCCACATCCATACATGACTACTGGAAAAACCATAGCTTTGACTAGATGGACCTTTGCCAGCAAGTAATGTAATGAAAAGGACAGAAGTATTAAAAGAAAACAGATCAAAACTAAATTGCTGCTGCTGCTCCGTCACTTCAGGCGTGCCCGACTCTGTGCGACCCCATAGACGGCAGCCCACCAGGTTCCCCCGTCCCTGGGATTCTTCAGGCAAGAACACTGGAGTGGGATGTCATTGCCTTCTCCACAAAGCTAAGTTAGGGTTCATCAAACATGAAGACTTTTGCTCTTTGGAAGAAGTCTTTAAGAAAATGAAAAGGCAAGGCATAGAGTTGAAGAAACAGACTGTATGTCTATATACAATACAGTGACACTTTTTCATAGTCCATATTTGACAAAGGACTTCTTTCCTGAGACCATAAAAGCCTTCCACATTTCAGTAATAAGACAAGCCCCGCTCCGCCTACAGAAAAATAACATTTGTATAGACACTTTTTAGAATAATATATATATATATAGTCAATAAGAACAAGAAAAGTACTTGTCATCATTATTTGTCAGAGAAAGGCAGATTATAGATTGGAGCAGTCAGTTTGGAAGACAATTTAGGAGCTCACTGCCTTATGACCCAGCAACTGTTTTCTAAGCGTGCACTCAAGGTAGATAAAAACATGTATTTGCACCAATAAAAAGACTGCCTAAAAACATTCATAGCAACTGTTCATAAGGTTTAAAACTAGAGGCAATAGGATGTTTATCAATAGGTAAATAGATTTTTTTTTGAAAATCATAGTTTGTCCATACCATGAAATACTATTATCAAGAAATATGCACACACTTCTAACACTTGGAAAAACATGGATAAATCTCACAGACGTTTTATTTATTTATTTTTTTTAAAGCTGGAGGTATTACATGATTTCATTTATGGGAAATCCTAGAAGAAGTAAATAGAATTTAGATGTAAATTCTGTGGTGCAGGGGCAGGAAGCAAGGGGCTGGGGGGTGAAACAGAAGCCAAGGACACAAGCCAGCACCCAGGAAGGTCATGGCTGTTCTCTCTCCAGCGCAGTGGTGACGTGTATTCAATCATCAAAATGAAAACCTATGAGTTTTAATGTTAATTGCAGTTCACCTTTGAGCGACATGAATTTGACCTGTGTGGGCCAGTTACACCCAGACCTTTTTGCAGTAGTAAATATTACAGTCTTTACTAATGATCCATGGTTGGTTGAATCTACAGAGGCTGATATGGAGGCTGACTGTAAATTATAATCAGAGTAACTCCCACATGGTTCCTGGACCAACTATATAGCTCAATAAGGTAGATCTAAAATCTTCACTTAAGCGCCACTCAATGGCTCACTTTAAGTTGGTTATTTTAAGTTGTGGGAATTTCATCTCAATAAACAGTTTAAGTTAAAAATAAATGAAAAAGGAATAAAATCCTCACTAAATGGAAAGAATGATGAATAATATGTAAAATTAATCAGAACACAATCATACTGAAGACCTTTATGGAGTAAACTGAAGTGCTAAAGGAACGTTCTTTCGGGAAATTTTGGCAATTTGTTGACTTGCTTAGGTAGGAAGGGTAGTTACACACATAAAACACGCAAAAACACTCCAGGGATGGAGCCATACTGTCACAAGTGAGTCTAACTGAGGTATTATCAGTAGAAGGCACAGTTAAAACAAAAGCGCCTCAGCTGAGTTGGCCTGAACAGGCGCTTCCACACAGGCCAGTGTGCGATTGTGGTGCCAACATGTCGCAGGTGAGTGTGGGGAGCGGAGCGTCGGGAGGGACGGTCTTCATGGAAGGGCTGTTCTGCCCCTACGGAGGGAGGCTCTGTCTCCCCTCAACACCTATTTGGCAGGAAGCTTTGGTCAGGAACCCTTGGGCCGCATCTAATTGTCCCTGGGAGCCCTCTCTTCCACTTTGCCTCCCCAGGGTCCCCAGGATAGACACCTGCCTTGATCGTGGAAACACAGAGCTTTGCTTGAAGGCCAGTCAAGCCTCAGCCCAGAGGTGCAGTCAGGACACTGCAGACTGACTTCTCGCTGGACAGAGCGCCCCTGGTCTTACTCACTCACAACGTACTGACTTTGGAGCCGCTGTCCAGAATATCCGCTGAGGCCACTGGGAGCCAACGAAGAGGAGGTAAGCGTGGCTGTTCTCTCATGAGTTATTAAGAGAAGAGATATTTACTTCTCACTACAAATGGAGTTTTGTCACAGTTCTTGAAACTCAGTGTGGAGTTCCCATACTGTATTCTAAGTGAACTAACACTTCTTCCAGTTTTTTGGGGGAAATTGCTGATCAAAGATAAGAATATGGTGGAAAAGTTTGGTCTTATGTTCCATTATATAAAAGAATAATATCAATCCTTTCTTAATGACCATTTTCATTCATACAAGTTATTTTTGCTGCTGCTGCTGCTACTGCTGCTAAGTCGCTTCAGTTGTGTCCAACTCTGTGCGACCCCATAGACGGCAGCCCACCAGGCTCCCCCATCCCTGGGGTTCTCCAGGCAAGAACACTGGAGTGGGTTGCTATTTCTTTTTCCAATGCATGAAAGTGAAAAGTAAAAGTGAAGTTGCTGAGTTGTGTCCAACTCTTCGCGACCCCATGGACTGCAGCCCACCAGGCTCCTCCATCCATGGGATTTTCCAGGCAAGAGTACTGGAGTGGGGTGCCATTGCCTTATCCACAAGTTATTTTTACCCATGTTCAAAGCCTGATTTTCTTACTCATCTGTAATGCAACAAATCTACTTTTGAAATGAAACAAACTTTGAAGAATCTAATATACAAATCCACGACTAGGCAAGACTTAGGGGTCCTCTCATTCAGTCATGGCCTCCAGAGAACCCTGAGAAACTGTTGCAGCAGCAGCCTCTGACCCTTTGTCAACAGTCCCTGACCCTGCCTCTCATGGAAAGAAAAATGCTGACCCAGTCACACCAGAGCTTGCCAAGCCCCTGGATGACGAGAAGTCACCTAAATAAGCATTCACATCATCTGACCTTCAAGTCAGAGCAAGAAGCAGGAGAGAGAGCTCAGAGGGGCCAGGGCAGTGATAAGAGGGCTGGACTCTCGGGTGGTGCACAAAGCTTCCACCTTGGGGCTGATGGAACCTGGGGCAGCTCAAGCGAACAGGGCTTGGGCCGAAGCGGCCATGTTCTGCTGGATCTCAGCTCTCAGGTGGGTGGTCAGCCCTGTAGGATCGTTCTCCTGCTCAATGCCTGTGGGCTGATGCAAGGCTGCCCCAAGCGCCCGTGAAAGTAGCACTTAATTTCCAGACAGTGGCGTCCTCTCTGGCGTGGGGCAGCCCCAGCAGCTCAACTCTTGGCCTTCTCTGGGTGGACATTTCAGAGCCCAAGCTCTACTCCCACCAGCTTGCATGAGTGGGAAGGGCCCTCATTGTGCATCCAGAGAATCGCCTGGTCCTCTGTGTGTGGGGGTCGGGGAGCCCATGGTTCATCCCCTCTGGATGTTAGTTCCCATACCTGAAACACAGGGATAAAAACACTTACCTCTCCTGCCAGCAGGAAGACAGGGGTTAAAATAGCCTCTGCTCAGGACAATGGACAGGAATCAGACCAATTCTTGATTTTTTAAAATGAGTCATTCCATCTTATCACTTAATCTAAGCTGTGTATATAAAATATTATACAGAGAATCATGGATTTTGGCAGGTGGCTTAGCCCAGGCAAAGCAATCTCACAGGCCAGGGCCAGGCAGGAGTGGCCAGTGTCTCCTGGGGTGAGGTTCCCAGTTCATCCCTGACATCTCTGGTGTAATTTCCTGGAAGAACCAGGCACACTCCTGCATATATTCCAGGGCAGAAGATTGGCCCTCATCAGCAGAATTGCCTATTACCACTTGGTGAAGGTGATAAAGTAAACTTACTGTTTTTTACCTCTCTAGTTAGCAAATAACAGAGAAGGCGATGGCACCCACTCCAGCACTCTTGCCTGGAAAATCCCATGGATGGAGGAGCCTGGTGGGCTGCGGTCCATGGGGTCGCTAAGAGTAAGACACGGCTGAGCGACTTCACTTTCACTTTTCACTTTCATGCATTGGAGAAGGAAATGTCAACCACTCCAGTGTTCTTGCCTGGAGAATCCCGGGGACGGGGGAGTCTGGTGGGCTGCCGTCTATGGGGTCGCACAGAGTCGGACGCGACTGAAGCGACTTAGCAGCAGCAGCTAACAAATAAAATGTGGGAAAAATAATCTAAGTAGGGACTAGATAAAAGCCCTGCCTCTGGTCCAACTTTCACTCATCCACCAATTTTTATAATGACTGATGGTCTGGAGTCCCTTTTCCTATGAAATTCACTAGCTGTATATACTTTGAGACCATATTGTCCCTTCTCTCGAATTACTTAATGTAAACACAGACTCACAAGTCTTCCTCAGTGGAGTGTAGTCCTTTCTTAACATTTCAGTTCTCAAATGGCTTAAGACTTTTCCAGCTGGAACCCTGTCAGGCTGGCTCTGTCTCCTGCTGCTGCACTGTCATCATTCTTTGAACAATTCCTCACATTTTGGCACAAAAGTAGGTCTTCTGAGCTCACCTTGCACTTTGCTTGCCCCGTTCACGGAATCGGCCCTGGCTCTTTTTACTGGAGACTGATCTTCAGGGACAAAAGTTTGGGTGCTCATACTTCTCACGTTCACGCATTAGAGAAGGAAGTGGCAGCCCACTCCAGTGTTCTTGCCTGGGGAATCTCAGGGACGGGGGAGCCTGGTGGGCTGCTGTCTATGGGGTTGCACAGAGTCGGACACGACTGAAGCGCCGCCGCAGCAGCTACTCGTCTCTCCTTGCTTCAGCTGGTCTCAGAGGGCAGAGGTAGAAAGGGTGTCTGTGTGTACACACTCACACTTATTCCTGTGTCCGTCCATCTGTTAGGACATGAGATCACAGAAGGGCGGGGATGGCTTCACTGCCAGACACATCAGTGAGACATTCTCCAGTTACACCCTGATAGAGCTGCCCCAAAGGCATCAGTGTCTGAGGTCTCCAGGCTTAACATCGCACCACACAGCCGTTTGTCTCCCCCTTCTCAGCAGTGGCTCCCATCACCGCTTTGCTGAGGCCTGAGACACACAGGCCTCAGGGTGGATGACCTATGCCATTATGAAAAGCAAGCATAAGACTTCTTTGCAGTTTTTAAGGGAAACTTGCTGTTTAGTTGCTAAGTTGTGTCTGACTCTTTGCAACCCCGTGGACTGTAGCCCACCAGGCTCCTCTGTCCATGGGACTTACCAGGCAAGAATACTGGAGTGGGCTGCCATTTCCTTCTCCAGGGGATCTTCCCCACCCAGGGAGAGAACCAGTGTCGCCTGCATTGGCAGGTGGGTTCTCTGCCACCGAGTCACCGAATGAAACGCATGCACACCATAGATGACCCTGTGGTGGGTGTCTTGAAAGTGCAGTGCTGAGCAGCCCACCTCGGTCACATGCAGGACCCTGTCTTGACTCAGGATTCCCGCCATGCTCCTTCTTGGCCCGCTCCACTCGGGCCCTCACAGGCAAGCACTGATCTCATGTTTTCTGTCAGAGATCACTTTTGCCCGGTCCAGAATCACATAAATGGAGTCGTGTAAGGTACTGTCTTTGTGACCAGCCTATTTTCACTCCCTTTGGTTTTGTGATCAGTGTTGTTGTGTATCTAGTTCAGTCTCTTCTGTGGCAATGTTCCAGTTTTATGAATACACCTCAATTTGTTAACACGTTTTTTCATTGATGTTCCAGATTTGGGCTATTGCGGATAAATGTGAGGTGAATATTCTCCATCAAAACAAACCCTAGAAAATTTCAGATTTCAGCGTGGCTTTCACCAGCCCCACATCTGCACAGGCTTGTGAGTAGCCTTAGGTGAAAAGCCACGAAGCAGAAGTCTCCAGGAAGACCCCCCTTCCCCAGGTGTATCGCCACCGACACCTGGCTCCTCCTGGACGCTCTTTGGAGCCTTCAGGTGGTGGCTCTAACATCTGACTGCAGGTGATGTTCAGCCACTGAAGCATGGCCAGTGTGATCACGGCTCTGTTGTTGGGAGCAGAACCCACCACCCACTTGTGTGGAACTCACTGCCTGACTGAATTGACTGTGATGCAAAACCTGGGTGTCCTAGAGCTCCTTAGGCTGGTTCTTGTTGTGACTTTGATTTTGCTAATGAGAGGCATTAGTGTGAGATTTTCAAGTGGTGACGAAGTGGAAGCAGTTTTCTATTTCTGTGACAGCAGGAAGCACAGTCAGATAGACGCACTATCTGTACACGCAGCAGCTGGCCGTGGCGCACCTTCAGCTTGGGGGAGAGCCCCTGGGAGCGCAGTGAAGCAGCAGCAGCAGAGTCCTAATTTCGGATGGAAGCCACCATGGTGGGGCTGCCAGATGCTGCCAGGGATCCGCCGGGCATCACCCTGCCCCCAGTTTCAGTGATATCAGAGCCCCTGATGGCCTTGGTGGAAACGGTTTCTATTTAAATTCCTGGCTGGTAAAGGAGGAGTTTGGGGTCAGTGAAGAGCCCAGTCTGGTCATGAAAGTCCCTTATTCATTTATTGTTTAAAACTTGATTGAGAAACACTCTCTGTTCATCTCAGAGGTCAGCATTGAGATAGGAAGGAAAATGGATTGTGGATCCTATTGTGGAAAATCCTTTAGAGACAAGAGTCAGTACATGGAAGAGAATGGAAGCGTGTGAGGGCTGCCACGGGAACTGAGCAGCACAAGCTCACGGGAGCAGAGCGGGGAGGAGATGGCTCTCTCGAGGTGATCGTGGGGGTGGGGGGGGCTTCCTGAAGCAGCTCATGCTGCGCCACGCCTTGAAGGACGAAGGCCTTTTTGCTGTGGGCGGTGCAAGGGGAGGAGGCGATGGCACCCAGTCCAGTGCTCTTGCCTGGAAAGTCCCGCGGATGGAGGAGCCTGGTGGGCGCGTCCGTGGGGTCGCTGAGCTGGACACGACTGCGTGATGCAGCAGCGGCAGTGCAAGGGGAGGTGGAAACCAGAGCGCATTTCCAGGGAGGAAGCTGTGTGCAGAGCTGGCACCTCCAGGGAGCACCAGTTGAGGGCTGGGGTGGGTACTGTGGGAACCGATGACTCAGTGAGAAAACCCACAAGAGGGGTCACAGGGCCATCTCAAGAGGTAAGGAGCATTGGCTCACCTGTTCAGCTGAGTCACACAGTTGGGTCAGACTCTTTCTGACCCTGTGGACTGCAGCTTGCCAGGCTTCCCTGTAGCATCACCAACTCCTTGAGCTTGCTCAAACTCATGTCCATTTAGTCAGTGATGCCATCCAACCATCTCATCCTCTGTTGCCCCCTTCTCCTCTTGCCTTCAATTGTTCCCAGCTTTAAGGTCTTTTCCAAGAGTCAGTTCTTCGCATTAGGTGGCCAGTATATTGGAGCTTCAGCATCAGCATCAGTCCTTCCAATGAATAGTCAGGACTGATTTCCTTTAGGATGGACTGGTTGGATCTCCTTGCAGTCCAAGGGACTCTCAAGAGTCTTCTCCAGCACCACAGTTCAAAAGCATCAGTTCTTCAGCACTCAGCTTTCTTTATGGTCCAACTCTCACATCCATACATGGCTGCTTTTTAATATGCTGTCTAGGTTGGTCATAGCTTTTCTTCCAAAGAGGAAGAGTTTTAAATTTCATGGCTGCAGTCTCCATCTGCAGTGATTTAGGAGCCCCCAAAATAAAGTCTGTCACTGTTTCCACTGTTTCCCCATCTATTTGTCATGAAGTGATGGCACTGGATGCCATGATCTTTGTTTATTGAATGCTGAGTTTTAAGCAGCTTTTTCACTCTTTTATTTCACTTTCATCAAAAGGTTCTTCGTTCCTCTTCATTCTCTGCCATAAGGGTGGTGTCATCTGCATATCTGAAGTTATTGATATTTCTCCCAGCAATCTTGATTCCAGCTTGTGCTTCATCCAGATCGGCGTTTGTGTGATGTACTCTGCATATAAGTTAAATAAGCAGGGTGACAATATATAGCCTTGATGTACTCCTTTCCCAATTTGGAACCAGTCTGCTGTTCCATGTTCAGGGTCTTGTTCAGCATATTAAAAAGCAGAGATATTAATTTGCTGACAAAGGTCTGTCTAGTCAAAGCTATGGTTTTTCCAGTGGTCATGTATGGATGTGAGAGTTGGACCATAAAGAAAGCTGAGTGCTGAAGAATTGATGCTTTTGAACTATGGTGCTGGAGAAGACTCTTGAGAGTTCCTTGGACTGCAAGGAGATCAAACCAGTCAATACTAAAGGAAATCATTCCTGACTATTCATTGGAAAGACTGATGCTGACGCTGAAGCTCCAAAATTTTGACTACCTGATGCGAAGAACTGACTCTTGGAAAAATACTCTGAACATGGAATGAGAGACTGGTTCTAAATGTTGCTTCTTGATCTGCATACAGATTTCTCAGGAGGCAGGTAAGGTGGTCTGGTATTCCCATCTCTTGAAGAGTTTTCCATACTTTGTTGTGAGCCACACAGTCAAAAGCTTTGGCATGGTCAGTAAAGCAGAAGGTGATGTTTTTCTGGAACTCTCTTGCTTTTTCTAAGATCCAATGGATGTTGGCAATTTGATCTCTGGTTCCTCTGCCTTTTCTAAATCCAGCTTGAACATTTGGAAGTTCTTGGTTCACATACTGTTGAGGTCTTGCTTTGAGATTTTTGAGCATTATTTTGCTAGTGTGTGAGATGAGTGCAATTGTGCGGTAGTTTGAGCATTCTTTGGCATTGCCTTTCTTTGGGATTGAAATGAAAACTGATCTTTTCCAGTCCTGTGGCCACTGCTGAGTTTTCCAAATTTGCTGGAATAATGAGTGCAGCACTTTCACAGCATCATCTCTCAGGATTTGAGTTAGCTCAGCTCGAATTCCATCACCTCCAATAGCTTTATTCATAGAGATACTTTCTAAGGCCGACTTGACTTCGCATTCCAAGATGTCTGGCTCTAGATAAGTGATCACACCATCGTGGTTATCTGGGTCATTAAGATTTTTGTGTATGTGTAGTTCTTCTGTGTATTCTTGCCACCTCTGCTTAATATCTTCTGCTTGTGTTAGGTCCACACCATTTCTGTCCTTTATCGAGCCCGTCATTGCATGATATGTTCCCTCGGTATCTCTAATTTCTTGAAGAGATCTCTAGTCTTTCCAGCTCTGTTGTTTTCCTTTATTTTTTGGTATTGATCACTGAGGAAGGCTTTCTTATCTTTCCTTGCTTTTCTTTGGAACTCTGCATTCAGATGGGTATATCTTTCCTTTCTCCTTTGCCTTTAGCTTCTCTTCTTTTCTCAGCTATTTGTAAGGCCTCCCCAGACAGCCATTTTGCCTTTTTGCATTTCTTTTTCCTGGGAGTGGTCTTGATCACTGCCTGTGTACAATGTCACGAACTGCTGTCCATAGTTCTTCAGGCACTGCCTATCAGATCAGATCACTCGTATCTATTTGTCACTTGCAGTATATAGCTTTAAGGGATTTGATTTAGGTCATACCCTAGTGGTCCAGTGGTTTTCCCTACTTTCTTCAATTTAAGTCTGAATTTTTCAATAAGGTGTTCATGATCTGAGCCACAGTCAGCTCCCAGTCTTACTTTTTCTGACTGTATATAGAGCTTCTCCATTTTGGCTGCAAAGAATATAATCAATTTGATTTCAGCATTGACTATCTGGTGATGTCTATGTGTCTCTTGTGTTGTTGGAAGGGGGTGTTTGCTATGACCAGTGCATTTTCTTGGCAAAATTCTGTTAGCCTTTGCCCCACTTAATTTTGTACTCCAAGGCCAAACTTGCCTGTTACCCCAGGTATGTCTTGACTTCCCACTTTTGCATTGCAGTACCCTATGATGAACAGCACATCTTTTCTTGGTGTTAGTTCTAGAAGGTCTTGTAAGTCCTCATAGAACCGTTCATCTTTAGGTTCTTTGGCATTAGTGGTTGGTGCATAGACTTGGATTACTGTGATAGTGAAATATTTTCCTTGGAAACGAACAGAGATCATTCTGTCATTTTTGACATTGCACCAAGTACTGCATTTCCAACTCTTTTGTTGACTCTGAGGCCTACCCCATTTCTTCTAAGGGATTCTTGCCCACAGTAGTAGATACAATGGTCATCTGAATTAAACTTGCCCAGTCCAGTCCATTTTAGTTCACTGATTCCTAAAATGTTGATGTTCACTCTTAACATCTGTTTGACTACATCCAATTTACCTTGATTCATGGACCTAACATTCCAGGTTCCTATGCAACACTGTTCTATACAATATCAGATTTTACTTCCGTCACCAGTCACATCCACAACTGGGTGTTGTTTTTGTTTTGGCTCTATCTTTTTACTCTTTCTGGAATTATTTCTCCACTCTTCTCCAGTAGTCTATTGGGCACCTACCGATCTGGGGAGTTCATATTTCAGTGTCCTATCTTTTTGCCTTTTCATACTGTTCATGGGGTTCCTAAGGCAAGAATGCTGAAGTGGTGTTTCATTCCCTTTTCCAGTCGACCATGTTTTGTCATAACTTTCCACCATGAGCTGTCTGTCTTGGGTGGCCCTACAAGGCATGGCTCATAATTTTGTTGAGTTAGACAAGGCTGTGGTCCATGTGATCAGGTTGGTTATTTTCCTGTTATTTCTCACCTGAGCACTCTGCTAAGTCTCAGTGAGGTCACAGAGGGGAATGAAATGCCAGGATCAGGTTTTTGCCCCAGGGCATCACCATGCACCCAGTTGGGAACATTTAGGAGGGTGCTGGAGGGAGAAACTGGACATCCAGGTGGCAACAAAAAGCTTGAAGTTAGGTACCTATCTGTGAACGAGAGACGGAGCATCTGTGAGCATCGTGCAGGAAGCTTTGTCTGTAGGCCTTGGGAACCAGAGGTTGAGAGGTAAGAAGACCATCAAAGGCTCATGGAACAAATACGTTCTGAGAACCTCCCATGACCAGAAGCTAAAGCTTGATGTGGTCCAAGTGAGGGCCTGTTGCCACAGAGCCTAAACCCAGGACTTTGGGTAGCTGGGTGACTGGGAGCCTGGGGCAAAGGCCGAATGTCGAGTTTGAAAGCCTGTAGTCTGAGGCAGAATTGTGGTTCATAGTTCTGGGGTTGGGGGGTAGATATGAGTGATGTCAGACTTAGGGCAGGATCAGCCCCAGAGGTAGTCCTGGAGTGCAAGGGGCACACGCTCAGAAAAGATGAGACAGGAACCGG